>JBBBDQ010028385.1:0-179525 GCA_037127315.1 Ascarosepion bandense | reverse complement strand
CGCGCAATACTCGTTTCGAAAAACCTTCCGAGTACATACGCGGAAGGAAAAAATGGTAATAAAAAAAGAATGAGCTAAGCACTTAAACATCAGTCAAAGTACGTAGCCCAAAGAAAAAAACCCAAGACGAGTAACCTAAAACAAAAAAGGGGTCAATACGCAACCTTCCCTGAAGATCCGTTAGGTGAAACCTTGGTAGGTTCGTTGGCTCTTTAGGTTAGCTATTTACTATGTATATATATATATATATATATATATATATATATATATATATATATATATATATATATATATATATATATATATATATATATATATATATATATATATATATATATATATATATATATATATATATATATATATATATATATATATATATATATATATATATATATATATATATATATATATATATATATATATATATATATATATATATATGACTGTTTTGAACGTTGCATTTATTTTTTTCGTACTTAATCATTTGCATTTATATATATATATATATATATATATATATATATATATATATATATATATATATATAGATATATTATATATATATATATATATATATATATATATATATATATATATATATATATATATATATATATATATGCAAATGATTAAGTACGAAAAAAATAAATGCAACGTTCAAAACAGTCATTTAAAATAGTGCTCAATATAAAAATAGAACAATGAATATATATTATTAATTATTATGTTAGATTATGTGCAAACTAGAAATTTCAACAAAATTGTACATTTTGTTTCGACATTTGAAGAACAATCAGGTCGTTACATTAGTAACTAAATGATGAGACATTGTTCTTTCAATGTCGAAACAAAATGTACAATTTTGTAGTCGTTTGTAGTTTGCACATCTTCTAAAGTAATAATTATATATATATATTGCAACACAAAATCCCTTGTGTTTCGGTACTATTTTACTAGCACTGCACTTCGTCAGGCAGTCATGACGAGGTGCTAATAAGATAGTGACGAAACACAACAGCTCTTGTGTTGCAGCAAACTATGTTTTTATTGTAAACTTATAATAAAAATATTACCATATGTCTTGCTCTACTAAGTATCAAGCACTCTTAATAAAGTAAATCACTACAAACAGTGGACTGTC
This sequence comes from Ascarosepion bandense, assembly GCA_037127315.1. Classification (NCBI taxonomy): domain Eukaryota; kingdom Metazoa; phylum Mollusca; class Cephalopoda; order Sepiida; family Sepiidae; genus Ascarosepion; species Ascarosepion bandense. The sequence continues at coordinate 178,381 of JBBBDQ010028385.1, read as the reverse complement.
AACCCACTAGCTTGTACTAGTTCTAGGATATATATATATATATATATATATATATATATATATATATATATATATATATATATATATATATACTGGTAGTATAGCCCGGCGTTGCTCGGGTGTAATGAAAGCTTTAAAACTAAACCATGGTCCTGGAGCTCAGACTCTTTAGACGTTGGTACGAAAGACTAAAAAGCAATAGTTGTTTCCAGTTAAAGCGAAACCGTAGACTGAAAGAAAAATGAATGGATGTAAGTCAAATTTTGATTTCCTGGTATCGATATCAAATTCTCTGCACTATTGTAAGAACTGAAACCTTGAAATTTCTGAATATCGTTTCTTATGTCTTTGTCTATGAGTGTATTAAATTTGATTAAAATTGGACCACTCCTTCTAGAACCCGATTTTTTCGATTATCGATTTTCGATATTTATCGGGGGTACCTCAACACAAAACCTAGCTAAGAACACGCGCAGACGCTTATAGTACAAGTGTGTAAATTTTCAAGAAAATCGGTTCAGCCGTTTCGGAATCTATAGGTAACGGACACACACACACACACACAAAGTTCCATTTATAAATAAGTTTATGTGTGTGTGTGTGTGTGTGTGTGTGTGTGTGTGTGTGTGTGTGTGTGTGTGTGTGTGTGTGTGATTAAATTTGTTTTTAATTTAATATGAATCTAATTTACATTGTGACAAGGAAATTTCTATGTTTCGAGATTTAAAACTTTTATTTCGTCATATATGTTAAAGATTAAATTCAGATCAAATTTGGATCGAAATCCGACAGGTTATAGGATGAAGAACCAGGGAACGAATTGCTCCCTTGATAGCGAAAATAAATTTTGGGGGGCGTAAAATGTAGTATTTAATCAGCCTCTGTGCTCATAAACGAAACTAACTTTTTAATCAATTCAAATACAATAACTATGCTCTTGTTGTAATATAATTTATGCAAATTACATGTGTGAGAGATAGACGCTTGAGATGACAGTTGCACATACATGTTTATTTAGTATACACGTACATGCACTTGTCTAGTACGAGTGTGTGCCGCGTTATCAAATGCTGCCCAGTTGCATTGATACATTCGATTGAGTCATTTATAATCACTCATTTATCACTGAATGTTTAACTCTTCTTAATATACCACTTGTCACCAGGCTTCGTGATTCGTTAACCCATTTTAACCCAGTGTCCTCAGGTTTTAGAACATTAAATTCATTTACAAATCACAAGAATTTTTCTTCCAACCGGGCAATATTTGGAAAGTAATTTTATTGATGAATCAATATGTCCTCACTACCTATGTATAATAAAGGTTTTATATAATAATTTATACCCATAATGTTTGGTGATTTTGGCACGTTCAACGAAAAAGAAGTGTCGACAGTATATCGACGAGTACATACAATATGGTTTTATCAAGAACCCTGCAGATCCAAAGCGACCATTTTGTCTCATGTGTCCTCAATGTTTTTCCAATAAAGCCATGAAGCCTTCTCGACTCTCTGACCAAATGAGAAGAAAACACCCCAAAAATAAAAATATTTTGAAAAATCCTTTGTTCCCTGTTTAGGATGTGGTTTCCGGCTTCCTCTTTTCCAATCATTTTACTCTTTTTTTTTTTTCAATTGGAGTAGATAGACTAAACTATCGCCCGGTTCACACTCCATCCTCGTCTATTGAACAGGTGAAGAGGCTCATCCCTTGTTCCCTGTTTAGGATGTGGTTTCCGGCTTTCTCTTTTCCAATCTTTTCACTCTTACGTAGCCCCCTGCGCATCAGTGGCGTTACCGCCTTGCTCCAGGTGATATGATTAAAAAAAAACTGATTTTGAAAATCGTAGTACTATTAAATAATTATTTAGGTAGCAGACAAAAATTAATGACGGTTGATTGATTGCTTCCTACAAAATTGCAGAAATAATTACAAAAACAGGCAGTGACTGAAAAGACTATTGTATCTGCAGTAGAAGCCGTAATATCAGTAGTTATGAATCAAGATCCTTCATCTATTATTAAAGCTCAACCTTTGAGTAAAGATTTCATCTGTAGGAGAATTGATGAAATATCCGGTCATATCGAAGACATACTAATTCAAAGATTGAAAACAACGAATTTTTCTCTTCAAATTGACGAAACCACAGTTATTGACAATAAGGCACTTTTAATGGAATATATGCTGTACTTTACAAGAAGATTTATTATTTTTATTGACAATAAGGCACTGTTAATGGAATATATGCTGTACTTTACAAGAAGATTTATTATTTTTAAAACTGTTGGAGACTGACACAACGGGAACTTCCATATTTTCTCAGTTAAAACGGTTTTTGAAGAAAAAAGCATTCCATATTGTACAAATTTAGTTTCATGTGCTACTGATGGTGGAATGTCTTTGGTTGGAAGGCTCAAGTGATTTATATCTCATTCGAAAAAGTGGTGTTCCGACATTCTAGTACACTGTGTGCTACACAGACATCAGCTTAAATCTAACAGTAAATGCGACCGTTTTTTTTTTTAATTTTGTGTCAGTGATGCTGAACAATATTTAAGACATCTTTTGCATACCGATATCCGTTTTCTATCTAAAGGCAATTGCTTTTGAAAGATTTGTAAACTTATTTAATACAATAGTTGTATTCTTATGAACAGAACGACACTCAGACTTAGCCAACGAAATTCAAGTTCGAAAGAAGAACATATACTATCTTAGTTGGATTTTCCGTAATCTGAATGAAGTCTCTCTCTCTCTCTCTCTCTCTCTCTCTCTCTCTCTCTCTCTCTCTCTCTCTCTCTCTCCTGCTGCAAGGGAAAATGATAAAACCCATAGACTATAAACAGGTGATGAAAGCTTTTATCTAAAAACTCAGTCTTTAAAAAATTAATTTAAAACTAAGACATTCCATAATGTACTAAAATTACCGGAAATTGATTTATGTAAAAATGACATTAATATTTACTGCGACCATCTGTCTGCCTTGAAAATCATTTCCAAATCAGATTTAACAATTTATTTATCTTCACACTTCGGCCATGGATGGTTGACCCATTTGATTGTGATCCTCACAGTGCACACGAAAATATCCAGAAGAAAATCATCAATATGAAATGTAATGATGAATTTCAAATTAAGTCCAAAAAAGAAATATTGTCTGAATTTTAGCAAAGGCTGTAAAACCGCTCTATCTTAATTTGTAGTCACAAATTTCGAAAGTCACTTTTTGTTTCCCGACATCATATCTTGTTAAAACATTTTTCGAAAGGAAAGAAACAGATTTGACATTATTTCACGTGAAGATATTTGTATCTGTTTGAGTAACATTAAGCCTGACATTGAATTTTAACGGAACAGCATCAATCTCAGGGCTCACACTAATTTGTCCTTTTCTTTATTTAAATTTAGAAGGAAGTTTTGTTTTAATTTGTTTTTCTTTTGCATTTACATGTACAATTTTTTTTAATGTTGATTAATCACAATTATAACTAGCTGTATATCCCATCGTTGCTCGGAGTGTTTTAGTAGTGATGGTGAAAATGGCAAGGTCAAATGCTTATTCAAAAATATCCAGTATGAGGTTGCCGTGACGCGCAAGTTAAAATAAATGTGAAGTAAGTATTGGTTTTTGTTGTATTTGTAAAACGGGATTCATGCTTGGTCAATTTTGCCAATAAACGGGAATGATGTATGTACAATTGGAAGAACGGGAGCGAGCGTTACTGGAGCCTGTAAAGTGATGTGATGATGTTGTGACGCAGAAGTGGATACATTGTCCATGTAACGTCGGAGGGGTTGGCACTTTGTAGAAAATGTGAAATTGTTATGGCATATGATAAGGTAGAAGTTAAAAAAAACCCCGATTTTTGTTGGAATACAACTGAGCATTTCGAAGAAATAAACGATCGCAAAAAGCCACATTTTTCCTTAATTATCGCAGCACCTTGTGTTTCAATTGAATTTTTTGTTCGCAGTTCAAGGCATCAGACCTTGATCTGCCAGTGACTCAATTTTGGTTGAATTTGATTGAAGCGTTTTGGAGAAATCCATAAAAGTGCGCAAAAGACCACCCGAAATTATGTTTGTCGTTGATTTTTGACAAAGGACAAACACTTTACATTGATTCGAAAATTTTTTTGCGTACATCAAAGGTTCGGACGTTGATCTACAAGTCACCCGATTTTGGTTGAATTCGCATAAGGCGTCTCGGAGGAGAAGAGTTCATAAATTCTAAAAGTTCACGTCATGATCGACAAGTGACCTAAATTTGGTTGAAATCGGACTAAGGGATTCGGAGGAATAGGGTTCGTAAGAATGGAGACACACAAACACAAACACACATACACACAGATACACATCTATTTTTATATAGATTAATATTTTTTATCATTTTTTGGTGGGTGATTATCAATTAGCTTTTGGGGGCGATGATCTGGAAAAGGTTGAGAACTACTGGAATAAACAACAAATAGGACATGTTTATCAATATATTTCACTTTTATTAAAGCTTCATCAGAGATTGAGAGAAAACAGACAAAAAGACAGAACTTTGCTATTTTCAATTTTGTTTGGGTTGATTCTCATTATATCATGTGCATTAAAACCGAAAATAATTCTATATGCTTGTAAAACGCGAGCATTGGATGATAATGCATATTCTAAATTCTTAGACATATTAAAATTTTTACAATCTTTTTTTTTTTTTTTTTACAATGCTAAGTGACCAGTTCTCTATTCCAGGGGTGATAATCACAATCGTTACACTGACAGAAGAAATTGCAGCAAAAACGCATTTAGCCATTATCAGCAGAAAAATAGACATTTAAGAAAAAAGGAAAAAGTGCACAATGTTTCTTTCTAACACTTCTTGCCTGTGGATCTCCCTTCCGATTTCTACCCTGTCACCCCACAATCATCAAAAATTTACATGCAACGCCAATCGCAATCCTCTGCTTTTCTGACCTGTCATTTTATTGTTTTTTCTCCTCACTTCTCATCAGTAAAATCTCCGCACTCCTTGTCACTCCTTGTAATCCAAGGTATCCTAGTAATAACATTGTCACCTCACATAAAATGACATGATTATATATATATATGTGTGTGTGTGTGTGTGTGTGTGTGTGTGTGTGTGTGTGTGTGTGTGTGTGTGTAAGATGCTTCTTAATCTGTCGTCAACGTTAGGGCATCTGCATAGCGTATACTTTAAGATTACGTCGTGGTAGGCCCGCTAATTTTTCTTTGAATTACTTTATTGCAAAGGCTAAATAAAACCATTGACCAAACACATCCTTGTTAAACTTCCTTTTTATTTTGGTGCACTCACTTAATTCACTGTATTTTCATAAAAACATTTGCTGCGGTTAACGCTTTTCGCTGACATGAAGTGGGAAGATTATATTGAATCAATTGCTGGGTCTGCTGCAAGCAGAATAGATTCTCTCGTCGTATAGATAATTTTTCACACCAGACCTGTATTACACATTTATAAGTATACAATTATTCACGAAAAATATTGCTGACACATATGGCCTGGTGCTTCTGCTGTATATTTAAAGATTCTTGATAGAATACAAAGAATAACCTACAATGTTGCCAGTCCTGACCTGGCATCTCGACTTCAGTCACTTTTCCACCACAGAAACATAGATTCCCTGTGCCTTTTCTATAAACAGAAATGTTGTGGTAATTCTTCTGATGAGCTTTCTTCTTTGGGACCACGACTTTACGAATGTGTGTTGTGATGCAATGGATGTCAGTTCGGAATGAGAAATCGGAGAGCCGAGTTCGAATTCCAGTTGAATTCGTTGCATTCACTTACGCGTAAATACCTTTAGGGAATATATAAATCCATCTCTTCTCCCTTCAGCTATGGATTGAATAGCATGACAGATTGGTTGGCAACGAGTCTACCACAGACAGTAATGGCAACCAACTGCGGGAAAATCTTCTAATTAGTCATGAATTGAAAGAGACATAATCGTCCAAACGTGTATCACGTATGGTAATTAGCTGACTAACTGACTAACTCACTAGATTGGCAACTATATATCACCATTTTATGGTTTAAATGGCTAAATGTAACCGTCATTTCTATGTTATCAGGCTTACAGCCATATCACGTTGAATACACCGGTCCTCGCTCGATTACCGAAGTGAAGCAACGTTGAGCCTGGTTAGTATACTTAGATGGGTGACCGCTTGGGAATACCAGGCACTATAAGTGTTTAGTGACAGATATGCGTTGTGGTGCAGTGGATATCGGCTCTGAAAGAGAAATCGGTGAGCCGAGTTTGAATTCCAGTTGAATAATCTGCATTCACTTAAGCACTGGTACCCTTGAGAAAGGTATTAATCTGTCCCTTCCCTCCAGTTATGGGTTAAATAACAGGGTAGAACATGGGGGCCCTGCTCTTAAAAACAAATCCCAATGAATCTTGATACTCGAAAAGAAAAAAGTATTACTAGACACAAAACTTATAAAAACAACAATAAATTGTTGAAAGAAAAAGGTATTACCAGCAATAAATAAATAAAATTTAGTTGGCATTAAATGACCCGCCGAGGTTGATATGCCATAAAAACAATACAACCAACCAACTATGTTATCAGTTTCTTCTCTCGCACTTCTTAATTGCGGAACTCAATTATCTTCGAAAATCGACATTATCTTCTGCTTTCTTAACCATGGAATACTAACCATCAATTAAAGTTACACCCCTACTAACCCTGGGTATATCATACCCGATTTTGAAAATATCAAAAAAATATTAAATATAAATTTTTATTTGAAATCTTTTACATGCAGGTACTTCAAACTTTGTACTTTGAGTTAACATTAATAGAAACTGAAAAACATATTATTTAGGTAAAAAAATCAGGCACTGAAAATTTAATTAAATTGTAATTAAAATGGTGTCATTTGCGCTGAGTACTATATACCCGGATGTGAGTTGGGGTGCAGTGGATATCGGCTCAGAACGAGAAATTGGGAAGCCGAGTTCGAATTACAGTTGAATTCGTTGCATTCACTTACGCGCAAATACCCTTGAGAAAGGTATTAATCCGTTTCTTCCTTCCAGTTATGGGTTAAATAACAGGACAGATTGGGTTCTATAGCCTTGGTCGGCAACCAGTCTACCGCAGAAAGCAATGGCAACCTACTACGGGATAATCTTCTGCCCAGTCAGTTATGTCTGTTTCGAGACATGATCGCCCAAGCGTGTATCACGTATGGCACTTAACTGACTGACTATATACCCATGGTTAGTGTTCTCGGGTTAATGTTTGTTCTTTTATTGTCCCCCCACTTCTTATTTTTTCCATATTCATTCATACTCAGTATTCACTTGTTAGTTTTTAGTGACTTTACTGCTATGCCTGGTGTGAAATAATAAAAAAATATTACTTTGTTTCAATACATATTATGAATTATTAAAATATCCTGCTGTTTAAAACAAGTTCTTCTAATATTTCATGAAGATCTTCGTGTCATATGTTATTCAATGTTTTATGAAACGCGGTATCGTTGTTAACATTTTTGTTGTTCGTTCTGACAGCATTTTCTGTTTTCGCCTCTTATCCGAAACCACATTGTTCTTCTCTCATTTACTGTCTCATTCTACTTCGAGTTCCATTCTTAAAATCGTACTTATAAACTTTGTCATGTGGTTGATCAAGTTAATGACTCGATACAGCCTGCATTCATTCTCACCTGGTTTATTCAGCAAATGATTTGAAAATTGAGCTATTTAAATCTTCTGGTATTTCGCTGCCTTCAACTACAGATAAAATTTTTTTGTTGGTCATGTTGATTTAAATGCATATTCATATTAGACATTAGCACGTATTCTTATTAACGTACTAACAGTATAGCCCAGCGTTGCTCGGTTGTAATGAAAGCTTTAAAACTAATCCATGGTCCTGGAGCTCAGACTCTTTGGACGTTGGTACGAAAGACTAAAAAGCAATAATTGTTTTCAGTTAAAGCGAAACCGTAGAATGAAAGAAAAATGAATGGATGTAAGTCAAACTTTGATTTCCTAGTATCGATATGAAATTTTCTGCACTATTGTAAGAACTGCAACCTTGTAACTTCTGAATATCGTTTCTTATGTTTTTGTCTATGAGTGTATCAAATTTGATTAAAACCGGACCACTCCTTCTATAACCCCATTTTTTCGATTATCGATTTTTGATATTTATCGGGAGTGCCTCGACACAAAACCTAGCTAAGAACACTCGCAAATGCTTATAGTACAAGTGTGTAAATTTTCAAGAAAATCGGTTCAGCCGTTTCGGAGTCTATAGGTAACGGATACACACACACAGACACACACACACAAAGTTCCATTTATAAATAAGTTTAGATACAAATTAAACTTTATCACGTATTATTATTAACCTATTCTTATTAGACCTTCCCACGTATATAAAAATACGGTATAATAATATATTATTATTAGCACGTATTCTTATAACGTATTATTATTAGACCTTATTCTTCTTAGACCTTACAAAGTATTCTTACTAATCTATTCTTACTAGTCCTTACCACGTACTCTTATTAACCTATTTTTATTAGAACTTACGACGTATATGAGAATACTGTATAAAAACGTATTTTTATTAGACCTTACTACGTATTCTTATTAATGTATTTTCATTGGACCTTAACAGGTGCTCTTATTAATGTACTAGCAGTATAGCCCGGTGTTGCTCGGGTGTAATGAAAGCTTTAAAACTAATCCATGGTCCTGGAGCTCATACTCTTTGGACGTTGGCACGAAAGACTAAAAGCAATAGTTGTTTCCAGTTAAAGCGAAACCGTAGACTGAAAGAAAAATGAATGGATGTAAGTCAAATTTTGATTTCCTGGTATCGATATCAAATAAGTTTTTTCGTCGTAAACTGAATTTTGAAGGCTAAATAAGTCATGGCTGAGACTAAGAACTACAATTATACCTACTTAGAGCCAAACCCGAAGCAAAAACTAAAATAAAAGGGCTGAAAAAAAATACAGACATACAAGCAAATAAACAGACACACGCACACACAAATATCTTGCCTTACATATATATATATATATATATATATATATATATATATATATATATATATATATATATTATCGATTTCTGCACTATTGTAAGAACTGCAACCTTGAAACTTCTGAATATCGTTTCTTATGTCTTTGTCTATGAGTGTATCAAATTTTATTAAAATCGGAACACTCCTTCCATAACCCGATTTTTTAGATTATCGATTTTCGATATTTATCGGAAGTACCTCGACACAAAACCTATCTAAGAACACTCGCAGACGCTTATAGTACAACTGTGTAAATTTTCAAGAAAATCAGTTTAGCCGTTTCGGAATCTATAGGTAACGGACACACACACACACACACACACACACACACACACACACACACACACACAGACAAAGTTCCATTTATAAATAAGTTTAGATAGATTTAGATATTCCCATTTATATAAAGGTACGGTATAATTATATATTCTTATTTGATATTATCAAGTATTCTTATTGACATATTATTAGACCTTACGACGTATTCTTTTTGGAGTATTCTTATTAGATCTTACAATGCATATAAGAAGACAGTATATTAACGGATTCTTATTTGATCTTCCCACGGATTGTTAATAACGTATTTTTGTTGAATCGTACCAGCTATTTTCTGAACCTATTTTTATTAGAACTTATCATGTATATAAGAATGAGTTATAAAAAGGTATTAGACCTGACCACGTATTTTATTAACGTTTTCTTCTTAGACCTTAACATGTCTAGGTCCCTCCACTAAATCGCTGGAAAAAAAACAGCATAGTATGAAGGAAAAAGCTCTCAGATTTAAAAAAAACGAACTTTTACTATTTAAAATTTTTATTGTTATTAAAAGGAAAGATCGTTGTATTTTTTAATTATTTTTTAATTTTTTAATCCTTTCTAACACGTTCGAAATTTTGGTAAAATTCTTGTTTTTAATTTCCTTAGCGAGGACCCAAATCGTTACGAGAGTTTACAATGGAAAACATTACATAACTCCCTTTTTTTTTTCCTGTGACAAACACATTAACTTGGAAATTCTTGCAAAAATCAAATATATGCCGGATTTTAATGAAACTTTCAAGATTTATTCACGGATGAATGAAATTATTTTTTACATCATTATTTTTAAAATGTTTTTTTTACATCTGTTACACCTTTCCACGTAAATTCATGAAATTCCAAGAAATTAAATTCTGTAGACAAAATTGGTTTTATTAGTTATACGCAGGATTCATTGGGAAATGTAAATCATGTATTATTTTTAAAACCATTTAACCCCTTTTATGTAAAGTAAAAAATACAATAAAACTATTACATTATTTAATTAGATAAGTTTTAATTGCTTTAATAAATATTATAAATGTCAGACATTATAGTCTGAATAAAAATAAATTCGATTAATAATGAAATTTTAAAATAATTGTTTTCATTTTTGTTTTTTCAATTATAATAATTTTCTAAAGTTTCAAACATATTTTTAAAATATTTCCAAGATTTGTAGACGTTAGGGTGGTTGGTTATGAAGTGAAAACTATATTTAATAATTGAAAATTGAAAAGTTTAATACAAATTATTTAGCCAATTCAATTTTTTGGTGTGTATTTGAAGTTATTTTGTATGGTAATCTCTATGAGTATTGTCGTAGACCCGGTTAAGAGTCCAGCAAGAAATAATATAACAACCAAAATAGGAAATAACGATATATATATTAAACACAGCAAAATACAAATACTTGAAACTCTGTTAGTTGAACGATAAATACGGGTTAGTTAGTAATACTAGAATTGGGACTCGCAATGGTAGCAGTCTTGGCTATCTCTGCCTATCGCTCTCTTGCTGATCTGCTGATATGGTAATTTACTAAGCGCAGCTTAGATATGGCACAAGGCCGAAAGTATGGAGCGCCCAGTGAGGATCGAACTCACTACTGAATTGCAATAGTTCTAGCGAGGCAAGCTTGTTAACCATTGCACCACCTCGAGGTGCTCTGATTTACTGATATGTCCCCACTTCTTGTGAGGAGGAGTATATGCAGTTGAAGGAAGAGTTCAATCCGTTGAATGGGTGATGCCACCATGACAAGTATACTAAAAGGTCATGTGTTTCAGGGTTTCTTCCTCTTATCAGAAAAAATTGTGATCGCCATACACTTATCTTATTTATCATCTGGTGAGCTGTCAACACATTCCAAATACAGCGGACAAGTGAAAAATTTTAAATCTTTTTTTTTAATCATTTCACCCCAAGCAAGGCATTCCATTGCCACTATTGCGCAGGGGGTTACATAGGGGAAAATGATGAGAAAGAGTGGTTAGATATAGGAAATGTCAGAAGGAGGGTGATAGACGGGTAAGGATACCGAAGATGAGGGTTGGATAGATGGGAAGAATGTTTGAGAGAATGGATGCGAGTTAGTGTGCTAGGAGGTGTCTATTGACCTTACACTTAAACTCCTGGAGATTGTAGCTGTCGGGGAAGCAAGTGTATGGAAGGGAATTCCACAGGCGGGAAGTGCGAGAAAAGAAGCTGTTGGAGTAGAAATTGCGGTTACATCTTATCTGTTTTACTGTAAAGGGGTGGGACTTAGTTGCTAATCTAGTATGTCGTGCAAATTCATACCTAGGGGGTACCAGTGATCTAAGAAATAGTTTTATTATAAATTTCTTGCTATAAATGAGTAATACTTGTGTAAATCAGATTAATTTTACATTAAATTTTCCAATTTTTTTAAAATAATGTCACATATGTATATTTTATTTTTGCAAGATTTTTAAAACCGAGAATCAACTTTTGTTTACAAATGTATCGATCGCTCAAAAATAGCCGAAAAATCGAAAACTAAAAAAAAATTGAAAGCTTTTAGATTCTAATCATTATAATTTCTGTTTAAAATACACCAGAGTATTTTGCCTACTAGAAATAGTCAATTTAATCATTTAGCTTTCAATTAAAACTAAAATAAAAGTTTACAGAAAACTTCTTTATTTTTAAAAATTCAATTTAAAAGTAGTTATCGAAAATGAGTGGAAATACCTAAATTGTATTCTTATTAACGTATTCTTATTAGACATTACAACGTAGTATTATTAACACATTTTCATTTGACTTTAAAAATGTATCCTTATGGACGTATTCTTATTAGACATTACCATGCATTTGTGGAATCAACCTGGCAAGTTTCATTAAAAAAGCAGATACGACAATTTACCTCTCGCGTAACATGTGGGCGAAGAAAAAATTTCCAGTGACAATTTTTTAATCGCACGTAATGATATTAAAATATTTGTGCAAACTAAACGCCAAAAGGATCAGAAGGCTAATTTTATGAATAACCCTCGCTGATTGGTCTATTAATCGTAGGCACGTGAGAACACGTAATTGCGTGCGAAATTACAACAAATGTTCGTGATCCACTTTTGCCAGTATTTAAGGAGAAAACCCAGTGAGAGATTAGACTCCGAACAGGAAGCAGACGCCCATGCAAGTCACTATGTACTAGACAGAACAACAATCACCCACTTTGTTCGCCATGCGACATCAACATGAATCCTCAAGTGAGAAATTTACTTTTCAACTCTATTCCACTCACTTACTTCAATTTTAACACGAACACACAACCATTTCAATTGACCTTCATCACATAATATCAAAGGAACATTTATTAACAGATTAAATAACTCCTGCATCATTCGAATTGTTCCTAAAACAAACCACACCACGTGGAAGATTTATTGTGAAAGACAGTCAGTCAGTTAAGTGCCATACGTGATACACGCTTGGGCGATCATGTCTCGAAAGAGGCATGACTGACTGGGCAGAAGATTATCCCGCAGTAGGTTGCCATTGCTTTCTGCGGTAGACTGGTTGCCGACCAAGGCTATAGAACCCAATCTGTCCTGTTATTTAACCCATAGCTGGAGGGAAGAGACGGATTAATACCTTTCCCAAGGGTATTTGTGCGTAAGTGAATGCAATGAAATCAAATGGAAATTCAAACTCGGCTCACCGATTTCTCTTTCCGAGTCGATATCCACTGCACCACAATGCACATACGTAGCCTTTTTTTTTTTAAATAAAATGCTAAAGCCTGAGCAAAAAAAAATATTTTAAAGCATCGTGCATATTATTGGTTCTTATCAAAAGTAGATTGGCTATGAAGCAGACTGGTCACTAGAGTGTTCTTAATAGGTGGGAGTGACTTATAAGTCGATGGAGAGCAGGTAAAGCCGTAGGAGAGCAGGTAAAACCGACCGAGACGGATTAATACCTTTCCCAAGGGTATTTGCGCGTATATGATTGCAACGAATTCAACTGGAATTCGAACTCGGCTCTCCGATTTCTCGTTTCGAGTCGATATTCACTGGACCGCAACGCACATAATTTTTGTAGACATATAATTTCGCAACTTCTTTTCATATGCTTATTACCACTACAAATTTGTGTATATTATTATATAAATATTCGTTTGTTGCCTTACAGAAGTTTGTTGTATTTCTTTTGTTTCGTCAATGTACAAATTATAAATGTTTGTGGAGTAGATTCTGAACTCGCCAGTAACTTGTAATAAGTAAATAAACCCCACTACTATGAATGAAAAGTTATTCCGTTTAATTTAGTGAAGTAACATACTTATACTCAAACTCATTCCTGAGTCGTGTATACGATAGTGATGTAGTATGAAAATAAAGACGCTGCTTGAGTTTGCACCACTCCTCCTCAGAATGATCTCGGCCCCTAAGTGACCCCCCGACTTTCAGAGTTCCACAATCGCTAGTGCCTACTAGTATGGTTTCGTCTCAGGTTAGTTGTGACCAGTATCTTTTTAGAGATAGATTTTAATTTCAGCAAGTACAAGAGAAAAAGGTTAAAAGATTAACGTAATGTCTAATAAGAACCCATTAATAAGACTACGCATTAATGATTAATGAGAAAAGAGTAATAAGAATACGTGGTAAGGTCTAATGAGAATACCACAATAGGAATACTTGGTAAGATCTAAAAAGAATACGTTAATAAGAATACGTGGTAAGGTCTAATAAGAATACCTCACGTGCTAAGGTTTTGTAAAAATAGTTTAATACGAATACATAAGGTCTAATAAGAATACATTTAAAATGAATACGTGATGAGGTCCAATAAGCATACATCAAAATGAATACGTGATAGAGCCTAATAAGAATATGTTCAAAAGAATATATGGTAAGGTCTAAGAAAAATACGTTAATAAGTGTACGGTGTAAGGTCAAATAAAAATAGTTTAAGAATATATGGTAAGGTCTAAGAAAAATACGTTAATAAGTATACGGTGTAAGGTCAAATAAAAATAGTTTAAGAATATATGGTAAGGTCTAAGAAAAATACGTTAATAAGTGTACGGTGTAAGGTCAAATAAAAATAGTTTAAGAATATATGGTAAGGTCTAAGAAAAATACGTTAATAAGTGTACGGTGTAAGGTCAAATAAAAATAGTTTAAGAATATATGGTAAGGTCTAAGAAAAATACGTTAATAAGTGTACGGTGTAAGGTCAAATAAAAATAGTTTAAGAATATATGGTAAGGTCTAAGAAAAATACGTTAATAAGTATACGGTGTAAGGTCAAATAAAAATAGTTTAAGAATATATGGTAAGGTCTAAGAAAAATACGTTAATAAGTGTACGGTGTAAGGTCAAATAAAAATAGTTTAAGAATATATGGTAAGGTCTAAGAAAAATACGTTAATAAGTATACGGTGTAAGGTCAAATAAAAATAGTTTAAGAATATATGGTAAGGTCTAAGAAAAATACGTTAATAAGTGTACGGTGTAAGGTCAAATAAAAATAGTTTAAGAATATATGGTAAGGTCTAAGAAAAATACGTTAATAAGTGTACGGTGTAAGGTCAAATAAAAATAGTTTAAGAATATATGGTAAGGTCTAAGAAAAATACGTTAATAAGTGTACGGTGTAAGGTCAAATAAAAATAGTTTAAGAATATACGGTAAGGTCTAAGAAAAATACGTTAATAAGTATACGGTGTAAGGTCAAATAAAAATAGTTTAAGAATATACGGTAAGGTCTAAGAAAAATACGTTAATAAGTATACGGTGTAAGGTCAAATAAAAATAGTTTAAGAATATATGGCAAGGTCTAAGAAAAATACGTTAATAAGTGTACGGTGTAAGGTCAAATAAAAATAGTTTAAGAATATATGGTAAGGTCTAAGAAAAATACGTTAATAAGTGTACGGTGTAAGGTCAAATAAAAATAGTTTAAGAATATATGGTAAGGTCTAAGAAAAATACGTTAATAAGTGTACGGTGTAAAGTCAAATAAAAATAGTTTAAGAATATATGGTAAGGTCTAAGAAAAATACGTTAATAAGTGTACGGTGTAAGGTCAAATAAAAATAGTTTAAGAATATATGGTAAGGTCTAAGAAAAATACGTTAATAAGTGTACGGTGTAAGGTCAAATAAAAATAGTTTAAGAATATATGGTAAGGTCTAAAAAAAATACGTTAATAAGTGTACGGTGTAAGGTCAAATAAAAATAGTTTAAGAATATATGGTAAGGTCTAAGAAAAATACGTTAATAAGTATACGGTGTAAGGTCAAATAAAAATAGTTTAAGAATATATGGTAAGGTCTAAGAAAAATACGTTAATAAGTGTACGGTGTAAGGTCAAATAAAAATAGTTTAAGAATATATGGTAAGGTCTAAGAAAAATACTTTAATAAGTGTACGGTGTAAGGTCAAATAAAAATAGTTTAAGAATATATGGTAAGGTCTAAGAAAAATACGTTAATAAGTGTACGGTGTAAGGTCAAATGAAAATAGTTTAAGAATATATGGTAAGATCTAAGAAAAATACGTTAATAAGTGTACGGTGTAAGGTCAAATAAAAATAGTTTAAGAATATATGGTAAGGTCTAAGAAAAATACGTTAATAAATGTACGGTGTAAGGTCAAATAAAAATAGTTTAAGAATATGGTAAGATCTAAAGAAAATACGTTAATAAGTGTACGGTGTAAGGTCAAATAAAAATAGTTTAAGAATATATGGTAAGGTCTAAGAAAAATACGTTAATAAGTACTGAGGTATGAGTCAAATAAAAATAGTTTAAGAATATGGTAAGGTCTAAGAAAAATACGTTAATAAGTGTACGGTGTAAGGTCAAATAAAAATAGTTTAAGAATATATGGTAAAAGTCTAAAGAAAATACGTTAATAAGTGTAGTGTAAGGTCAAATAAAAATAGTTTAAGAATATATGGTAAGGTCTTAGAAAAATACGTTAATAAGTGTACGGTGTAAGGTCAAATAAATAGTTTAAGAATATATGGTAAGGTCTATGAAAAATACGTTAATAAGTATACGGTGTAAGGTCAAATAAAAATAGTTTAAGAATATATGGTAAGGTCTAAAGAAAAATACGTTAATAAGTATACGGTGTAAGGTCAAATAAAAATAGTTTAAGAATATGGTAAGGTCTAGAAAAATACGTTAATAAGTGTACGGTGTAAGGTCAAATAAAAATAGTTTAAGAATATGAGTAAGGTCTAAGAAAAATACATTAATAAGTGTACGGTGTAAGGTCAAATAAAAATAGTTTAGATATATGGTAAGGTCTAAGAAAAATACGTTAATAAGTGTACGGTGTAAGGTCAAATAAAAATAGTTCAAAGAATATATGGTAAGGTCTAAGAAAAATACGTTAATAAGTGTACGGTGTAAAGTCAAATAAAAATAGTTTAAGAATATATGGTAAGGTCTAAGAAAAATACGTTAATAAGTGTACGGTGTAAGGTCAAATAAAAATAAAGTTTAAGAATATATGGTAAGGTCTGAAAAATACGTTAGTAAGTGTACGGTGTAAAGGTCAATAAAAACGTTTAAGAATATATGGTAAGGTCACAAAAAATACGTTAATAAGTGTACGGTGTAAGGTCAAATAAATAGTTTAAAGATATATGGTAAGGTCTAAGAAAAATACGTTAATAAGTATGCGATGTAAGGTCAAATAAAAATGGTTTAAGAATATGGTAAAGATTAAAGAAAAATACGTTAATAAGTGTACGGTGTAAGGTCAAATAAAAATAGTTTAAGAATATATGGTAAGGTCTAAAAAATACGTTAATAAGTGTACGGTGCAAAGTTAAATACATCGTTAGAATATATGGTAAGGTCTAAAGAAAAATACGTTAATAATTATAAGGTATCAAGGTCAAATAAAAATAGTTTAAAAATATATGGTAAGGTCTAGAAAAATAACTAATAATTATGCAGTGTAAGGTCGAATAAAAATAGTTTAAAGAATATATGGTAAGGTCTAAGAAAAATACGTTAATAAGTGTACGATTAATAGAGTCAAATGAAAATAGTTTAAATATGGTAAGATCTAAGAAAAATACGTTAATAAGTGTACGGTGTAAGATTAAAATAAAAATGATTTAAGAATATATGGTAAGGTCTAAGAAAAATACGTTAATAAGTGTACAGTGTAGATTAAAATAAAAATAGTTTAAGAATATATGGTAAAGGTCTAAGAAAAATACGTTAATAAGTGTACGGTGTAAGGTCAAATAAAAATAGTTTAAGAATATATGGTAAGGTCTAAAGAAAAATACGTTAATAAGTGTACGGTGTAAGGTCAAATAAAAATAGTTTAAGAATATATGGTAAGGTCTTAGAAAAATACGTTAATAAATTTTGAGTGTATTAAAGGTCAAATAAAATAGTTTAAGAATACGCGTACGTTCTGAAAAATACGTTAATAAGTATACATTGAGTCAAATAAAATAGTTTAAGAATAACTAGTAGGTCTAAGAAAAATACGTTAATAAGTATACGGTGTAAGGTCAAATAAAAATAGTTTAAGAATGTAGTAAGGTCTAAGAAAAATACGTTAATAAGTGTACGGTGTAAGGTCAAATAAAAATAGTTTAAGAATATATGGTAGGTCTAAAGAAAAAATACGTTAATAAGTGTACGGTGTAAGGTCAAATAAAAATAGTTTAAGAATATATGGTAAGGTCTAAGAAAAATACGTTAATAAGTGTACGGTGTAAGGTCAAATAAAAATAGTTTAAGAATATATGGTAAGGTCTGAAAAATACGTTAATAAGTGTACGGTGTAAAGTCAAATAAAAATAGTTTAAGAATATGGTAAGGTCTAAGAAAAATACGTTAATAAGTGTACGGTGTAAGGTCAAATAAAAATAGTTTAAGAGAATATATAGTAGGTCTAAAATACGTTAATAAGTGTACGGTGTAAGGTCAAATAAAAATAGTTTAAGAATATATGGTAAGGTCTAAAAAAAATACGTTAATAAGTATACGGTGTAAGGTCAAATAAAAATAGTTTAAGAATATATGGTAAGGTCTAAGAAAAATACGTTAATAAGTGTACGGTGTAAGGTCAAATAAAAATAGTTTAAGAATATATGGTAAGGTCTAAGAAAAATACGTTAATAAGTGTGTTGTAAGGTCAAATAAAATGATTTAAGAATATATGGTAAGGTCTAAGAAAAATACGTTAATAATTATGCAGTTATCAGGTCAAATAAAAATAGTTTAAGAATATATGGTAAGGTCTAAGAAAAATACGTTAATAAGTATACGGTGTAAGGTCAAATAAAAATAGTTTAAGAATATATGGTAAGGTCTAAGAAAAATACGTTAATAAGTGTACGGTGTAAGGTCAAATAAAAATAGTTTAAGAATATATGGTAAGGTCTAAGAAAAAAATACGTTAATAAGTATACGGTGTAAGGTCAAATAAAAATAGTTTGAGAATATATGGTAAGGTCTAAGAAAAATACGTTAATAAGTGTACGGTGTAAGGTCAAATAAAAATAGTTTAAGAATATATGGTAAGGTCTAAGAAAAATACGTTAATAAGTGTACGGTGTAAGGTCAAATAAAAATAGTTCCAAAATATGATAAGATCTAAGAAAAATACGTTAGCAAGTGTACGAGTGTAGGTCAAATAAAAATAGTTTAAGAATATATAGTAAGGTCTAAGAAAAATACTTTAATAAGTGTACGGTGTAAGGTCAAATAAAAATAGTTTAAGAATATGGTAAGGTCTAAGAAAAATACGTTAACTCGTGTACGGTGTAGGATCAAGTAAGAAAATAGTTTAAGAATATATGGTAAGATCTAAGAAAAATACGTTAATAAGTGTACGGTGTAAGGTCAAATAAAAATGGTTAGAATATATGGTAAGGTCTAAAAGAAAAATACGTTAATAAATGTACGGTGTAAGGTCAAATAAAAATAGTTTAAGAATATATGGTAAGATCTAAGAAAAATACGTTAATAAGTGTACGGTGTAAGGTCAAATAAAAATAGTTTAGATATGGTAAGGTCTAAGAAAAATACGTTAATAAGTGTACGGTGTAGGTCAAATAAAAATAGTTTAAGAATATGATAAGGTAAGAAAAATACGTTAATAAGTGTACGGTCATAAGGTCAAATAAAAATAGTTTGAAATATGGTAAGGTCTAAAGAAAAATACGTTAATAAATGCGTGTAAGGTCAAATAAAAATGAATTTAAAATATATGGTAAAAGGTCTAAGAAAAATACGTTAATAAGTGTACGGTGTAAAGGTCAAATAAAAATAGTTTAAGAATATATGGTAAGGTCTAAGAAAAATACGTTAATAAGTGTACGGTGTAAGGTCAAATAAAAATAGTTTAAGAATATATGGTAAGGTCTTAGAAAAATACGTTAATAAGTGTACGGTGTAAAAGATTAAATAAAAATAGTTTAAGAATATATGGTAAGGTCTATGAAAAATACGTTAATAAGTATACGGTGTAAGGTCAAATAAAAATAGTTTAAGAATATATGGTAAGGTCTAAGAAAAATACGTTAATAAGTATACGGTGTAGGTCAAATAAAAATAGTTTTAAGAATATATGGTAAGGTCCTGAAAAATACGTTAATAAGTGTACGGTATAGGTCAAATAAAAATAGTTTAAATTATATGGTAAGGTCTAAGAAAAAATACGTTAATAAGTGTACGGTATGGAGTCAAATAAAAATAGTTTAAGAATATATGGTAAGGTCTAAGAAAAATACGTTAATAAGTGTACATGAGTCAAATAAAAAATAGTTTAAGAATATATGGTAAGGTCTAAGAAAAATACGTTAATAAGTGTACGGTGTAAAGTCAAATAAAAATAGTTTAAGAATATATGGTAAGGTCTAAAGAAAAAATACGTTAATAAGTGTACGGTGTAAGGTCAAATAAAAATAGTTTAGAATATATGGTAAGGTCTAAGAAAAATACGTTAATAAGTGTACGGTGTAAGGTCAAATAAAAATAGTTTAAGAATATATGGTAAGGTCTAAAAAATACGTTAATAAGTGTACGGTGTAAGGTCAAATAAAAATAGTTTAGAATATATGGTAAGGTCACAAGAAAAATACGTTAATAAGTGTACGGTGTAAGGTCAAATAAAAATAGTTTAGAATATATGGTAAGGTCTAGAAAAACAATTTAATAAGTGTACGGTGTAAGGTCAAATAAAAATAGTTTAAGAATATGGTAAGGTCTAAGAAAAATACGTTAATAAGTGTACGGTGTAAGGTCAAATAAAAATAGTTTAAGAATATATGGTAAGGTCTAAGAAAAATACGTTAATAAGTATACGGTGTAAGGTCAAATAAAAATAGTTTAAGAATATGGTAAAGGTCTAAGAAAAATACGTTAATAAGTGTACGGTGTAAGGTCAAATAAAAATAGTTTAAGAATATATGGTAAGGTCTAAGAAAAATACGTTAATAAGTATACGGTAGAAAGGTCAATAAAAAATAGTTTAAGAATATATGGTAAGGTCTAAGAAAAATACGTTAATAAGTGTACGGTGTAAGGTCAAATAATAGTTTAAAGAATATATAGGTAAGGTCTAAGAAAAATACGTTAATAAGTGTACGGTGTAAGGTCAAGTAAATAGTTTAAGAATATATGGTAAGGTCTAAGAAAAATACGTTAATAAGTGTACGGTGTAAGGTCAAATAAAAATAGTTTAAGAATATATGGTAAGGTCTAAAAGAAAAATACGTTAATAAGTATACGGTGTAAAGGTCAAATAAAAATAGTTTAAGAATATATGGTAAGGTCTAAGAAAAATACGTTAATAAGTGTACGGTATAAGGTGGAAATAAAAATAGTTTAAGGAATATGGTAAGGTCTAAGAAAAATACGTTAATAAGTATACGGTGTAAGGTCAAATAAAAATAGTTTAAGAATATATGGTAAGGTCTAAGAAAAATACGTTAATAAGTATACGGTGTAAAAGGTCAGAATAAAAATAGTTTAAGAATATATGGTAAGGTCTAAGAAAAATACGTTAATAAGTATACGGTGTAAGGTCAAATAAAAATAGTTTAAGAATATATGGTAAGGTCTAAAGAAAAAATAAATTTAATAAGTGTACGGTGTAAGGTCAAATAAAAATAGTTTAGAATATAACAGTAAGGTCTAAGAAAAATACGTTAATAAGTATACGGTGTAAGGTCAAAATAAAAAATGGTTAAGAATATACGGTAAGGTCTAAGAAAAATACGTTAATAAGTATACAGTGTAAGGTCAAATAAAAATAGTTTAAGAATATACGGTAAGGTCTAAGAAAAATACGTATAAGTATACGGTTATGAGTCAATAAAAATAGTTTAAAGAATATATGTAAATTAAGGTCTAAGAAAAATACGTTAATAAGTGTACGGTGTAAGGTCAAATAAAAATAGTTTAAGAATATATGGTAAGTCCTAAGAAAAAGCCTACGTTAATAGTGTACGGTGTAAGGTCAATAAAAATAGTTTAAGAATGGTAAGGTCTAAGAAAAATACGTTAATAAGTGTACGGTGTAAGGTCAAATAAAAATAGTTTAAGAATATATGGTAAGGTCTAAGAAAAATACGTTAATAAGTGTACATTCATAAGTCAAATAAAATAGTTTAAGAATATGGTAAGGTGAAAAATACGTTAATAAGTGTACGGTGTAAAGTTAAATAAAAATAGATTTAGATATGGTAAAGGTCTAAGAAAAATACGTTAATAAGTGTCCGGTGTAAGGTCAAATAAAAATAGTTTAAGAATATATGGTAAGGTCTAAGAAAAATACGTTAATAAGTGTACGGTGTAAGGTCAAATAAAAATAGTTTAAGAATATATGGTAAGGTCTAAGAAAAATACGTTAATAAGTGTACGGTGTAAGGTCAAATAAAAATAGTTTAAGAATATATGGTAAGATCTAAGAAAAATACGTTAATAAGTGTACGGTGTAAGGTCAAATAAAAATAGTTTAAGAATATATGGTAAGGTCTAAGAAAAATACGTTAATAAGTGTACGGTGTAAGGTCAAATAAAAATAGTTTAAGAATATATGGTAAGGTCTAAGAAAAATACGTTAATAAGTGTACGGTGTAAGGTCAAATAAAAATAGTTTAAGAATATATGGTAAGGTCTAAGAAAAATACGTTAATAAGTGTACGGTGTAAGGTCAAATAAAAATAGTTTAAGAATATATGGTAAGGTCTAAGAAAAATACGTTAATAAGTGTACGGTGTAAGGTCAAATAAAAATAGTTTAAGAATATATGGTAAGGTCTAAAAAAAATACGTTAATAAGTGTACGGTGTAAAGTCAAATAAAAATAGTTTAAGAATATATGGTAAGGTCTAAGAAAAATACGTTAATAAATGTACGGTGTAAGGTCAAATAAAAATAGTTTAAGAATATATGGTAAGGTCTAAGAAAAATACGTTAATAAATGTACGGTGTAAGGTCAAATAAAAATAGTTTAAGAATATATGGTAAGGTCTAAGAAAAATACGTTAATAAGTGTACGGTGTAAGGTCAAATAAAAATAGTTTAAGAATATATGGTAAGGTCTAAGAAAAATACGTTAATAAGTGTACGGTGTAAGGTCAAATAAAAATAGTTTAAGAATATATGGTAAGGTCTTAGAAAAATACGTTAATAAGTGTACGGTGTAAGGTCAAATAAAAATAGTTTAAGAATATATGGTAAGGTCTATGAAAAATACGTTAATAAGTGTACGGTGTAAGGTCAAATAAAAATAGTTTAAGAATATATGGTAAGGTCTAAGAAAAATACGTTAATAAGTATACGGTGTAAGGTCAAATAAAAATAGTTTAAGAATATATGGTAAGGTCTAAGAAAAATACGTTAATAAGTATACGGTGTAAGGTCAAATAAAAATCGTTTAAGAATATATGGTAAGGTCTAAGAAAAATACGTTAATAAGTATACGGTGTAAGGTCAAATAAAAATAGTTTAAGAATATATGGTAAGGTCTGAGAAAAATACGTTAATAAGTATACGGTGTAAGGTCAAATAAAAATAGTCTAAGAATATATGGTAAGGTCTAAGAAAAATACGTTAATAAGTATACGGTGTAAGGTCAAATAAAAATAGTTTAAGAATATATGGTAAGGTCTAAGAAAAATACGTTAATAAGTGTACGGTGTAAGGTCAAATAAAAATAGTTTAAGAATATATGGTAAGGTCTAAGAAAAATACGTTAATAAGTGTACGGTGTAAGGTCAAATAAAAATAGTTTAAGAATATATGGTAAGGTCTAAGAAAAATACGTTAATAAGTGTACGGTGTAAGGTCAAATAAAAATAGTTTAAGAATATATGGTAAGATCTAAGAAAAATACGTTAATAAGTGTACGGTGTAAGGTCAAATAAAAATAGTTTAAGAATATATGGTAAGGTCTAAGAAAAATACGTTAATAAGTATACGGTGTAAGGTCAAATAAAAATAGTTTAAGAATATATGGTAAGGTCTAAGAAAAATACGTTAATAAGTGTACGGTGTAAGGTCAAATAAAAATAGTTTAAGAATATATGGTAAGATCTAAGAAAAATACGTTAATAAGTGTACGGTGTAAGGTCAAATAAAAATAGTTTAAGAATATATGGTAAGGTCTAAGAAAAATACGTTAATAAGTGTACGGTGTAAGGTCAAATAAAAATAGTTTAAGAATATATGGTAAGGTCTAAGAAAAATACGTTAATAAGTATACGGTGTAAGGTCAAATAAAAATAGTTTAAGAATATATGGTAAGGTCTAAGAAAAATACGTTAATAAGTATACGGTGTAAGCTCAAATAAAAATAGTTTAAGAATATATGTTAAGGTCTAAGAAAAATACGTTAATAAGTATACGGTGTAAGGTCAAATAAAAATAGTTTAAGAATATATGGTAAGGTCTAAGAAAAATACGTTAATAAGTATACGGTGTAAGGTCAAATAAAAATAGTTTAAGAATATATGGTAAGGTCTAAGAAAAATACGTTAATAAGTATACGGTGTAAGGTCAAATAAAAATAGTTTAAGAATATATGGTAAGGTCTGAGAAAAATACGTTAATAAGTATACGGTGTAAGGTCAAATAAAAATAGTTTAAGAATATATGGTAAGGTCGGAGAAAAATACGTTAATAAGTGTACGGTGTAAGGTCAAATAAAAATAGTTTAAGAATATATGGTAAGGTCTAAGAAAAATACGTTAATAAGTGTACGGTGTAAGGTCAAATAAAAATAGTTTAAGAATATATGGTAAGGTCTAAGAAAAATACGTTAATAAGTGTACGGTGTAAGGTCAAATAAAAATAGTTTAAGAATATATGGTAAGGTCTAAGAAAAATACGTTAATAAGTGTACGGTGTAAGGTCAAATAAAAATAGTTTAAGAATATATGGTAAGGTCTAAGAAAAATACGTTAATAAGTGTACGGTGTAAGGTCAAATGAAAATAGTTTAAGAATATATGGTACGATCTAAGAAAAATACGTTAATAAGTGTACGGTGTAAGGTCAAATAAAAATAGTTTAAGAATATATGGTAAGGTCTAAGAAAATACGTTAATAAGTGTACGGTGTAAGGTCAAATAAAATAGTTTAAGAATATATGGTAAGGTCTAAGAAAAATACGTTAATAAGTGTACGGTGTAAGGTCAACAAAAATAGTTTAAGAATATATGGTAAGGTCTAAGAAAATACGTTAATAAGTGTACGGTGTAAGGTCAAATAAAAATAGTTTAAGAATATATGGTAAGGTCTAAGAAAAATACGTTAATAAGTATACGGTGTAAGGTCAAATAAAAATAGTTTAAGAATATATGGTAAGGTCTAAGAAAAAAATACGTTAATAAGTATACGGTGTAAGGTCAAAGAAAGAGTTTAAGAATATATGGTAAGGTCTAAGAAAAATACGTTAATAAGAATACGGTGTAAGGTCAAATAAAAATAGTTTAAGAATATAAGTGGTAAGGTCTAAGAAAAATACGTTAATAAGTGTACGGTGTAAGGTCAAATAAAAATAGTTTAAGAATATATGGTAAGGTCTAAGAAAAATACGTTAATAAGTGTACGGTGTAAGGTCAAATAAAAATAGTTTAAGAATATAAGGTAAGGTCTAAGAAAAATACGTTAATAAGTATACGGTGTAAGGTCAAATAAAAATAGTTTAAGAATATATGGTAAGGTCTAAGAAAAATACGTTAATAAGTATACGGTGTAAGGTCAAATACAAATAGTTTAAGAATATATGGTAAGGTCTAAGAAAAATACGTTAATAAGTATACGGTGTAAGGTCACAAAAAATAGTTTAAGAATATATGGTAAGGTCTAAGAAAAATACGTTAATAAGTATACGGTGTAAGGTCAAATAAAATAGTTTAAGAATATATGGTAAGGTCTAAGAAAAATACTTTAATAAGTGTATTTAAAAGGTCAAATAAAATAGTTTAAGAATATAAGTGGTAAGGTCTAAGAAAAAATACGTTAATAAGGTACGGTGTAAGGTCAAATAAAAATAGTTTAAGAATATATGGTAAGGTCTAAGAAAAATACGTTAATAAGTATACGGTGTAAGGTCAAATAAAAATAGTTTAAGAATATATGGTAAGGTCTAAGAAAAATACGTTAATAAGTGTACGGTGTAAGGTCAAATAAAAATAGTTTAAGAATATATGGTAAGGTCTATGAAAAATACGTTAATAAGTATACGGTGTAAGGTCAAATAAAAATAGTTTAAGAATATATGGTAAGGTCTAAGAAAAATATGTTAATAAGTGTACGGTGTAAGGTCAAATAAAATAGTTTAAGAATATATGGTAAGGTCTAAGAAAAATACGTTAATAAGACATATGTAAGGTCAAATAAAATAGTTTAAGAATATATGTAAGGTTCAAGAAAAATACGTTAATAAGTGTACGAAAAAAGGGCAAATAAAAATAGTTTAAGAATATATGGTAAGATCTAAGAAAAATACGTTAATAAGTGTACGGTGTAAGGTCACAATAAAAATAGTTTAAGAATATATGGTAAGGTCTAAGAAAAATACGTTAATAAGTGTACGGTGTAAGGTCAAATAAAATAGTTTAAGAATATATGGTAAGGTCTAAGAAAAGAAAGACAAGTGTACGGTGTAAGGTCAAATAAAAATAGTTTAAGAATATATGGTAAGGTCTAAGAAAAATACGTTAATAAGTATACGGTGTAAGGTCAAATAAAAATAGTTTAAGAATATATGGTAAGGTCTAAGAAAACATTAATAAGTACAAAAGGTCAAATAAAATAGTTTTCTTAAGAATATATGGTAAGGTCTAAGAAAAATACGTTAATAAGTATACGGTGTAAGGTCAAATAAAAATAGTTTAAGAATATATGGTAAGGTCTAAGAAAAATACGTTAATAAGTGTACGGTGTATGCCCAACAAAAATAGTTTAAGAACATATGGTAAGATCTAAAAAAAATACGTTAATAAGTGTACGGTGTAAGGTCAAATAAAAATAGTTTAAGAATATATGGTAAGGTCTAAGAAAAATACGTTAATAAGTGTACGGTGTAAGGTCAAATAAAAATAGTTTAAGAATATATGGTAAGGTCTAAGAAAAATACGTTAATAAGTGTACGGTGTAAGGTCAAATAAAAATAGTTTAAGAATATATGGTAAGGTCTAAGAAAAATACGTTAATAAGTGTACGGTGTAAGGTCAAATAAAAATAGTTTAAGAATATATGGTAAGGTCTAAGAAAAATACGTTAATAAGTATACGGTGTAAGGTCAAATAAAAATAGTTTAAGAATATATGGTAAGGTCTAAGAAAAATACGTTAATAAGTATACGGTGTAAGGTCAAATAAAAATAGTTTAAGAATATATGGTAAGGTCTAAGAAAAATACGTTAATAAGTATACGGTGTAAGGTCAAATAAAAATAGTTTAAGAATATATGGTAAGGTCTAAGAAAAATACGTTAATAAGTATACGGTGTAAGGTCAAATAAAAATAGTTTAAGAATATATGGTAAGGTCTAAGAAAAATACGTTAATAAGTATACGGTGTAAGGTCAAATAAAAATAGTTTAAGAATATATGGTAAGGTCTAAGAAAAATACGTTAATAAGTATACGGTGTAAGGTCAAATAAAAATAGTTTAAGAATATATGGTAAGGTCTAAGAAAAATACGTTAATAAGTGTACGGTGTAAGGTCAAATAAAAATAGTTTAAGAATATATGGTAAGGTCTAAGAAAAATACGTTAATAAGTGTACGGTGTAAGGTCAAATAAAAATAGTTTAAGAATATATGGTAAGGTCTAAGAAAAATACGTTAATAAGTATACGTGGTAAAGTGTTATAAAAATACGTTAATAAGAATATGCCGTAAGGGCTAATCATAATTCCTTTATAGGAATACGGAGTAAGGTCTAATAAAAATGCATTAATAGGAATATGTGCGAAGGCCTAATGCAAATATGTTTAAATGAATGTGTAGGGGATGTGTGGTTATCTTTGCGATAAAATAAATTGCTCGATTCTCCCCTCTGTCGAGGAGAATGCTCAGAAATACAGAGATTCTTGATGCCGAAAACCACTTATGCTTTCACCTCTGACCGCCTTTTAACCCTTCTTATTTAACGTGGGTTTAAAAAAAATGTTCAGGTCAGGGGTGGATGGTAACTTTGAACTAGGATCACAAAATCGCCCGATTTTCTTCTAGTGGAGAGAAATGATATTTCGATTGCTGATGCAGTAAACCGGTCACCTAAAAACATCTACAGTTCACTCTCCGTGGTTAGCTCTCTCTCTTTTTCTTTTTAAAATAATTTAATCCCAAGCAAGGCGATAATGCCACTAAGGCGCAAAGAACTACTCAATGTGAAAGAAAACTATAGAAGTTTAGTGAGTAGAAAGGGAAATAAAAATATAGTTTTCAACACGAAAGATGGCGATTGACATTGCATTTACATTTTTGAAGATTGTAAGTGTCAAGGAAGTAAGAAACTGGAAGTGCTCCACAGATAAGAATCGCGAGAAAATAAACTATTAGAATAGAATTTACGGTTACGTCTAGCTATTAAAATGGTGAGACCCAGTAGCCAATTTAGTAACATGATTAAATTCTTGCGGACGGGGTACGAAGGACGAAGGAAAAGATTTCATTAGAATGCCCTGATTTTTTTTTTTTTTTTTTTTTTCACAAAATACAGAGAAAAGCCACGTCACGGCGGTGGGAAAGGAACAAGTCGTGGTGCTAGGCCAGGATCGAGAATATTATATACTTTTTAGATTTTGTCGAGAATCTAGAGATATACACTACCGGCCATAATTATTAGGCCATCCCAGTTTTTAAAAAGAAATGGTGTATTTCATACTATCTTTAGTGGATAATTCTAAATGAAAATAGAATGGACATTTTGTTATTATTACTTTGCAAAATTTTACAAGGCAAGGAAGTAAAGATAAACTCGTCGAATCACCCCAAATTTTCTTCATTCTTTCATTACTGAAACTGCAATATAGGTAATTATTAAATATTTATAAATTCATTTGATGCACATATTGTAGTGCATTATTAACAAAAGAACCATTCTATTTTCATTTACAATCATTCACTTGGCAATAAATACTAAAAAATAGTATGAAATACATCATTTTTTTAAACACTGGGGTGGCATAATAATTATGGCCGGTAATGTATATCCGGAGCATCAGATATTGCAGCAAAATTCAATGTGAAGTCGAATGGTAGATTTATAAATGTGCAAAATGCATTCTGTCGAGAAAAGGTGTCTACCACGACACAGTGAAACAACAATCCTAACAACAGACCTAGCAATTGATCTAATGTAATTGTTCCACTTCATATTAGTAGAAAACGTGAAACCAAGATGGCGGAATGAGTTACTCTTTCTGCAGGATAAAAATCATTGCGAATCATCGACGTCATAATCTTTTTTCTTTACTTCGCTAAGACAAAACCTGGGAATAGGAAATAATGGCGATCCTAAGAATTGACATACGAATATGCAATCGTTTGAAAATTACATTCTTATAGTAATAGTGATGCATTCAAAAATTCTGACAGGTACATTTCGACGTGGAGTAATAGTTAGCATGCTTTTCTCACTAGAACAATTATGACTGAATGGTGAGCTCGATCTTCACCGGGTGCTCCACACTTTCGGCCTTGTGTCACATTTAAGTTAAGCTTAGAAAATCATTTTGTAAGTGGACGATCTTAATGTGCCGCACTGTTCGTGTATGTTTGAAAAATCATAACAGAGGTTGACCCAAACATTGTGAGTGAAAATGGGTCGATGAGACTGTTGGGAAGTTGTCGACTGTTGTGCTAGCATGAAGTCACAAGTCAGCGTGAGTGAGGATCTGAATGCTCTCGAGCAAGCAAAGAGTGCTTTCCAAAATGTATGTCATTTTCTTAGTCACCCCTGTCTTGTTTAGCAAAGTGAGTAATAGTCATTTGCTGAGAGAGAGAGAGAGAGAGAGAGAGAGTTCGCCCAAGAGATCACTCACCAAAGTTCTCTTTCAGCCATCTTGGAATGCCACAGATAACTTTCTCAAAATATCAAGAGCGTAGGGAAAATTAGATTCATGTCTCCTTCAAGGAACAGCGTCGATCCAAATTTAAACTCGCTCCTCCGATTACGTTTTCCCTGTTGATAACTATTATGCTACGTGTCGTCTCTATGATCCTCAAAATTCAGAATTTACAAGCACATAAATGCATCCATCTGCAATTTTGATGGTTACATAATAAGGATCAGAATCCGGTTTTGAAATGCTCTCTGCGTTTTGTCCTATCTACCCGGTTTGATTCAGATTTTGAATAACCAGCACAGGTGCACTTCACGAAGATTGTCGCTGCTCTACATACAAAATTGTTTCAGAGCAACCAATACCTGAAAATTGTGAATTTTTATTTTAGATATATTTCAGGCAAAGTTTTTTTCTTTTTGCATTTTTATGTCACCAAAATTTGTTTTTATCATTCATATCAGAGCCACAGTCAGTCAGTTAAGTGCCATACGTGATACACGCTTGGGCGATCATGTCTCGAAAGAGACATTACTGACTGGGCAGAAGATTATCCCGCAGTAGGTTGCCATTGCTTTCTGCGGTAGACTGGTTGCCGACCAAGGCTATAGAACCCAATCTGTTCTGCTATTTAACCCATAACTGGAAGGAAGAGACGGATTAATAGCTTTCCCAAGGGTATTTGCGCGTAAGTGAATGCAATGGATTCAACTGGAATTCGAACTCGGCTCCCCGGTTTCTCGTTCCGCGCCGATATCCACTGTACCACAACGCACATCTGTAGTCAACATTGTTTTTATGTCATTTCTCAGCCTGATTTTTTAAATTTTCTTTACGTGATGTCCATACGCCGGTGAAGTTGAAAATAAGATCAGCTAAAGACCCGACAGTAAAATGAACGCAGACCCGAGTTGTTAGAACGTCAGCTTTCCACATTTCACCCTTGAGTCCTGATTTCGAATCTCATCAAGGTCGATTTGTTAAGGAGATTACTTCTGGATTATATCGGATTGTGACACTGCCGCTCAGCTGGCTGGTTGGTTCGGTCGCTTGCTGGTTCGGGAACGGATACTGCTGCGAAGATGTCGAAACGGTACCAATTTTGTCGACGCTTTCGGGCCGTGATGATCTCGTCACAGAAGCTGGTCCTCAAGTCGTCTATTACATAAACGGACCTACTGCCCACGTAGTGATTTGATCTCAGAATGTCGCGTTGTGCAAATCCAGCGGCTGTATGTCTACCAGATCCAGACCGGACACTTGTGGTTAAAAATAAACACGGCATAAAAAAAAAAATTAAATAAATGAATACGGTCGAAGACGCCTGGAGAGTTACGAAGAAAGTCTTTATAAAAAAATAATTAATAGCAGATAATACAGTTGTCGGAATGACGATCCTAACGTGCGGCACTGTTGAGCAATGAAAAATCATACCAGGGGTTGAACCAAACATTGGTAGTACCCCACCTTCGGTAAAAAGGCTGAGGCGTCCCCAAAATGTGAAGTGCCGAAAGAGCATAAGCAATTTCTGTACGGAATAATTTCCGTACAGAATTTCCAGAAATCCCACATTTAAATTTTAGCGGATAAATGCTAACTTTGCATTTTTTTTTAATTACCTACGTTGAATCTTTATTTTAATTTCTTGTCTTAGTCTCCAATTTGCTTGTATTTTTTAATTTCCCTGTTTTACTTTTTAATTTCCCATCTGTCAACATTCTTAATTACCTGTTTTGAACTTAAATTTACTTTTGTTTGTAATTTCTCTATCATTTTTCTAATTTTCCCATTATAATTTTTAATTTCCCCGCATTACTCATTTTTAATTTCAAGGTCTTGCTTTTTTAGTTCTGTGGTTTGATTTTTGATTTACATGCCGTATATTTGTAAACCTTTCCTTAATTTGAACTTCCATAACATCCTTCGTAATTTCCCTTGCATTATATTTTAATTTCTCTGCTCGTTTTTTGTTTTGTTTTTGTTTTTTGTAATTTAATTACAGTATATATCAAATTTTCCATGTCTCACTTTCTACTTTTGAGGTATTGCTTTTTAATTTGTTTGACATATGTTTATAGTTTCACTGCCGTACTTTTTCTTTTGCTTGCTCAATTTTTACTCAATTTCCAACTTTAAAAAATCATTTCAAAAGAAAGGCAAAGAAATTTGAAGCATACTAATATGCTTCAAATTTCTTTGCCTTTCTTTCTAAACTTGCTTATCTATATTTTTCAAAACCCCGGTCTTAATGCCTTAGTTTCAAATTTACTTGCTGTATTTTATTTAAAATTCAGTTTTGGTTTTTAATATGCAAGGCGTATAATTTAAATTTCACGGTCTTACTTTTAAAATTTTGTTTTGATTTTAACTGCCTTACTTGTTAATTTTTTTTTATTAGTATGTCACAATTTAATTTTCACTGATTTACTTTTTAGATGATGTGTCTTGCTTTTTAATTGGGATGCCGTATAATTTAAAATTCCATGCCTTTTTTTAAATTATCTGTTTTGCTTTCTAATTGGCACGTAGCATAACTTAAATTTCACTGCTTTATTTTTCAACATGCTTACCGAAATGTTACAAATTTTCCTATGTTATTTTTTCTGTTTCAAAGCGGTATACTTCAAAATTTCGGTTTTACTTTTTAAATAAGAAACAAGAATTCAAAATTAGAATAGTTTTCTACGTTTTAAGAAAAAGCCAGAAACGTTGTTTTGATCATGTAATTCAGTATTAGAAAAATGAATCTTAGTAAGGTTTGGCCGCTGACAAAGCACTGATAAACACGCAAGCGAATCAACATGTCTGCTAGTTTCTGAGTGCGTTTTTTTTTTATTTCTATGTGCACGTGTGCAATAGTAGGGTGGAAACATTCAACAATTTCGTCGTCAATAAATATTGGGTCAGTTTCGTCACAAGAGACGATAAACTCGTATAGTAAGTATCGTATGTAAAATCCTGTGGTCACTAAGTTATCATCGTTTGTGAGTTACGATTCGAGACTGAGTTTGTCACGACAAACGTGGGAACTGAAAATAGACTTTTTATGACCAATCAAAGATAAAATAAATAAATAAACAAAACACGGCAAAACGTAGTTTGTACATCTTAAATAATGATAGTGTTACAACATTAGGGTAAAAATTTTAACAATGTGAAAATAAATAAATAAATTCTACATATTCATTGGTCATCGCAAAAATTCGTTCCTGATTAGAAAATTAAAAACAAAATTTTACCTACTAACAAAAAAATATTAGTACCTTGCCTCTCATCGTCATACAATCTTGTTGATGTCATTTTCGAAGAAACTTCGTGTTTTTTTTATTTATTTGTTTGTTTATTTATTTATTTATTTTGTTAGAAGAAGCTTTCTCTGCTTCCTGTCTGAATAACTGGTCGAGAAACGTCAATTAAGTAGCCAACTCGCATCACGTGATCGGCTCCAATTGCAAACTTTTTTTTTTTTTTTTTTTTTGGTAAGAAATATGACACGAGTCATAAAGTTCCATTTGTTGTTTACTGTAAATTGTTCTCTTTTCATTGGTTGCTAAATCTTTTCACATTGACTCGCGAAATTTGCATGGGTCTTTTTTCTTCAAAATTTGTTTTCAGCTATTTTGATCCGATTTTGCGAGTGTGCAATTCTACATTTTGTGTTTCAGATATCTGCTGAAATGATAAAGGATTTTATATACTATAAAGGTCTGTTTTGTAACATGCAACTTTTCGTTGTCGTAGTAGAAAATGACACCTTTTCGATTTGCTAAAGGCGAACGATGGCCGCATTGAGATTTGGAAGTTAGTCCCAATACTTCTTTTCAGTTAATGTTTCACTGGCTGGAAGAAGCTCAAAGAGAATTATCCTTCTACAAGCTCACCAAACGGACAGAAACACATTCATTGGACACAAGTCCGGATTAACCACGGATTTTACACATTCACAAGTTTGTTTCCGACTTCATTAGGGTCAAACTTCATCAGAAAATATTTATTTTTCATCAACTGGGACAATTCTATCCAAAAGCGGCTTCTTTTAGAATCATAACAACAAATAAATCGTCACAAAAACATGATTGAGCTGAGAATATTTCGTCAGAGAATATGGTACCCACGTGTCGAGTTTGGAAACAAATCTAAGTCCCTTCAAATGGCGAAAGGCAAATGAAATATTGATTTTCAAACTCTTAGCAATCTTTTCAGTGGAAATCTTCGGTTTCACGATGGCAAGAAGAGCTTTATCCTCGACGTCGAAAGGTCGCCCGGAGCGTGGTTGAGAAATTTAGGTTAAGATCATTCAGTCAGTTAAGTGTCATACCTGATACATGCTTGGACGATCATGTCTCGAAAGAGACATGACTTACTGGGTAAAAGATCTTTCCGCAGTAGGCTGCCATTACTTTTCATCCACCATCTTTAAGGCATAAATTTGTGGACATAATAACGTCAACAGAGTCCGACTCGTGGCTGAACGATGAAGTTTCAATCTAGAATACACCAAGAAATCGGTACCAAAATAAACACCATTGTCAGTCATTTTATATTAACAATAAAACGCAAAAATTCGTTCCTGATTAGAAAATTAAAAACAAAATTTTACATACTAACAAAAAAAAGTAGTAGTACCTTGCCTCCCATCGTCATACAATCTTGTTGATGTCATTTTCGAAGAAACTTCGTGTTTTTTATTTATTTATTTATTTATTTATTTTGTTAGAAGAAGCTTTCTCTGCTTCCTTAGTCCCTGTCTGAATAACTGGTCGAGAAACGTCAATTAAGTAGCCAACTCGCATCACGTGATCGGCTCCAATTGCAAACTTTTTTTTTTTTTTTTTTTTTGGTAAGAAATATGACACGAGTTATAAAGTTCCGCTTGTTGTTTACTGTAAATTGTTCTCTTTTCATTGGTTCATAAATCTTTTCACACTGACTCGCGAAATTTGCATGGGTCTTTTTTCTTCAAAATTTGCAAAGACCTGATATATAAAGAGCGAGGTAATGGATTTTTTATTTATTAATCCAAAAGACTTTATCGCTTTAAACGTTATTTTTACCAGTAGACGAAAATAAATAGATATACTGTTAAATAAATGAAGCGTTTACTCAAATATAAGTATCTATTAAAAATAATGTTTAAAGTCATAAAAATCTGTCGGATTAATAAACAAAAAGTCCATTACTTCTTTAGAAATTGCTTTGTCTATATTCAGATAGAACACTGTGCAGATATGAACTTTCCAGACTCTTTTGCGTTTATAAGGCATTATTTTGCCTTCTCTGACAGTCTACAGCACGTCGAATCTAACAACGTTTTATCCTGCAAAGAGGGACACATGTTTGTATCTTACCTTTCCTTAATATGCTTTCTCGAATGTTTAGACAGGTGGACGAAAATAAATATATATATTGTTTAATAAATAAACGAAGCAAATATGGATATCCACTAAAAATAACGGTTAAAGTAATAAATCAGGAGTAGGAGTGAAATAACTCAGAAATTGCGAGAAAGCCATTCTTCAACAAACTACTAACCTTTTACTGTGAAGAAGAAAATGACTGATTATATGTTTCTTAAAAAAATTATAATGTTACTAGTTTATTGCTAATCACATCCCCTATTATTAGGCCAATCATATTCACTGTCTGTATTCAAATCATATATTTGGGATTCCCACTTGCAAAGCAACTTTCAGTTGAGTAGATATACACAGGGTCGATAATAAATTTTAGAAAATAAATTTAAAAAATAAAGAAAATTGAATTACGAGGCAGATACAAAGGGTACAGTTTCCTCCTTCGTCCTAAGAATTGTTCGTCCTAAACATAGCCCTGCGCAATTACAGATAACAATTAACTAACATTACTAATAACGAATATGATTGGCTTAGAAATAATAAAGTAAGTTAGAGTAAGATATTGTACATGAATGAAAAGTTCTTTCTTACAAAGGGAATAATATTTGGTTATCAATAATCTTTGCTATGTATTTGTTTTTGAGTGGCGTTTAGCTATACCTTCTTCCTCGCCTTCTTTGGAGACATTTTTTGTAGAGAATTGAATCAACAGCCACATCATGCTTGATGTCACTGCTGCTGTTTATGTCGCAAGTAGTTTTTTACGGAGTAGAGCTGCCACCCGTACACTAACCGGTTTTTAATTCAAAGTTTTCCTTTTAGTCTATCCTATTAAATCCAAAGTTGGAGAAAAATAGATGGATTCAGAACTTTTCTTAATGGAACTTGTACGAAAGAGAATTTTACAGAGAAAAAGGTTCGGTTCATGGTATCCTCAGCATCCTTTTGTAGAACCACAGTTATTCATCTGCGAGGAGATTGGTCAACATTAACTGTCATCTGAGAGGACTGATTAAGACATCTATTCAATAATAAAATACGTTCGCCTGAGTGTATGTATATAAGTGCGACCGGCTTTGACTCAAAAACAAGATGCTTAGATACTTAAAACTGGTGAATACGGAATAAAAATGACTCACAAAATATTGTACAGACAAAACGTGTCTTGTTTCCCAATCCGAAGATCCTTAGACCCCAAGCGAATTTCAGTTCAAACAAAACAAAAAAACATAAAAAAAACATTAAAAAAACTAGAAACAAACAAAAAAGTAATAATATCTCCACAGCAACCTTTCCTATCTAAACTTATTTATAAATGGAACTTTGTCTGTGTGTGTGTGTGTGTGTGTGTATGTGTGTGTGTGTGTCTCTGTATATGTGTCCGTTACCTATATACTCCCAAACGGCTGAACCGATTTTCTTGAAAATTTACACAGTTGTACTATAAGCGTCTGCGAGTGTTCTTAGCTAGGTTTTGTGTCGAGGTACCCCCGATAAATATCGAAAATCGATAATCGAAAAAATCGGGTTATAGAAGGAGTGTTCCGATTTTAATCAAATTTGATGCACTCATAGATAAAGACATAAGAAACGATATTCAGAAGTTTCAAGGTTGCAGTTCTTACAATAGTGCCGAAAATCGATAATATATATATATAAGGCAAGATGTTTGTGCGTGTGTCTGTTTATATGCCTGTATGTCCTTTATACAAATCCACAGTTTTTTATCCGATTCTCACCAAACTTGACACAAATATTCTTTAGGCTTCTGGTCAGGTCATGGGCGACTTAATTTTTCCAATTTCTCCCCGGTTTCGCTTTAACTGGAAACAACTATTGCTTTTTAGTCTTTCATGCCAACGTCCAAAGAGTCTGAGCTCCAGGACCATGGATTAGTTTTAAAGCTTTCAGGACACCCGAGCAACGCCGGACTATACTGCTAATCAGATATAAGAACTTCTAAGAGTTGGGCGTTTATATTGCAACAGTTCTTTAATTTGAAAGGGCCTATATGTCTGTCTCGAAAAGCAGTATTTAAAATACTGACCTTTACCTTTTCTCCTTTGAGTTCATGCATACTTCGTATTCATTAGGACTCACGATCATATCACCTCAAAACAGCGGTTCCTGTACGATTACTGAAATTAAACAATGTCGGGTCTGGTCAGTACCTAGATGAGTGACCGCTTGGGAATGCCAGGTGCTGTAAGCTTGGATGTGCAGGGGGTGCAATGGATAATGGCTCGGAATTGTTAATTAAAGAGCCGAGTTCCAATTCCAGTTGGGTTCGTTACATTCACTTACGCACAAATACACTTGGGAAAGGTATGAATCTACCTCTTCTACCCAAGACACGGGTTAATTAGTAAATCATTATTATCTCCCCCTAAAGAAATCCTTACAATCCAAAAATATTTTCTGACTTTAAACAACTTGCAAACGATTGATAAGTCGTACAAATCGAATCAATCAATATAAAAAGATATATATTCATAATTTAGTGTAGAACTCACACAAAGATATACGGCATTGTCTTTAGTGAGGATGAATTCAGTTTTTACGCAGTTTAATTCGTAATAACGACAGATTTCTTCAATTACTTATTTCGGTTAGCATCAGCCACAAACCATGTTTTTGCTCTTCCAACTGTAGCATGCTTGAGTACAAGTCATAACCAAAGATGGTCACAACATTGCTAACGCCACATTCCCTAAGTGTCAAACCCCAATGATACGCCATCTTTCCCAGTTTTTCTAACACCCATGCACATATATGGCTGGAGGCGGTCAGTTAAATCGTGGCAAAGAGGCCTTATTTATTTTGTCCTTCCTCTTTCTCTCTCTCTCTCTCTCTCTGTCTCTCTCTTCATCCAACATATATTATTGTTGCCCATCATTATAAGCCATCTCTCTCTATCTCTCTCACTCTCTTTATTCTCAGTCAACATTTATTATTGTTGTTCATAATTATAAGACATAGATAGACTAAACTATCGCCCGGTTCACACTCCACCCACGTCTATTGAACAGGTGAAGAGGTTCATCCCTTGTTTCCTGTTTAGGATGCGGTTTCCGGTTTTCTCTTTTCCAATCTTTTCACTCCTATGTAGCCCCCTGCACATCAGTGGCGTTACCGCCTTGCTCGGGGTGATATGATTAAAATATATATATATATATATATATATATATATATATATATATAGGAAAACTCAACACGTCATTCAAATTGGTTATAAATTATAATTCATTCCAATGAGTTTAATTAGCTCATTTCATCAGACCACGCAATATTCCTGCCATTTGGTACAAAAAATTTTGCCGGAATAAGCATTTTCTTTAACTGAAGTGAAAGATAAAAAAACATATATAAAAAATGAAAAAAGAAGAAGAAGGAAAAAAAAAAGAAAAAGGCAAAGAAAGTCAGGACAGAGGCATTAGCGACAGGTCAGTTGGAAGTATTCAGACCAGTCGTAAAGATGCTGACCACTAAGTCATTAACCGCTTATATCTAATTCCATGGATACGTGTGTATGTGTAACCCCATAAATTAACCCACCCATGTACACTAACTTATATCCATATACACATATGCGCACATCTCCACGTATACATACAAATGTGACTGTGTTTATTCTAAGTCATACTTACAGACCTACACTTTTTCATGTCTACATACGGATCTTGAGTTCGTATACTCACATATATACATTTCATAAAGACGGGATTTCCGCGCGTATAAATAGTGTTATATGTGTGTGTGTGTGTGTGTGTGTGTGTGTGTGTGTGTGCGTGTGTGTGTGTGTGCTAGTAATTCTCACACATACTCCCAAAATACACACATATTTTCATACTTACATACATTTTTACATCCATACGTATATATACTCATAAATGTGTTCTTCATACATTCATCTATTTATATCCACATACAATTATTGTGTTCACACACTTGTAATTTTATGAGAAGCGGATCCACGCATATATGTATACACATCCATATATGCATATATAAATATAAATATAATTATATAAGTATACAAGCAACTTTTTATATACCCCTATACATAAAGACAATGTACGCCTGTGTACACTTATCCATCTACTTTTAACTCCCAAACGAGGTGATATATTTTCTTTTCATACGTCTTAACAAACATTACACACACACACACACACACACACACACACATATATATATATATATATATATATATATATATATATATATATATATATCCATGTATACCGGCATATATCATTCGGATTTTGATACTAACCTGTTCACATATGGGTAGAATGATCAGTACATGAAGGTACAATCAGTTCAAGAGTGCACAATTTATTGCATCCAAGATTAACACAACCCACATATAATCAGGTGTTCTCACATGATGGAAAAACATATACATAATTGAGTTTTCCTTTATAAATTATCATATTGCTCTGGATAACATCCATTGAGCTATCTATATAGATATAACACTTAATTTTTTATATTAAGTTTCAGCTTGTTGAATTATCCTCGCCGTTTACGGACTGGACATCTATATCTATCTATCTATCTATCTATCTATCTATCTATCTATCTATCCCCCCTCTCTCTCTCTCTCTCTCTCTCTCTCTCTCTCTCTCTCTCTCTCTCTCTCTATATATATATATATATATATATATATATATATATATGTTCATCCAACATCTATTGATATTGTCCCTAATTATGGACTATCTTCTTCAGCAATTTCATCTGTCTCGGTTCTTATTCTGGGGTAGTTGCTTCTGTCTTTTACCGTCATCTGTTTGTGCCCGGCGCAAACTGCAACCACGCCCAAATTCCGTGACCATCTGATGTAGTTATTTTCTTTTGCTTACTTCTTTTTGCCGTCATTAGTAGCGGGAAATCCTTTACAACGCCTAAATATCGTTTCACTTCCATGTTTAGAACGCATCTGATAGCGTTAAAAGATATTTCCTCGACGCGTCACCACCTTGGACCTGATTCGGTTGCCTTATTTATTCCCGTTCTTTTTTAGTGGTGGTGGTGGTGGCGGGGGCGGGGGGTTAGTCTCTCCCTTTTATATTTTTATCTAATTTGGTTGGCTTTTTCTCTTTTTTTGACTTTTTTCTTTGCCTTCTTTCTTGTCTTCTTTTATATGCCATATCTTCGCATGATGTAAGCAATCATGGCTCTCCACATCTTCCTGTCTGTTAATAAGTTTTGTTCTTTGTTCTGCCATCCATTTGCTCAAGCTCATTAAGTATGCAATGTTCTGCTTTCCTCAGTCCCTCTTTTCCTCTATCCGCCTTGTGTGAATCAGATTTTCCAAGCCCTTATTTCCCATTCAGTCAGTCAGTTAAGTGCCATACGTGATACATGCTTTGGGTGATCATGTATCGAAAGAGACATAACTGACTAGGCAGAAGATTATTAGGTTGTCATTGCTTTCTGCGTTAGACTGGTTGCCAACCAAGGCTATAGAACCCAATCTGTCCTATTGTTTAACCCATAACTGGAGAGAAGAGACGGATTAATACCTTTCCCAAGGTATATGTGCGTAAGTGAATGCAAGGAATTCAACTGGAATTCGAACTCGACTCTTCAATTTGTCTTTCCGAGTCGATATCCACTGCACCACAACCTTTTCCCCATTACGTGTCCCAGAAGTTTCAACTGCCTCTTTCTGGTGTTAAATAAAATTTCTCTTTGTTTATTTTATTTCATTTTTTTTTGTTTTGTTTTTGTTTTATTTTGTTTCTATTCTCTTCAAAACCTCGTCGTTGGTCACATGTTTGGCCCATGGTATACTCAACATCCTTCTGTAGAATCACATTTCTGTTGCTTCGAGTCTCTTCTTCCTTTTTGAGGAGATACTTCCGTATTCGCTGTCATACAGTAGAACAGTTGTACTGTTCTCTTTTTCTCTTTCTTTTTTATCTCCGCCCCACACATTTCTTTCTTTTGTACTCTCTTTTTGTAACAACCCTCCATTGTCTACCATCGCGTGGACACCACGGCCTAGGGTAATGGTCAGCAAGGCAAGTCTGGTTGATCATTACGATTGAATAGTGAGTTCGATCCATACAAAATTTACTATTAAATAACCTCAAAATGGGTTGACATACCGTAACAACAACCAACCTAAATAGATGGTTCAGTGTCGGGTAATGATTAGGGAGTCTAGTCCGGACTATTACTACTGGGCAGCGAATCTGATCCACACTAGGTGCCATATGCAAAATCCCGCATTGAATAACACATTAAGTGCTGACATGCAAAATCAACCAATAGTCGCGTCGGTGTGGGGTAATAGTTAGCAAAGCTAGTCTGATTAATGATTAATCATTACTTCTAAGTGTTCTGTTTGATTCTCACTGTGTGGCCCATACAAAACTCGACATTAAATGATCAAAATGGTATTTCTCTATATTTCTTAGATGAGGTAGTATTTACAGTATTTACATTATTCGGGCTATTGTTCTCATCCTTGTTGCCATTTGTACGACGTTTCGACCGTTGTATGCTCCGGCTTTCTTCAATTGCTAGGAATTTCGAACCTAACCCTTTATTACAATCACTGTGATATATGAACTCTATTCCTTGCGTATTAATGCCTCATTTATTGTAATAAAGTGTTCGGTTCGAACTTCCTAGCACCTGAAAAAGGCCGGAGCGTACAAAGACCGAAACGTCCTACAAATGGCAACAAAGATGAGGACAATAGTGTGAATAATGTAAATGACCAAAATGGGTTAACATAAATTGATTGAATTGTTTTTACGGCTTATCAACGTTTTTCAAGTTATTTAATAGCAGAAAAGATTAAGCACCAATAAGTCTATGTTTATAAATGTCAAGTTTAATACTGTGCTTACATCACTGATCTATCCATACGTATATATAAGTCTATTAATTTTAGAAAAAGATAAATAATTTCACCAAAAGCAAGGCAATAAAACCACCGGGAAAAAAGTTGCTGAATGTTAGAGAATAAGAGAAAAAATACTGTTAATGAGAGAGAACAATAAAAGAACAATAGTTAAGAAGACAGAATATAACGATTGACATTGCATTTAGATTTTTCATGATAAAAGTTGACAGTGAAGCAAGAAACCGGAAGAGAGTTTCACGAAGGAGAAATGCGGTAGAAAAAATGTTAGCGTAGAACTTATGGTTACGTTTAGGTATCTTAATTGTAAACTGATGAGAGCCTACCACTAATCTAGTCGGTTAAGTGCCATACGTGATACAAGCTTTGAGCGATCATGTCTTGAAAAAATATGACTGACTTGACAGAGGATTATCCCGCAGTAGGTTCTCATGGCTTCCTGCGTTAGACTGGTTGCCAGCCAAGGCTATAGAACCCAATCTCTCCTATTATTTAACTCATAACTGGGGGGGCAGAGACGGATTAATACTATTCCCAAGGGTATTTGTGCATAAGTGAATGCAAGAAATTCAACTAGAATTCGAACTCGAGACCCCCGTTCCGAGTCGTTATCCACTGCACCAAAACGCTCATCTCGTACTGCGCTTAAATAAAAAACATATATATATATATATTTTATTATGACAAGAAAATAAGTAATTAAACAATATATATATATTTACGATATATATATATATATATATTGTTTAATTACTTATTTTCTTGTCATAATAAAATTAGACCAGTGCACATTTGTTTTAAAAAGTGTTCAATACAATTATATTCTAGAACTTTTGAATATTTTCCATTTGTAAACGAGTTATTACGCGACCTATGTTTCCATCATGAGTGGTGTTTTTAAGCGATTTGCAATATATATATATATTTGTTGTTTTATTCATCAGAAAATATATTAAACAAGCAATGACAAAAAAAAAAATTGGCTGGCGAAATAGATGCCAATGAAGTAAATAGTTACAAACTTGATATTTGTAAACTAATTGTGAACGGCTCTTAACGGATTAAGAAGTCAGGTGTCAATTTAACATTGTATCAATATTATCAACAGGACCCCGCTTTTAAAATGATAACAAATCAGTTTTGTTTCTATTCTAACACGGCATCAGGGATGTCTAAATAATGCTAATTTGACAAAATTATCTTCCCAGAAATACAATTTCTTTTTTTTTTTTTTAACGAGTGGAATAGTCTACTTAGGTAACTCCCATTTTACTCACACTATACGTGATTTTTCTTCAGATTTTTCCTCTATTTTTACCCAAACCCCCGCAACTACAATTTTTTTGCTTTTCTTATCCACACACACACACACACACACACACACACACACACACACACACACACATATATATATATATATATATATATATATATAAATTTGCATTCGTCATCAGTTTTGTTAGAGTTGACTAACGACTCTTTGTGGTAAACATTGAAGTCAGCACATATATGAATATATGAGAATATAGTCAATCTTCTCTGATTGATATTCGATCGAATATTACCGACCCTTCATCCTGGTAATGATACAAGAAAACCGTCATTTAATATAACTCCCTACCTTGAGTGGCACCTGGGACTTGTACAGAGTGAACCATGTTATATATATATATATATATATATATATATATATATATATATATATATATATATATATATATATCATACGTAGTTTATTGTTGACATTTCAAAGAAATGCTATTCGATAAATAAATGACTTGTCGGCACCGTAGCAGGTCTTCAGGTTAAGTACGTCCTCTTTGAATGCTCGTGTGAAGATGTTGGCTGCCCCCGAAAGTCCTTCAGACAATCTGCACTGGACGTCCAGATAGGTTATCACCTCACCACCTGGATAAGAGGAGGATCAAATCGCCAATTAGAATCAGACGTCCGACATTAATGACAATACCAGACCGCTGATTATGTTTTCTTTTGG
The DNA here is from genome assembly GCA_037127315.1 of Ascarosepion bandense. Taxonomy (NCBI): domain Eukaryota; kingdom Metazoa; phylum Mollusca; class Cephalopoda; order Sepiida; family Sepiidae; genus Ascarosepion; species Ascarosepion bandense. The sequence continues at coordinate 134,216 of JBBBDQ010028385.1, read as the reverse complement.
CATGTTTTCTACAAACATAGAAAGACACTATCTATCTATCTATCTATCTATCTATCTATCTATCTATCTATCTATCTATCTACCACCCTGTTCATTATCTATTTATATACCTATCTAGCAGTTAGTTCATTATCTATCAGTTCGTTATATATCTATTTATCTATTATTTCATTATCTATCAATTTATTAGTTACCTATCCATCCATCTATCAGACTATTCATTATCTATCTATCTATCTATCTATCTATCTATCTATCTATCTATCTATCTGCCTATTTGTTCATTATCTATCTATTTCTCAAACTGTTCATTATCTATCTGTTTGTTCATTATTTATCTGTTTGTTCATTATTTATCTATCTGTTTGTTCATTATCTATCTGTCTATTAAATTCAATAATATCTATCACAATCTCATCCCTGTTTCACTATATATATATATATATATATATATATAACGGAAATTAACGAAGATTAACGAAACTTGGTTATAAACAACCGACAATTTGAAATGATTTGTTTGAACATTATTTTTTATCGATACTCGTATTTAAGTAGATATTATGTTTTTAATTAAACAGTATTATATATTTATATCTACTGGCCTGATTATTTACGATAATTTCTTATTACAAAAATGTGTGTCATTCGGCAGGATTCGAATCTGCGACCCCTATCCACATAGGGGAAGCCACCATGTGATCTGGCACGTCTTAGACCTCTCGACCACAAATGACCATTAGTTTAAAAGAGGTTTTAATCAAAAAATTCGAAAACTGTGTTAAATAGGCTTGATGAAAACCTCGTTTAGACTAATGGTCATTCGTGTTCGAGAGGTCTAAGACGTGTCAGATCACATGGTAGCTTCCCCTATGTGGATAGGGGTCGCAGGTTCGAATCCTGCCGAATGACACGCACGTTCGTAATGAAAATTTATCATAAATAATCAGGCCAGTAGATATAAATATACAATACTGTTTAATTAAAAACATAATATCTACTTAAATACGAGTATCGATAAAAAAAAATAATGTTTAAACAAATCATTTCAATATATATATATATATATATATATATATATATATATATATATATATATATATATAATTTATCTGTTTGAACATTATATATAATCGATACTCGTATTTGAGTAGATATTCTGTTTTAATAAAACAGTATATTTATTTCTACCGGCCTGATTGATTACGATAAATTTTGTTACGAAAATTTGTGTCATTCGGTAGGATTCGAACCTGAGACCTTTTGTTAATCTTCGGGACTTTCTTTAACATTATATATATATATATATAGTCATCCGCAGACAGATCTGTTTCGCTGTAAAAGCTCATCAGTACGGTTAGACCCCGATTTTAACCCAGGATTGAAACCCGACCGAATTGCCGTCAGTCGACGATTCTACCTCTGGGCCATTGGCGCTCGGTAGAAGAAGGCATACTTTTTAGCGTGTGTATTGTCATTATACCCGCCCGATAGCCAGAGTGCTCTAATTCATTACTGAATGAGCGATGCGTACATGCCAGATATTCTCAATTTTCGAATGAGGAGCTGTATATTGGGTTCAAAATTGTGGATAAATTGTGGTGATAATTTATGTTTCATTCTGTTCTTTTTGTTCAACTACATCCTGGTATTTTTTAGAAAGTTGAAACCTTAAAATAGTTAACAGTGCCTGTCTTAAGAGAAACGAGACCACATCAAAAAGAATGCGTCAATGTTAAACTTCTTTGTTTTTTGTTTTTTTGTTTTTATACATATATTAAATCTTTTCATTACACATGGTGTCACCGGAGTAATGGTTATCGAAGCTAGTTTGTTTGACTGAGCAGTAAACTCGATCCTCACTGAGTGCCAATGACAAAAATTTGACATTAAATAACCCAAGTGATGACATGTTGTAAAACCAACCAACCTAACCACTCCATTTGGGGGTTTTTTCCTTTTCACTCTCTCCGTCCCGTTTTTATTTATTTTTATTTTTTTTTTTTTTCCTTCTTTATCTGCTTTTTATTCTACTCTCTTGTTTCGACGATCTCGGCTGCTTTTTCCATTCATTATTTAAAAAATGTTTACTTCATGTTTCAATGTTTTCCTCATTTCTCTCTTTACAACACTGGTTTTGTTTTGCATTCTCTCGATTTACGTTTTTTCTGTCAAGGACAGCTCCTGTCTCGAGGACAACCGCCACCCATTTTTGACTTAAAGAAATTGTGAGAAAAAGAAAAAATAAAAGAAGCTATTTTGCCAACCTCGATAAGACAGAAAAACATGCTTTTAAGCTTTTTTTTACAGGTTTCAGTAAAATAGAATCCCATGTTATTTTACCGGTATTTAAAATCTTTTCAGATCATAAGACATCAAAATAAATGATTTTGAAAAGTTAAATAACAAATACAGTTATTAAAATTATTTTAGAAAATTGTAGAAATTTTAAAAATATTGTAGAAAATAAACTAAAGTTAAATTTACCAATATTTACATTTAATTTGTTTATTTCACGGACGTAACTGGCTGTGGGTCGTCTGCATCAACAACTGATTCTGGCTGCTATTGTTGTTCGATACGCTTTTCAATAAGAAACTGGTCGAGAGTTCTTTGGACTGTCTTCTTCTTCTTCTCTTCAAGGAGTACATAAGGAGCAGAAAGCTTCGTTCTCTAGGATTTATGATGATTATATTAACATTTGATGTAAATATACGTATTTTAATCTAATCTAAATCTAAATCTAAACTTATTTATAAATGAATCTTTGTCTGTGTGTGTGTGTGTGTGTGTGTGTGTGTGTGTGTGTGTGTGTGTGTGTGTGTGTGTGTGTGTGTGTCCGTTACCTATAGACTCCGAAACGGCTAAACCGACTTTCTTGAAATTTTACACAGTTGTACTATAAGCGTCTGCGAATGTTCTTAGCTAGGTTTTGTGTCGAGGTACCCCCGATAAATATCGAAAATCGCTAATCGAAAAAATCGGGTTATAGAAGGAGTGGTCCGATTTTAATCAAATTTGATACGCTCATAGACAAAGACATAAGAAATGATATTCAGAAGTTTCAAGGTTGCAGTTCTTACAATAGTGCAGAAAATTTGATATCGATACCAGGAAATCAAAATTTGACTAACATCCATTCATTTTTCTTTTAGTCTACGGTTTCGCTTTAACTGGAAACAACTATTACTTTTTAGTCTTTCGTGCCAACGTCCAAAGAGTCTGAGCTCCAGGATCATGGATTAGTTTTAAAGCTTTCATTACACCCGAGCAACGCCGGGCTATACTGCTAGTAATTTTATATACTTTTATTATTTACTGTGCAGTAACAGGTTTTTATGCACTTTCTACGCTTTTCTATTGATATTACGACTTCAGTATTTGTGGCGGACAGACGTAAAGTCGAATATAAATGACTTAAGCTTAAGTTTTATTTTTCCGTATATATATATTGACAAACGACGTATAATCGAGAAAGACTTAACTCGAAACGACTTAACCCGTGGTATACCTGTATTTGTATTTGCTGAAAAAAGACATTTCGTGCCAATTTTACCGGGACGGGCAAAATAATCTATTCGATCGAAATACGTTGATTTTATAATTTACAAAAATTAGTAGCATCAACCATTTGTTAACCAATTGGTTGATGCTTTAGAATGAAGATCTAATTCAGTTATGTGACTAGAATGTCATTACTTGTCCTTCCTATAGGTATTAGTCCTGGGTATGACGAGAAGCTACAACTGGCAGCAAGACCCCTGATCGGTAGATTGGATGCTTTGAGGAGCGTGAAACCTGCTCTTAACTGCTGTTGTTCCCAGGTCCACTCTTACTCGGGTTGGAAGCACCTGTTAGGGTCCCAGCTATGGGCAAATAGTGAACCAACAAAAAACTATGAAAGTATGAAAATACATTTTTATAGTAAAAATACGAGCAATGCATTTTCATATAAAATGTCCCTAAAGTCTAGACACAGGAAAAAAAATCCATATTTTCAAGAAATTAAATATCGAACATTTTATTGAACCGGAATATTAACAAAGAACATTTTCAATATGATTTCCATCATTTATGATGCAAAGGTTGATGCACTTTGCAAGATTCGCGTGAACCTGATGCAATAAATACACATTGCCGTCAATTTTAGTACATTCACTCTTTATGTGTCCAATCAAGTGTGTTGCGTTTGTGATTTTCATGGAGTACACCTTCTCCTTTAGCATACCATAAAAGAGGAAGCCAGTTCTTTCTTCTTTCGACAAAACCACGTTTATACCATGTTTAATATGTTTAATCTAAAAAAAATATAGTTAATGAAATTACCATAGATACATATTTTAAAATAGAATTACCAACAATAAATTTTATAGCAAAATGACCAACAATGCATTTTATCTGTAGTTGAAGCCATAAAACTTTGTTCAAAATATTTACATTTCGATATTAAATAACCCATAAAGGTTTATATGCCGCTAAACGAATCAGACCACCAACAAGAAAGAACACATTCAAAACATTAAGCCATATTCAGAAATATTTCTACCGGCCTGATTGTTTACGATAAATTTAACTTAAGTTAGTTTTTTTCTACTACCGTAAAATAATTTTAATAACTGTATTTGTTATTTAACTTTTCAAAATCATTTTATTTTAATGTCTTATTCAATTCAGAAATTGTTAATATTCAAACAATTTCTGAATTAAATCAAACTGTATTTCAAAATATAACTTCAACAAAACTAAAAAGTAAAACACACATCTCACTGCCTCTAGTAATTATGTTCACACAAACATGTATATGCACAAAAGCGGAGTATCATCTACCATGTATTCATTTGTGAAAGCAGAATAATGTATATTCTATTTTTATTACTTCAAAGCTCCCAAGAAAATTAAATGACCCTAAAGAGTTGATATGCCGTTAAACAAATCAAATCAAATAGGTAGTATGCTTATATTCACTGATCTATCATACATATTATTATTATTATTATTATTGTGAGTGGCATCATCATGCCAGAGTGTATTTTTAATTGCCTAATTACCAAGTCCCATCCAGGGTCTATGAGTAAAAAAGTTATCAATGCACATTTGGAAAGTTTTCGTTTAGATGGCGGGCTATCTATGTATGAAATCATCCTTTAGCTCTGAGATGCTGAAGCATCCAAGCATTTTACTCACATGATTTTCGGTACCCTTCTTTATCACACCCAATGCCCCAGTCACAACAGTGATAATTGTAGTTTTATGTTTACACATGTTACATAGACTTGAAGGTCCTTGCAATTTGAGGTTTAGATATATATATATATATATATTAGAGACATTGGAATCCTGTGGGCAAGTCATATCAGTTAATTGGCAGGTATCCTGTTTTAAGATCTTTTGTGCGTTGTGGTGTAGTGGATATCGGCTCGGAACGCTGAAATCGGAGAGCCGAGTTCAAATTCCAGTTGAATTCGTTGCATTCACTTACGCGCAAATACCCTTGGGAAAGGTATTAATCCGTCTCTTCCCTCCAGTTATGATTAAATAGCAGGATGGATTGCGTTCTATAGCCTTGGTAGGCAACCAGTCTACCACAGAAAGCAATGGCAACCTACTGCGGGATAATCTTCTGTCCAGTCAGTTTCGAGATATGATCGACCAAGCGTGTATCACGTATGGCACTCAAGTGACTGACTGAATTTTCCATTTGCATCATTTTTTCTGTCTGTGAGAAATGCCACTGTATATTCACTCCATAACCATTTGTGGCATCATTCAGGCGGTGCTTGTACCATATATCTAGGACTTCAATACCATAGTTCAAACAGACATACCAAAGAAATAATGTACTTGTCTCTAATGTCTAATAATGTATTCTTTCTCATAAGGACTGAGTACGTGGTCAATAGTTTCATCAAATTTATGGTATAAGTGACAGGCGGCATTTGAGGTATCTTGTATTATTATTATGTCATTTTTCATCATATTTCGATTTCTGCTTTGGTCTTAGATCCAACCAAGTCTACGGGGAGACCTAAGGCAGATCGTGGCGTGTTGTTATGGCTCCATTTCATGTTTTTCTATCTTCCCTATCATCCCTAGCATTACATAGATAAAGTTTTCCTTAGTGTGTGGGCTGTACTTAATAAGACAATTTTTTGTATGTCTCTTAAGCTGGGGTTTCCAGGGATTCTTTCAATGTGTTGTTTTCTTCCATTTTTTATCATTCCAAGTGCACTTACTATCACTGGCACAACTCTTGTTTTCAATTTCCACATTTTTTTCTATTTCAATTTCCAGGTCTTTATATTTTGACAGTTTTTCAAATTCCTTGATTGCTATGTTACAATCCGCTGGACAAGCCATATCAATTAATAGACAAGTTTTCTCCTTCTGGTTTTTAACAATAATGTCTGGCCTGTCTGCTTCAATTTTTCTGTCTGTGTAGATGGTGTAATCCCATAGAATGGTTACATCTTCTATTTCTGTAACTGGTGCTGGGTGATGTTCATACCAGTGTTTGTTTACAGATTTTCCATAATGTTTGCACATTGTCCAATGTAAATATTGCCCAACTCTATCGTGGCGATTTTTATATTCATTTGGAGCAAATACAGAACAGCCTGAGATTAGGTGGTCTATTGTTTCTTGGTGTTTATCACAAAACCTGCATTTTGGATCCATATTATTATGCATAATATTTGCCTGAAAGTTTCTAGTGAAAAGACTTTGGTCTTGTGCTGCAAGAATAAAGCCTTCAGTTTCAGACTTTAATCCAGATGCACGTAACCATCGATGAGTATTAACTTTGTCAACATTGGATTTATTGGCACGTACTGGATATTGGCCATGCAGAGGTTTGTCTTGCCAGCGCTGTTTCATCTGTTCAAGAGCTTTATCTTTGGCTTTCATTTTCATATGCTTTGCCGCAATAGCCGGCTCTTGGCTTCCGTTCTGCTTTTCTACAGAATCTACTAACTGTAAATCTTATTTGAATTTACTGCCTTCTTTTATTATTGAATATTTTTTCTTTCTTTCTTCATGTTGCCTTACTAATTGTATCATCCAATCCTTTGTTGTTTCTATGTATGTTAGTAAGCCAATAGTTGTTGTCTTGTATGACAATTCCAGCTGAATAAGACCTCTTCCACCTTCTTTACGGGGTATGTATAGACGGTCTACATCAGCCTTTGGATGATGCATCTTATGCTTAGAAAGAAGCTTTCTTGTTTTAGCATCCATATTATTATTATTATTATTATTATTATTATTATTATTATTATTATTTCTAAACATATTGACGCTTCTCGGGCTCCTAGCGTGAGGGTAATGATTACTAAACTGGGTTCCTAGATTATGACTATTGAGTAATGTATTCTATTTTCACAGTTTGCCTCATTATTGTAGCCTTGTGTCAAACTTAATTAATAAAATTTTACAGAGACCAAACGTGACATTTGGATAAAAGCTGATTAAAAATATCGTTTTTGTTTTGGTATGACACATGGGAAAAATACGACATCGAGATCCGATTGCGAATGGGATAACAAAAGTTGCCTTCCAAAAGCTGAGCAAAGTATTAAGAAACGGGAAAATCAAATAAGATGCAAAGTAAAGAGTATTTAACTGCTATGTAATGTCAGTTCTTATATACGACAGTGAATGCTGGACAATCTTTCAACAGATGAAGAAAAGACTTGAGGCAACAGAAATGTGATTCTACTGTAGGATGCTTATAATAACTGGAGATGAGCAATGATGAAGTTTTAGAGAAAATAGAAACGAAAAGGACACTTATATGTAGAATAAGAAAGAGATAATAAAAATTATTGGTAACCACAATCTTAAGAAGATAAAATATTGTACAAGTGTAGAGGCTCATCACTTGTTCCTTATTCAGGATGTGGTTTCCGGCTTTCCTCTTTTCCACTCTTTTCACTTTTCTTTTTTTTCTTTTTCATTTTTTTTCTCAATTGGAATAGATAGACTAAACTATCGCCCGGTTCACACTCCACCCACGTCTATTGTACAGGTGTAGAGGCTCATTCCCTTGTTCCCTGTTCAGGATGTGGTTTCCGGCTTTCCTCTTTTCCAATCTTTTCACTCTTACGTAGACATCAGTGCATCAGTGGCGTTATCGCCTTGCTCGGGTTGATATGATTTTTTAAAAAAATGAGCATCGTTAATAGCAGACATAAAAAGGAAATAATGAGAACTCCCAAAGAAGGTAGTAAAGGAAAGAGTGAAGAGAGGACTAAACATCAATTGCAAGAAGCTTCATCAGCTTCTTTTCTCGCACTTCCCGCCTGTGGAATTCTCTTCCGCATACTTGCTTTCCCGACAGTTACAATCTCCAAGAATTTAAATGTAATGTCAATAGTCATCTCGTGTCTCACTAACTTACATCCTCTCTCTCTCTCTCTCTCTCTCTCTCTCTCTCTCATGCTTTTTCTTCGTCCACCCCACTCTCATCAGTACTCTCTTCCCTCTCCTACTTCTTCCTGACACCTCCTGCAACCTCTCACTCCTCATAACATTCCTCCTATGTAACCCCCTGCACAACAGTGGCAGTAAAATGCCTTACTTGGGGCGACACGATTATAAAAAAATTATGGTTGTTAGCAAAAAATACAGCACAAATCTGAGATACCAAAATCAGATAAGTAGAAAAATTTAAATATCTAGGAAGTGTTTTAACAGAATATAGAAAGTGGGACAGTGAAATCGAAATTTATACTTAACATCAGAAAGAAAGATTTGACATTTCTAGGGCACATAATGAGGAAAGAGAGCTTGAAAAAATTGACACTGACAAGACATATTAACGGCCGCAGAGGAATGTCTGAATATAATCTAGCTGTAAATTGTTGGCAGAAGAGGGATTAGGAGAGATAGAGAAAAGACAGAAGGCTTAGAGAAAATGACACTGACAAGGAATATTAAAAGCAAGAGAGACGGAAGAAAACAGCACATTACTTACCTAACGAGCTTGCGTAAATAATTAGCAGAAGAGGAATTAGGAAAGATAGTGAAAAGACAAAATTTACACATAGCAACAAAGAACAGGAAATTGTGGAGAACCATGACCAAGAAGAAGAAGAAATTCATAAAAAATTGCTATGTACATAACATATTACCTCAGCTGTCGGTCGCAACTGATCCAATGTCGGTAAATGTAAATACGTTAGTGTCATCGACTCGTTCAGCCGGACGTCTATAGGCCATCTTCATGACGACCGTGTTGGGAAACTATTAAGATTGTGCTGTCTGTTGTCACGTCAACATAAAAGAGGCCACCATTACTGGGTCTGAAGCTCATCAAAAGTCGTTGGATAAATAAACAGAATCAATCAATCAGCGAAGGAAGAGGAAGAATGCAAAACGAATTTAACGTGGGAAGAAAGAAGCCAGGTTAAAAAGGGTGTGCGAAGCTGGTGGGCGCTGAGGAAGGGAAAGTTTTGGTCTGCAATGTAAGCACGGCGCGATGTTTATATGATTTACACTAATAAAGTGTACGTTGACAGATTCGATACATAGAAACGAAACGCAAGATCAATTAATTCCGCTTTTTAGACGATTCCCGCCACAATCTAAAAAAGAATAGTATAATCATCCGACTCCTAAAAACATATATTTATGATAAAGCCGATTAGAGTGGCAAGACATTCTTTTTCTTCTTATTGCTTCATCATTGCGAAGAAGAGTTTTTTTTTCCTAATCCTTTTTAGGTTTACTTATTTTTTAATTATTGTCTACATACCTTTATTGAAAGCAAACTATAGAATGAAGTCATCGTAGAGGGTTTCTGAAAAAGAAACTTTATTAAAATGATGCTATTTTCTAATTTAGTAATCGAAACGTTTTTTCTTCACGTTTACAAATGTTTAAAGATTGCTTTACTTAGCCTCATATTCTGAGTCCAGATTTTGAAATTTAAAAGCGAGCCATGACCAAAATTTGGAAATAGTGTACTAGTTGCTAATTAATATGAAAATGTCGATTAATTTTACTTTTAGTGTTTCAAACTATTCTTTAACATTCCCAAATGGTTTATCGCCTTTAAATTTCACAATTTTTTTACTCTCATATTTCGAACCCTCTGAATATGAAAAAAGTTGTGCGTTCAAAATGAATATATTCATTGTATATATTATATATAAAATCGGAAGAGTAGGTTTTAGCGCTTCAAACGATTATTTTTACATAGGCCTACCAAATATTGATTTCTCAACTTTTCACATTGAGATTGGCATCAAGAAAACCCCCTTTGAAAGAGTCCGTGTATTTCAAATGAAAAGAAATGCTATAATATATCAAATTGAAACTTTAAAAAAAAAAAAAAAAATGCAATTTCTGTTGGCATCCTGTGAATTTACAGGGTGATAGCTTTATTTTTCTGTTAAAAAAATTAGAATCATGTTTGTTACCTTAAACTAAATGTCCTCCCCACAAAAAAAAAACTTTAACAAGTTTCCAAAGTAATAAAAATTTCTTTTTTTTAAAAAAAAAAACGTATTTTATGTTGAAAAATATTTAGTTTAACACAACTCAATCTTAAAATGATTAATGACATAACAAAATAAATTATTCAATGACATGTAATTAAATTTAGATTTCAGTAAATCTCGTTTTTGACCTAAAATGAGTTCAAATGTCAAAATTTGGCCTTTAAATAATTTTGTCCATCAAACCGTAATGGACTGTGACATAAATTTGATAAATATCCTTGCGAGAAAATTAATGAAAATGAATTAAAAAACAAAACAAAAAAAACTGATTATAACCTTGACTAAAAAATAACCCACAATCAAACAAGAAATCTTAACTTGTGTTTGTTTTAAAAAAAAGCATTTGATATATTTATTCATTTCAGACAGTTTAACTATTAGTTAATATGTATCTAACCTATCGCCCGGTTCACACTCCATCCACGTCTATTGAAGAGGTGAAGAGGCTCATCCCTTGTTCCCTGTTTAGGATGTGGTTTCCGGCTTTCTCTTTTCCAATCTTTTCACTTTTACGTAGCCCCCTGCACATCAGTGGCGTTACCGCCTTGCTCGGGGTGATATGGTTAAAAAAAAAAATTATTATTATTATTATTATTCAGGGCATAGGCGGTTATGCCACTCCACAACTTTCCATCTCTTAGCTGATTTTTCTCCCCGCTCCACCATCTATTCATACAATCTCGTCAAGTGGCTCACTGCTTCCCAATATCTCTTGCTCTCAATATGACCCGTGAGGGTTAAATTTCCACTCCGTCCTTCCTCATTATGTGTCCAAGAAATTTTAACTTTCCTCTTCTGATTACGAGTATAAGTCCTCTTCTGTTGTCATTTTCTTTAAGATTTCCTCGTTGCTTACTAGCTCCGTCAGTGGAATTCTCAGTATCCTTCTGTAGAACCACATTTCTGCTGCTTCCAGTTTTTTCCTCATCCGTGGAACAAATAATCCAACATTCACTGCCATATAAGAGGATGAAAACCCCGCAGCAATCCAACGCTCTTTTTTTGTTGTTTTTAACGATTTTTTCCGTTTCTCAGCACACTGCTTAGCTTTGGAATCAATATTTCGTTAGTCCTATGAATGTTCGGATCTTGGTGACGAATTTTCTTTCCTTAATAACCCAAATAGATGTCGATGGACAAAAATGGTTATCTCTACCCAATGAAATACTGCTTGTCCCTACACCAAAGGTCTACCTATCCAAACACACTCATAAAGTCAAGCATATCGGGACTCGATGTCTAACAAACTAGTTCCTCAAACCAGTTCGTTAGTTTAGTGAGTTTGATCCACACGGTGTTCCACTACAATAACCTTGTGCCAGAACTCTATGGCACTATAAATACAACTTAGAAAAATGGTCATCTCCTTGTAACATTCCAGAGAGCACTAAATTCCTATTATGCTCTATCTCTATAAGAACTAGATCGGTCAAAAAATGAAGTATTGCTGCCATATATGAAGCAGAGCTGCCAGTCTTCAGCATCGAGCCTTGACAGTATTCAAAATCATTTATGCGGCCTTATGGGTGACGAATGTTTTTCAACTCTACGAACCTCTTTCCTACAGAGAAAAAATTGCTAGCTACCCTATCGCCATTTTCTTTGCAAATGTTCAGACGAGTTACATTCCTTAGTTCAACCAGGCTAGACAATCACAGCTAGAACCCGCCGTGCCTCGTATAGAGGGTCAAATCATCTTCATTCCTTTTCATCTTCATTCCATATATAAGGAGGAAGTTTCACTCAGGCAGCTTCTTCCTCAGAATTGTTACTTTGTGAAATAGACGTTCTTGAAACGAAATACGATTGGCAAACAATAGTATTTTCTATAATATTCCTATTCTTTATGAAATAATTTTCTTCCCTGCACGGTTAATTTGTTCTATGATTATTAAACTTATATAAAATTCCAGGCTGGCCTTTTTCAAAATCATTTCACCCCAAGCAGGGCGGAACAACCACGAGTGCTCAGGCGCAGGTGGTTACTTTGAGAGAAAAGACTGGGTACAGGTGATATTGAAGAAAGGATAAAAGATGAACGGGATTCAAGTAGATGGAAGATGGCAATGATGCTACATTTAAATTTTTGGAGATTGTAGCAATCAGGGAAGTAAGTAAACGAAAGGGAGTTCCACAGCCGAGAAGAACTAGAAAAGAAACTATTGGAATAGAAGTGCCGGTTACATTTAACTATTTTAATGGCAAATGGGTGGGACCTAGATGCCAATCTAGTATCATGCTTAAATTCATGTGGTCGAGGCACTCGGGAAAAAAGCTTGTCAGAGCAATTGCCATGAAATATTTGTAGAAAAGACAGAGGGAAGCCACGTCACGTCGGTGAGAAAGTGACTAAAGTCAAGATGCCAAGTCAGGACCGATTATATTGCAGATGCTTCTTTGGATTTTGTCGAGAAACTTTTATTTAATTCTTTTTAACTGACACCATTCTGACATTGCAGAGACACTGTCATTAGAAACATCTTTCTGGCTAACAACGACCCTTCAGATCTAGCACTAAAGAATTCCCACCTGCATGACTATTACAGACGACACTTGCATTTGCGGCAAAAAGCGGCTCTCAAGATCATTTTTATAAAGCAAGGGATCAGTCAGTTAAGTGCCATACGTGATGCACGGATAGAAGATTATCCCGCAGTAGGTTGCTTTCTGCGATAGACTGGTTGCTAGCTAAGGCTATAGAACTCAATCTGTCCTATTATTTAACCCATAATTGGCGGGAAGAGACGGATTAATACCTTTCCCAAGGTTATTTGTGCGTAAGTGAAAACGAGGAATTCAACTGGAATTCGAACTAGGCACCCCGATTTGTCGTTCCGAGTCGATATCCACTGCACTACAACGCACATCCCAGAAACAATGGATACCAAGCTACCATTGGCGCGATACTATGCTGCTGTTGCTTCTTCTTTTTCTTCTTTTTTTTCTTCTTTTTCTTCCGCCCCTTTCTTCTTCTTTTTCCTCCTCTTCCACCTCCTCCACTTCCTTCTTTACCTTCTTCCCCATCCTACTCATCCTTCTTTGCCTTCTTTTTCTTTTTTGTCCTCTGCCTTTTCAGGACGGAAGAGATCCTGGATCACCACAATTTTTTTGTACTCCATAGTAACTTTTCTCTTTTCGCTATCTCTCCTAATCTTTATTTTTTTATTTTGACGTGACAACAGACAGCACAATCTTAATAGTTTCCCAACACGGTCGTCATGAAGATGGTCTATAGACGTCTGGCTGAACGAGTGATGACACTAACGTATTTACATTTACCGACATTGGATCAGTTGCGACCGACAGCTGAGGCAATATGTTATCTACATAACAATTTCTTATGAATTTCTTTTTCTTTTTGGGCATGGTTCTCGACAATTTCATGTCTTTTGTAGCTCTTGGTAAATTTTGTTTTTAAGCTATCTCTCCTAACCCCTCTTCTGTTAACCAATTTACGCAAATCTTTTCTTCATCGGTAAGGAGATTGTCCAGCATTCATTGTCATATAGAAGGATCGATATTACGTAACAATTAAGTACTCTTTATTTATTTCTAATGAGATTTTCTTTTTTCTTAGTATTTTTCTTAGCTTTTGGAATCACATTTCTTTATCCAAAGGCGACTTCAGATTTTGGGGTCACGCTTTCAATCCTTTGTTAAAATATTTACCATTAGTTTAAATTTTTGTACTTGCTTGATTTTAGTATCTCTAATTAGTAATTTGCAAGTCTCCTTAAAGTTTAATCCTTTCTTTCGCTTTACTCTTTTCTTCAAAAGTTCTTGTATTTTCCTCTCTTTGTCTTCTATCAACACTGTCCTATCTGCATATTTGATGTTGTCAAGATTCTGACCGCCAATAATGATATCCTGGTACGAATTCTAATTCTTTCAGAATCATTTCCCTGTAAAGATTGAACAAGTCCGATGAGAAGACACATCGTTGTCTTATGCTCCTTTCTATGTTTATATATATATATTCACTTTCTATCTGCATATAGGTGGCTTGCTCCCAATATAGTTTCTGGATTATTTTAATATTCTTCTCAAATATGTCAAGCTTGCCGAACAGTTCCAACAGATCTCTGTCACGTGCTTTATCAAATGCATTTGCATAATCTCTAAATATACAGTTATAGATCCAGCAATGTCTACTTAGCTAGTTTTATTAACCATCTGTTTGTGCGAAACTAACTTTAACTTAACAATATAAATAAGAATTTTTTACTGAATCCTACTTAGTGTCTATTTTTCTTCAGACACGGAAAGGAAACTTCAAGACTCCTACAGAAGATAAATGAAGGGAGCGAAAAGAAAGGGCTACAAACAAACTGCAAGAAAACCGAATGCATGTTCATCAGCAAAAAGAGCAGCCCAAAATGACAAATACAGGTACAAAAATTTAAATACCTGGAAAGTGTTCTAACAAAAGACGGAAAGTGCGGCACAGAGATCCGAAGGCGAGTTTACACGGCGAAGGACGCATTCCAGAAGCTGAGTAAAGAAACAGGAAACTTTTACTAGAAACAAAGAAGAGAGTACTTGATTGCTATGTGATGTCAATTCTTCAATATGGAAGTGAATACTGGACAATATAATCAAAGATGAAGAAAAAACTTGAAGCAACTGAAATGTGGTTCTACAGAAGGATGCTGCGGATATCATGGACCGAGCATGAGAGCAATGATGAGGTTTTGGAAAGGATGGAAACAAAAAGGAAATTAATACTGAGCATCAGGAAGAGACAACTAAAGTTCCTGGTACATGTAATGAGGAAGGACGGCTTGGAGAAACTGATACTAACAGGCCAGATAGAAGGGAAAAGAGACAGGAGAAAGCAGCGGATAACATATTTGAAGCAGGTGGGTGACAGAACGGGGGTTGCGTGGTGTTACAGGAGAAAGCGTGCTAAGAGCCACCAGGGATAGGAAGACGTGGGAAGCCATGATCGCCTACGTCCTGAAAGGACAAGGCGCATAGAAGAAGAAGAATGGATAGCGCTAGACATTTACACGTTCCGTTACCTCGGCCCCTTAATGTTCTTCTCGTCCGTTTACTCACTTTCATTTCTCTATCTAGAAAATCTCATCAATGGCGTTCGCACATTGATAATTGCCAGAATTTCCCGAATCGTTGCAAACATGTTGCAGAAAACGAATATATGCTATGAAGGAAGAGTTGAGGTTCATGTTGGCTTATAAAGTCTCATCTTTCGTCTTGTTCCTCATATCTTGTATTATTATTATTATTATTATTACTACTACTACTTTTGATTTCTGTTGTAAGCACATTTACTTCCGGGTCCCAACGAGACACCTATGGTCAGAGATGTCTTCATGACATTTTCCACTGATCATTTTTATAAAAACTAACAAACCCGTGCAACCCAGGTGTTTACCCGTGCAACCCAGGTGTTTACCCGTGCAACTTCAGGTGTTTACCCGTGCAACTTCAGGTGTTTACTCGTGCAACTCAGGTGTTTACCCGTGCAACCAGACTGGCAACTGGGTCCCACCCATTCACAGTCAGGTTAGCCAAATGCAGACGACAATTCTACTCCTGCAGCTTCCTCTCTCGCACTTCCCGCCTTTGGAACTCGCTCCCGTATTCTTGCTTTCCTGACGGCTACAACCTCCAGAAATTTAAATGCAAAGTTAATACTCATCTACTAACCACTGGCCTCTAGCTCTCTCCCCTCCCCTGTATAACCTTCCCTTTCTCTCCTCCTATGTATCTGTCATCGCACCTGCTTTCTCAGCTTTCTATTGTTCCTTTCTAACTAGCTTGTACTCCTCACTCTTTTCTAATTAATCTTTTTACATTTATGTAACCCCTGCACATCAGTGGCGTTTCTGCCTTGCTCGGGGTGAAATGATTAAAAAAAAAAAAAAAAAAAAGAAAACCTAAGATTACACAGAATTTACATAGATAATGCTGGTAGAGTTTTATAATTTGCTTGAAGCATTGTGTATATAAGGTGTATGGGTAGGTATTAGAAAGCTATCACAATGCATTTAGTATAATAAAGGAAGGTAAAGAAGATGTTCGGTATTACCTATTTATTATTCAATAATATTTCGAGATCAGAATCTCATCTTTAGAATAATAGGAAGGCTTGACTTCACGTCCGTCCACTGTATATGCGTGTGTGTGTGTGTTTATGGTTTATATAAGTGAGCGCCAGATATGTGTCACTTGTTATAAAGTAACGGATGAATATTAAAATGTAGAAGATGAATATTGTTTTTCTTTTTTCTGTATTTTAAATGTGTGTGTTTCAACGCGTTCTATTTAAATAAAGTAAGAGAAAACAGTTATGAATTTGTGCGTTGAGAGAAATCAAATGATGGAGCGATTATCATTCGAAATAAGGTGAGAATCACGTATGAATTACAAACGAAATATATTTCCGTTTAAATTCTAGTGAAACACTTACAATCTCTTAAAGATGTTTGTAATGTGTGAGCTGCATTTGTGAGTGCAATTTTTTGTATTTCTTTAAGACATAGATTACCAGGAATTCCTTCAGTGTGTCTCTCGAATTGTTTTTCAGTCAATCCAAGGGTTTCAACTATAACTGCTGTTATTGATGTCCTCATGAGCCACAATTTTTGAGATTTCAAGATTTTTTATAGGTTTTTGAAGATCGTTGCATTCAATTACGCACAAATACACTTAGGAAGGCTATGAATCCGTCACTTCTCCTTCCATATATAGGTTAAATAACAGGAGAGATTGGGTTATATAACCTTGGTTGGCAACCAGTCTACCACAGAAAGTAATGGTAACCTACCGCGGGAAAATCTTTTGCTCAGTCGGTCATGTCTCTTTCGAAACATGATCGCCCAAACATGAATCTCGTATGGCACTTAATTGACTCACTCAGTTTCACGTCTAAAGTGATCATTGGACAGTGCTTTACTTCTCTTTGCGTAGGTTCTATAAGATAGGAAGACTGGAAGTTTTGAGAAATGGAAGAAAAAGTAGAAACTGTTTTGCATTATTTATTTTTCCCGTTTTTATTTTATTTATTTATTTATTTATTTTATTTTATTTTATTTTATTTGTTTGCTTTTTTTTTTTTTTGCTTTTTTTTTTTTGCTTTTTTTCCACGTTTATTGTTTTATTGTATTTTTGCTATCCATTTTGTATACTTTTTTTATTCCAAAGTTTTCTATTTGCTTTGAAAGAACTGTTATTAGTTTTAGGTTATGGGTTATTATATTTTGAGTATATGGTTGTAGATAGCATAATGAGAATTTGTTTTCGTCTCCATATTGCCCTTTGTTTACAAATTCGTTTTTCTCTAGAAAGATGATTATTGCTATTTTGTCATGTATATAAAAGTTGTATCGTTTTGAGGTGTGAGTATTTCGACGTACTTTAATGTTTAGTATGTTTGTCTTGCTTGATCAATTACAGCTGAACAGTAAGTTCGATCCTCACTTGTTGCTTCATACTTTAGGCCTTGAGCCACATCTAATCTACGCTTAGAATATCCCTATACCGTTTTGAGGCGTTGTTGTTGGAAGCTGGTGAATTTTTTAAAATACTTTTCATGTTACATTTTGGTGTGTCTGAGTTTCAATATGTATATTGAAAGGGCTAAACTATTTTTGTTGTTAAGTTACCTTTTGTACTAGTAGCTTCTCTGTTTCCAGAGGCCTTCTGTTATCCCGATATGAGTTTTATGACTTTTATTCAGTTTTTTAGCAGCTTTGTATATTACGTTGATTTGTAAACAGTTTCTGTTTATCGGGTATGCATACTTTGATATCCAGTTTCAGGTGGGTCATTTGGGTTTTTATGACATACTTGCGTTTTTTTCTGTTGCGTGTTTTCTTTTGTTTTGTTTTGTTTTTTTGTTGTTTTCTTTTGTTTTTGTTTTCTTTGTTGTTTTTTTTTTTGTTTTTGTTTTTTGTTTTAGTTTTTTTTTGCATATTTACATATAAAGCCACTAAGACGGAAGGGGGTCACAGAGTGCGAAAGAATATAAGGAAAAGCAAAAATATATTAAGCAGAGAGAACATTAAAGGAACAGGAATTAAGACAGAAGCTAAAACAGAATTTCTAACATTTCAGAATTTCTAGTTATTTGCTGCTGGATCATTTCACTTTCGGACAATACCTCCCATTCCGATTCTCTATATTGCTGATATACCCATTGTATTGTCAGCCTTTCAACGGCGGATCGACTACTTATTATTATCATCATTATTCGTGATGTATTGATTGACTGGTTCAATTTCTACGGTTTATCAACCTTTTGCAAGTTATTTAAAGCCAGAGCAAACTTTTAGAGTGTCAAAGTTTTATCAGCTCGGTAAGCCCAAATTTTGCAGCCGTCATCCAAAACGATCTTCAGTCCATTGTTTAGTGGGGCAATAAATGGCCTGTTAATTTTAACCAAACCTCTTTATTAATCATTTGCGAAACCCTACTCTGCCTTCCATCAGCATGGCCGATGGTAACCCTCAGGAAAGGAACCCGTTGTGTCTTCTCGGGCTAACGTTCTCAGCTGAAATGAAATGGAAAGACAATATTGAATCCATTGCTAGGTCAGCTGCTAAGAAAGTCTGTTCACTGTGTCTTTTATACATTTATATTTTATACATTTCAACCTAAAGCAACACTGGCTGCTTAGTCAATGATTGTTGAATGTTTCGTTATAAGAGAACGGTTAATATTACTATTACCATTAGCAGGTAATCCTGTATATGACGATAAACTACATCCAGCAGCAAAGTCTCTGATCTGGAAATCGCAGGTTTTGAGAAGCGTGAAACCACATTTTAATTTCTGTTGTTCTGTTATGTCGCCAAGTATAAATGAATAACTCAACAACAGAATCAGAATATAAGTTGTATTCCGCGGAAAGACGGTTAGTATGTACAGAAGTGATTAGTAACATTTACAATAGAAAGATACAAGAGTCCAATCCGTCGTAAGGCGTGTGTATACGTGATTACTTCCGGTACGCCACCGGAAGTGTGACTAACTCTTCACTGACTCGCACTGACTCTTCAGTAACTCATTAGAGACTCTCAAGTGACTCTCTAACGACTGTATTTACTAGCCTTCCCACGCAAGGCTGGATGTGACACATGGTCATTTTATAGTGGGTATTCCCGGCCATATAGCCGGGCCAAAAAATGTCTGTCTATTTTTGCCCAGTCGTGGTTCTACCCTTCGGCGGAACCACGACTGGGCTAATGCTCTCTGCTCGGAAGCAGAGAGCGCCCTCTACCCGAAGGCAGAGGGCTGACAGTGTCGTAGAGTCGTCAGTCTAGTGACTCTCTAACTACTCTCTTGTAGAGAATCCACCATTGCTATATATAGCAATGGGAACAGTCTATTTGTAGTCAAATAGGAGCGGCGCCCTAACATGTTCTTAGGTTCACCCTGACCCAGGGTGGTAACATTTGCTTGGGTCCCAGCAATGGGCAGATAGCGAATCCCCAAACAAAATACCATGAAAGAATAAAAATACGTTTCTATAATAAAAATACTAGTAATACATTTATGTATTAAAAAAATACTAGCGATAACTATTTATAGTAAAATTACCAACAATACAATTTATAGAATTACCAACAATACAATTTATAGAATTACCAACAACATATTTATAGAAAAATGACTAACAATATATTTTATCGGTAGTTGAAGACATACAGTTGCACTCAAAATATATTTTGCTGAAACAATAAAATTGTGTTCAAAATATTTCGATTTCAGCATTAAATTGCCCATAGGGGTTGATATACCGCTAAACAAAATCAACCAACCAACCAAATAACCAATAGAAATGACAGTTTCGTCATTAGGAAACGGCTTATATTAAAATTAAACTTAGCAAGAGTTGCTTGACAAAACCATTGCGCTAGAGCAAGAAAAATTTACTTTTTCTTTCCCTATTTCTTTCAGGAAACAGAGCGTGGGAGTAATGGTCAACGAAGTTAGTCTTATGGACAGTTACTGCGGAGTAGTAAGTTCTGTCCCAACAGGTGATTCCGTCTAAAAATTTTATATTAAATAATCCAATAAAGATTGAGATGTCATGAAATAATCAGCAATCCAAGGCTAGAGAGCCCAGTATACCATGAAAACTGTCAGTTGAGGGACAAAAGAAACGAATTCATGTCTTTTCGATGTACGAAAGTGAATGCAACTGACTAAATCGGCATTTGAACTCTGATCGCCGGTTTCTCTTTCCGTTTAGATAACCGTTAGACTTCCCGCATATTCTAGACAGTGAGAGAGGGGCAGTTATTCAATGTGTATATATATATGTGTATATATATATATAGTGTATATATGTATGTGTATATATATATATAGTAATATTAATTATAGTAATAATACCAATAGCAACAGAACTAATTCTGTCAAGACAATAATTAAACTACAAGTGAGATCGTCTTGAAATCCACTGGGAACTAACCCGGAGGGAAAAGAAGGGAAAGAAAAAAAGAAACAAATGAAATATCTGAACAAAAAGTCAAGCATTCGTAAGAAAGAAAAAAAACCCAAGACGAAAACCTTAACAATAAAGAGCTCAATACGAAAGCAGAGTACACAAAGCATTTAAAGCGAAAGTAGAGCAAACAAAATGTATACAATATATATATATCGCTCATTCAGTGAAATGAATTAGAGCGCTCTAGCTATTGGGCGCGTATAATGATATGGGCTAAAATGTCTGCCTACTTCCACCGGGGTAGAGTCGCTGACTGACGCCATTTCGGTCGGGTTTCAATCCTGGGTAAAAAAGCAATCGGAGTCTAACCGTACTGATGAGCTGTGATACGGCGAAACAGATCTGTCTGCGGATGACAATATATATATATATATATCCATTAGATCACTCAATAAGTTTTCCTTTCATTTGGAGTAACTACACCAATCTACTTGTCTCAAATCACTTGCTATTAACCAATATCCAACACAGTTCTGCCATCTATTTACCCTAGGTCGTTAGGTAGATTATTCGATGCTTTCCTCTGTGGCTCTCTTGCCTTCAATAGAGGATGCGCGCCAGTGTAATGGATAGAGACTCGGAATGAGAAATCGGATCGCCGAGTTTCAATTACAGTCAGGTTCGTTATATTCAGTAACGCGCAAATTGCCCTTAATTCTTACAATTAAAAAAATAAATCTGGGTTTAAATAACCTGCAAAGGGTTAGTAAGCCGTAGAAAACGAATCAAACAGTCAATCTTCTTCATGTGAGATAATATTGTTCAGTATTCACTGCCATATAGGAGGAGTTGTATTATATAACAGTTTAGTATTCTTTTCTTTCTTTCTAAATCAATTTTCCTGTTTCTTAATATTCTGCTTGGCTTTTGGGAGGCATCTTTCTCTACCCTTTCCTGATTGTAAGTTTTGTTTCCATTTTCTCTAAAATTTCGTCATTGCTCACACATAAGTGAATAAGTAAGATTAAACTGTATATTTTCATTTCAGCCGACTGAGCAAAGCCTTCACCCCTGCTTGAATCGCGTCCGACCAGATGAACGGCAAAGTGTTATTAGCTGCGAGGAAAATTATGAATAAACATGCAAATAAATGCAAGATGTGTGTTTGATAATTTGCTAGGATAAAGGTGTTATATTGTCCACTCGAGTAGAAAGTTCCACAAGTACAACGAGAAGTGAGAACAGGGAAGTGGCGTTGGGGTACTGAGATAGACAACAGGGGTCTTGAAGGGCTTAAAGGAGAAAATTTGAACCGGAAAGGATCATATTTGGGCAAGGAAGGATCAGTGCGACAGCTGGGGAAGTGTGGCGTGTAGAATAAACGTCGATGAAGAAAGAGAACGAAGTATATACGGAGTCTTTCAGAAACATATATATATATATATATATATATATATATATATATATATATATATATATAATTTTATTTTCTTACTTAAACGTTATTTTTAGTGGGTACTCATCAGTCTGTAATTATTATTTTTCCTCTCCTAATAGGAGAAGATTGGCTTAGAAAAAAAAAAGAAATAATAATGGCAGTATATAGGTTCGCTTATCGCCCGGTTCAAACACCTCCCCTGTTCTTCGGACAGAAGTAGAGGTTTATCCATTGCTACCTGTCTAGGCTTAGGTTTCTGGTTCCTTCTTAGAGTTAATTCCAGCTCTATACTTCTAAAGTCTGTACCTAAACTCTGATTTTCTTTTGCTTCACAATTTTTTTTTTTTTTTAATATTCTTTTCTTCTCCCAATAAGAATAGATAAGTTCGTCCTAGCATCTGATTCACACTCCTCTCCGGTCTTTTTCATCCCTTATTTACTTTTTAGCATTGGGTTTCCGGTTCCTTCTAAAGTCTACTTAAACACTATACTGCTAGCATCTTCATCTGTGCTCTGAAATTTTATTCGCTAATTAAATCTAGAGCTTTTCAAGTATAGAATTAGCTGCATAGCCCCCAAGACCTTCACTTCTTGTCCTTTCTTGTGCTAATACAATTCAACACAGTTACTCTCTATGTTGAGTGGATATTCGGACTTGAGTTTAAGTTTTGTTTAACGGCATATCAACCTCTGTGTGTTATTTAATGACATTTTATAGAAATGTTTCATGTTTGGTTATAGTGAGAAGGCTGATTTAGTCAGATTTTGATGAAAAATATTTTTTTATATTTTAGAAAACTGAAAATATTTCTAGTTTTGTATTCAAAAATGTATTGCTGGTAATTTTTTTCCTTCAAAAATGTGTTGTTGCTAATATTTTTTCTTCAAAAACGTATATTTTTCTATAAAAGTTTATTTTTATGTATATATATTTCTATAAAGGTCTATTTCTACACTTTCATAGTGTTTTAACACCAGTTTGGGGATAAAATATTTGCCCATAGCTGGGACCCTAACAGGTGCTACGATTCTGAGTTAGGGTGGACCTGGGAACAACAGCAATTAAGAGGTGGTGCCATGCTCCTCACAAGCCTCCCAGTTAGAGTCCTTGCTACCGGATGCAGTTTACCGTCATACCCAGGGCCCATGATCGCTTGAAGATGCCCTAAAGGAACGTGGCATTAAAAAATGTATCGTATACGGCATCTTATCATGATTCTAGCTCTTTTGAAAGTGTTTCAATACTGTTTTTTTGTTGGGGGGGTTCTTTAACTTGAGCCCTAAAACATAATCAACAACTATGGTCACCGATTTTGGGGGTTTTATTTCAAGAGAAAAGTCACTACCCGTAATAAGCTTTTTCTTCTTTCTTTCTTTCTTTCTTTCTTTTTTTTTTTTTTTTTTGTTGTTGTTGTTCTTTTTGGGGTTGAAGTGGAAGAGGGGTTGTACGGTTAGGATCTGTTTTATTTCCAACGACTTTTTGTATTCTGCAAGCAACATTAGCCTTATTGGAATTCAGTTAAAATAATGCCTCAAAAGAGACAAAATGTTAATGTACCATTATAGCATTTGAAATAAACTAAGCAAAAATAATAATTGTCTGTGTGTGTGTGTGTCTCTCTCTCTCTCTCTCTCTCTCTCTCTCTCTGTGTATTTGTGTGTGTGTGTGTGTGTGTGTGTGTGTGTGTGTGTGTGTGTGTGTGTGTGTAAACTGATTCCCGCTAGAACAACTCTAGCATCTCCGCCTGTGCTCTGAAATTTTAAATCTAGAATTCTTCAAGTATAGAACTACCTGTCTATTATTCCTGCATAGACCCCCAAGAACTTCACTTCTTACCCTTTCTTGCGCTAATACAATTCCACACAGTAACCCTCTGCCTTGAGTGAAAGACCGACTCCTGAAGATTGCACATACGTACATGAAATCTTTAGTTGCGGTCAGTCATATTCTAGCGGGAATTAGTTTAAAAATACCAGGTTCTGCCTCAGTGTGAGGGATTGAACACTTTTTTTCACAGTGTAGGATACTAAGTAGGCTCTTTTTTTTTTTTTTCCTATGGGCCACTGATTTCCTCCAAGTATATATATGCATGTATGTGTGTGTGTGTGCGCGGACGCGCGTAAAATATCAGATATAAATTATATATATATATATATATATTTAGCGAGAAAGTTTTCCTTTTGTCGTTCCTTTTATATATATATATATATATATATATAAGGAACGACAAAAGGAAAATTTTCTCGCTAAGAATATGTATATATAATATGAATAGAAATATGAATATATATATATATATATATATATATATATATGAATATATAGATTAATATATATATGTGAATATACATCTCATGCTATTTTCTTGGTGTCTTGGGAATATATATATATATATATATATATCAACTTATTTATAAATAGAACTTTGTCTGTGTCTGTGTGTGTGTCTGTGTGTGTCTGTCCGTTACATATAGACTCCGAAACGGCTGAACCGATTTTCTCGAAAATTTACACATTTGTACTATAAGCATCTGCGAGTGTTCTTGGCTAGGTTTTGTGTCGAGGTACCCCCGATAAATATCGAAAATCGGTTATCGAAAAAATCCGGTTATAGAAGGAGTGATCCGATTTTAACCAAATCTGATACACTCATAGACAAAGACATAAGAAACAATATTCAGAAGTTTCAAGGTTGCAGTTCTTACAATAGGGCAGAAAATTGATTATATATATATATATATATATATATATATATATATATATATATATATATGAGGCAAGATGTTTGTGTGTGTGTCTGTTTATCTGCCTGTATGTTTATATTTTTTCAGCCCTTTTATTTTAGTTTTTGCCTCGTGTTTGGTTCTAAGTAAGTATAATTGTAGTTCTTAGTCTCAGCTATGATACTATTTATTCAGAGGACTTATTTAGCTTTCAAAATTTAGTTTACGACGAAAAAAACTTATTTGATATCGATACCAGGAAATCAAAATTTGACTTACATCCATTCATTTTTCTTTCAGTCTACGGTTTCGCTTTAACTGGAAACAACTATTGCTTGTTAGTCTTTCGTGCCAACGTCCAAAGAGTCTGAGCTCGAGGACCATGGATTAGTTTTAAAGCTTTCATTACACCCGAGCAACGCCGGGCTATACTGCTAGTTTATATATAAGAACGAAACGCGTCGGTAAAGAAAGGTTTTTCCTTTTGTCTTTATTTATATTGTCTTTTAAAGATACATTTTGATTTGTGTATATATATATATATATATATATATATATATATATATAATAGATAGATAAGCGAAAGTATACATACACACACACACACACACACACATGAATTGATAGACAGACAGTTATTGAATAAACTTAGAATATGATAAATTTAATTGAGATAGAAAGAAAGAAAGAAAGAAAGAAAGAAAGAAAGAAAGAGATATGAATGATCGAACAAAGATAGATCGTAATTGTCATGATGAGATTTATTGTTTCCATACAAGAAATAGTCAGCATTCATTTTGCAAACGGTTAGCATTATTGTCGGTTATGATTTACGAAAGCTTTCTCCTAAAAAGGGAAAATTGATTTATCAAGTTCACTGTTATCGTTCTTTTTACTTTTGATCAGAGTTTCTTTTAAAATCTCTTATTTTTGTCTTGTGGAAAGTCAACATTTTACTTATTCAAAGAAAGAAAGAAAGAAAGAATTAATTAATTAATGAGCATAGATAGATAGAAAGATAGATAGATAGATAGATAGATAGATAGATAGATAGATAGATAGATAGATAAAAAGAGACTTACTAGGAGGGTCTACAAGAATCATATCAGGTCATAAACGTTTCTTCTTTCGATTTCTCTAGTCATACACTGACGAAATGGACGCACTCACTTTGAATGTCTCTTAAGACTAATCTACTCATCAATGTACAACGGTTTGCACTCAAGATCGGCGACGCTGATAGATTTGGGAGGAAGGCCTACAGGAATTCTGCTGGGTCGTAAAACGTCTTCTTGTCCCGACTGTTTTCACTGATACGAAAATGCTGGCAAAAATGAAGCACCCCTTGACCGAAGAAGCCCCCCAAAATCTGCGTCCCCCTCTACTCCTTTGCTTCGTACACGCAAGATAAATTATCATGATATCCATAAATCAACACACGGCGAGTAGAAATGTGTCAGTTTAGTGATTCAGAAACGCATATGTTGTTTATTCAGTTGTTATGTAACTGGACGTCCCCTTGCTAATAAATAACTCTTCGACATATGTCTGAGAGGCAAAGAAAGCACAACGAAAAACACATTCTACGGCCTAGCATTACTTACTGGGATATTAAAACGATAAAATAAGATTGCTATGATATGTGTGTGTGTGTGTGTGTGTGTGTGTGTGTGTGTGTGTGTGTGTGTGTGTGTGTGTGTGTGTGTTTTGGTACTTATTTGTAAACGCGGACAAATGTCAAAACACATCAGTTCAAAGGCTATATAATTTTTCACTAATATTAGCGTCGTCTGGCAAAGGGCCGCCGCACGAATGAGACAGTGAGAATCGAGCTCGCTACATAAGAAAATTGGTCTAGACAAGTTTGCTTTAGCACCCCGGTTAGAGCTATACACTCCTTGTGAACCTCATGATCTTGTATTTATTTTTCATTTGTTTGTTGAATGGTACGTCGGCTCCTTAAAAATCCTCGGGTATTTAATCTTCATTATCACTCTCATTATCATTATCATATGTTCATTATACTATAATTCTTCTTTTCCGGTGTGCCATGTCCCTTCAGGACGTGACCAACTTTCTAATTATTTCCAGCTCTTAGTATGTTATGTCTTTTTGCTAACCATCATAATGCCAATCATTTACTAACCATTTACAGAAACTCCCTTCTCCCTGTAAATTTTCGACGCTTACCTCTAAGTAAGTAGAAGTCGTGAATTCAGATATGTGTATGCGAACAAATATTGATTTGTTTACTTATTGATTTGTTTACTTGTATGGAACACCTCATAGGTCATTTAATGCCGAAATTTAATTTTCTTGTTCGCTTTGAAGTAATAGATATATATGATTTTCTGCTTTCACAATTGAATACATGGTACTTGATACTCACTTTTTGTGTATAAACATGTTTGTGTGGACATTATTGGAAGTCGTGATATGTGTGTTTTATGTTTTAGTTTTGTTGAAGTTATATTTTAGAATACAATTTGATTTGTTTAAGAAATTGTCAGATATTATATGGATTAATGTCATGAAAGAGATCTTTCCTGTTTGATGCTTTGATGGCAATTTTACTATAAATACATATTGTTGGTATTTTTTTATATAAAAATGTATTGCTGGTATTTTTAGTATAAAAAAGTATTTTTGACTTTCATAGTGTTTTGTTCTTGTTTGGAGATTCACTATTTGCCCATAGCTAGGACCCTAGCAGTTGCTACCACCACAGATTAGGGTGGATCTGAGAACAGCAAGAAGTGGTTCTGTACTCTTCAAAACCTCTGATCTCTCAAACAGAGGCCTTGCTGCCACATGTAGTTTATTGTCGTACCAACGACTGAGTGCTCTTTTATAAATTGACTATCAGTATAGCCCGGCGTTGCTCGGGTGTAACGAAAGCTTTAAAACTAATCCATGGTCCTGGAGACCAGACTCAGCCTAAAGAATATTTGTGTGAAGTTTGGTGAGAATCGGATAAAAATTGTGGATTTGTATGAAGGACATACAGACAGATAAACAGACACACACACAAACATCTTGCCTTTTATATATATTATCGATTTTCTGCACTATTGTAAGAACTGCAACCTTGAAACTTCTGAATATCGTTTCTTATGTCTTTGTCTATGAGTGTATCAAATTTGATTAGAATCGGACCACTCCTTCTATAACCCGATATTTTCGATTATCGATTTTCGATATTTATCGGGGCTATCGACACAAAACCTAGCTAAGAACACTCGCAGACGCTTAGAGTACAGCTGTGTAAATTTTCAAAAAAATCGGTTTAGCCGTTTCGGAGCCTATAGGTAACGGACACACACACACAGACACATACACACACACAGACAAAATTACATTTATAAATAAGTTTAGATACAGACAGAAATTAAAAATATTTAAGCGTTTTTTTTTTCTTTTAAATGTAACATTTCTTTTCGACCAGTGATTAAAAAGCTAATCTTTACTTGTATGCATGATTCGCTCTGAATGCTCTTTACTTGCTTTGCTTGCTTAATGGTATATTAACACCTCATGGGTCATTTAATGCCAAAATTTAATTTTCTTGGCAGCTTTGAAGTAATAATTATATATGTTATTCTGGTTGCACAATTGAATACATGGTAGTTGATACTCATCTTTTGTGCATATACATCGTTATGTGGACATAATTACTAGAGGTAGTGATTTGCGCGTTTTATGTTGTAGTTTTGCGAAAGTTATATTTTGGAATACAGTTTGATTTCTTTAAGAAATTGTCGGATATTATATGGATTAACGTTATGGAAGTGTTGTTTTATGTTGGTTGTTGGGTTGATGGTAATTTTACTATAAATAGGTATTTAAGAATATTTGCGCGCAATATTACAACACCAGCACATCCAAGCGTATAGCACCTGGTATCCCGAAGCGGTCACTCATCTGGGTACTGACCAGATATGACGTTGCTTAACTTCAGTGATCGTACAAGAACCGGCGTTTCAACGTGATATGGTCGTAAGCTTTTTCTGCCTGGAAATTCACAATAGTATCTAAGAATAGAGATGAATGTATTAAAGTCTGTCGCAAAATGAAACAATTTTCTTTTCTTTTTTTTTTTATTACAGGTCTCGCTCCAAAAGAGGATCTTTTATCCTACTCTTGAAGAAAGGTATTCATTTTGTTACAAGTGTTCTTCATGGATTTTAGTGACATTCCAACATTCAAAAATCAGTGTTTACCTTTTTTCTATTAATGAACATACAGCTTTCGTGTACAGCATTCGGAGCAGCGCGTAGTTTGGAAACGCTTGTTTTGTTTTGTTTTTTACTTTGTTTGTTTTGTTTGTTTGTTTTTGTTTTTTGTTTTTTTGTTTGTTTGGGGTTTTTTTTTGTTTTGTTTTGTTTTGTTTTTTTCTGAAAAAGTGGATTTCACAGGTGACCACGAAATTCATTGAACCTCATTCCTGCTAAAGTTAAAAATATCCTCTTGAACTTGCCTATAGTAATACAGGATTTTTGACAACCATTAATACAGGTGATACTGAAAATGTCGTCTTGAACCTACCTAAGGTTCAACAGCATTTTTGATAACCCTTAACATAGGTCAAGTTGAAAATGGTTTTGAGGACTAGCCCAAAATCAGTAGCATTTTTGAAGACCTTTGACGCAGTTCATGTTGAAACGTTCTCTCGAACTTGCCCAAAGTTCAGAAGCAATTTTTGAAGGCCTTTGACATAGGTCATGTTCAAAATACCCTGTTGAACTTGCCAAAAAAAAAAAAAAAACTCTTTTTGACGTGGGTGATTGGCGAAGACTTAGAAAGACGAACAACAACTTAGAGTTCAGAAACCACCTTCTTTCATTTAAAACTAGGTTGGATTTCGTGAAGGCTTCTGGTAATGTTTATAGTACATTTATTTGCTTGTAGAAAATGTTTGGTTTTATTGCGAAGACTCTTCAGTTCTGTTGGTATTTTGAAAAAAAAAAATTGGCTGTGAAACAATGACAAGAAGTAATAACATATTTGTTGACAGAAACGAGGATATGTTTGTTAAAAATCACATTTGCATATTTTTAAATTACATTTAGAAAACAACTATTGGTATTTTTGTTCCTATCTTTCCAGTGTATGATCATTAAACCTAGTTTGGGCCCAAAGTCACAATCTGGAGCACTCGGTGAGAATTGAAATCATTAACAACGATCTGCGCAACGCAGCTTGCTATCGGTCACACCACGAGTGAGCGTGGAGGGGGCACCACAAGAGCCCTACAAGAGTGCCCGCGCACAGAGTTCATTTATTTATGGCGTTTGTCTGCGTCTAAAGTTAAGCACTTCGAGTACATGAGACTTGGTGGGGGACGCACTTGCCTACGTGTTTGTGTTTCATTTTAAGTATAAAAATAGTGGTAAGTAGCGTGAAACGCTATGAAATGATTTGAAAAACAAAAACAAATATCTAAACTGCAGTCGGTGACGACGACGACGACGATTCTCACAAGATGCTTTCTTAGTATTTTTCTCTTTTCTTTTTTGTTTTCTTTTTTGTTTTCCTTTTTCTTTTTCTTTTTTTTCTTTTTCTTTTTTTTTTTTTTTTTTTTTACAAATTCTATTTCCTTTTTATCTTTGTACGATACGAACCTTGAAGGATATTTATGAAAAAAATAACATCGTAAATTTAATCTACGAAAGTGATATCGGTGCGTGTGTCGACACCTGAGGAAGGGGCTCCGTAGTCCCAAGTTCCCACTGCTTGTCCATGTGTTTGTTAAAATATGTATTTGGGGCGTCAAAAGCGTGTATCTTTGTTGTTTTAAACTGTTATTGCTGAAAGAAAGAAAGAAAGAAAGAAAGAAAGAGGAGACAGTAGCAGATGAAAGAAAGAGGCTTTGTAACAAAGAAAGAAAAAAGACAGTAGTAAGTGAAAAAAAAAAGATGTAGTAGCAAAGAAAGAAAGAAAGAAAGAAAGAATATCAAAGAAAGAAAGAAAAGGCAGTAAAAAGAAAGAAAGTGGTCGCAGCCAATAAAAAAAAAACGTAGTAAAAAGAAGAGACAGCAGCAAAGAAAGAAAAGACAGTAGCAAATAAAAGAGACCTAGTAACAAAGAAAAAAAGGCAGTTGTAAGTGAAAAGATAGCTGTAGTGGCAAAGAAAGAAAGAAAGAAAGAAACAAACAAACAAACAAACAAACAAACAGACAAACAAACAAACAAACAAACAAACAAGGAATATCAAAGAAAGAAAGAAAAAGAGGTAAAAAGAAAGAAAGTGGTCGCAGTCAATGCAAAAAAAAACAGAAGAAATAGCAGCGAAAAAAGAAGAAATAGCAGAGAAAAAAGAAGAAATAGCAGCGAAAAAAGAAAGAAAGAAAGAAAGAAGAGGCAATAGAAAATGAAAGAAAAACAGTCGCAAAGAAAGAAAGAAAGAAAGAAAGAAAGAAAGAAAGAAAGAAAGAAAGAAGGTAGTTATTTCATAGCTGGATAAAACAGCACATGATTAAAGAAATTTATTCTGCTTAGTTTGACACAAGGCTGAAATAATGGATAAGCTCCTGAGGATTGTACGAACTACGGCCGGGAATGAGACTAAACTACGGTCGAAATGAGACTAAACAAATTAACGATCGCTTTCCGTCATCAACCCTGTTTGCACAAGATTAGAATAGCAATTTTAAAGCCGTTTTCTTCAGATGTTTCTCCGTGATGTAACAGGGAAAGTGGCCATGTCTTTCAACACTTTTTTCTCTATATATCTGCAGGCTACAAAAAAATTCTGATATCCAACATTCAGAAAATTTACGGGCAAGTTGGATGCTTAAAATGTTTCAGTTTGCTACCACCCACCCCTCTCTCTCCTTCTCTCTCTCTCTCTCTCTCTCTCTCTCTCTCTCTCACGCACACACATACACACACACACACACACGATCTTCTCCTCTGTCTCTTCGCTTCTCTCTAACATATCTACATCTCTTCTCTTTCTTAATTAATTCTCTTCAAAAGAATTTATTTGAATTTTCGAGTTTATTTTGTGTCCGGAATAAATGTAAATACATCCCCACCCCGAGAAGAGAAATCTAATTTAAAGCAGAAAGCTGAAAAAGTTTAAAAAGTATTTACTGCGTTCGCCTTGGACTGGTCAATCAGTCAGTCAGTTAAGTATCATACCCGATACACGCTTTGGGAGATCATGTCTCGAAAGGGACATGACTGACTGAGCAGAAGATTATCCCGCAGTAGGTTGCCATTGCTTTCTGCGGTAGAGTGGTTGACGACTAAGGCTATAGAACCTAATCTGTCCTATTATTTGACTCATAACTAGATGGGGGAAGTGAAGTACTATATTATTATGTCGTAATTAGTGGGGGGGGGGGGTCAGTTTATTACTTAAAAACAATAGGAAATCGATCCCCCACTTTATGCCCAGTAGAAGACTTAATCGTGTTTTCAACTATTATGTTCAGTCAGTCAGTTAAGTACCATACGTGATACACGCTTTGAGCGATCATGTCTCGAAAGAGACATGACTGACTGGGCAGAAGATTATCCCTCAGTAGGTTGCCATTGCTTTCTGCGGTAGACTGGTTGCCAGCCAAGGCTATAGAACCCAATCTGTTCTATTATTTAACCCATAATTGGAGGGAAGTGATAGATTAATACCTTTCCCAAGGGTATTTGTGTGTAAGTGAATGCAAGGAACTTGGACTGGTAAAAGGCCAAAATATAAGTTCACTTATGAGGATCGAAATTATAACTGTACCGATATCAACCGAAACTCATTCGGGCTGGAACTAAACCAACCCCTTCAGACAGGTGGGGTTTTTTTCGTGCCATATTCCTTCAGGACATGAATGATTATAGCTCTCCACAGCTTGTTTCCTTTTTAGCTCTAAGCACCACCCCTCTCTACCCTTGTTCTACCATCCATTTATACAAGCTCAGGTAAGTTACTGGGCTTTCCTTCTGATTGTCTTGCCTTCAGTATGTTCTTGGAGTGTTAAATTCTTTGAGCCCTCTTTAGGTTAGTAAATTAAACGTCATATCACCCCCTGTTGAGTTATTAAAGTCATTAATACCTACCATAAACTCCTATTAATTACAGATTTCAAAAAATCTATATGAATATATACCAGCACTTATTCTAGACTAGCAGTATAGCCCGGCGTTTCTCGGGTGTAATGAAAGCTTTAAAACTAATCCATGGTCCTGGAGCTCAGACTCAGCCTAAAGAATATTTGTGTGAAGTTTAGTGAGAATCGGATAAAAATTGTGGATTTGTATAAATGACATACAGACAGACAAACAGACACACACGCAACCTAGCTAAGAAAACTCGCAGACGCTTATAGTACAACTGTGTAAATTTTCAAGAAAATCGGTTCAGCCGTTTCGGAGTCTATAGGTAACGGACACACACACACATACACATACACATACACAGACGAAGTTCCATTTATAAATAAGTTTAGATTAGATTTCTACCTATGACCTATTAATGCCCACCATCCCTTGGGTTAATATGGAATATTCGATATGGTCTCGCGTATCTGCTACGCGCTCTAAGAGAGTACGAAATGGTTATGTGATGTCTCTCCTTCAATATGGCAGTGAATGCTGGACAATTGCGCCAAAGATGAAGAAAAGATTTGAAGCAACCGAAATGTGGTTCTACAGAAAGATGATGAGGATACTATGGAACGAACATGTGAGCAAAGTTTTGGAGTGGATGAAAACGAAAAGGAAACTAATACTTTATATAAGGAATAGAGAGCTGAAGTTCCTTGTACATGTCATGAAGAAGGATGGCTTGGAGAATCTGACCTGTGAGAATGGACAAAATGGACTTGAATTCAAGATTCAGCGTGAAAAAAGAACACAGAAACATGTGCTCATTGCCCAACAACATCTGGGTCTAAAAAGATGTCAACCAGTATAATTTTTCATCATCCCCTAGTATTTATCTTAATTTGGCACAGAGGCACAATTTAAAAAATACCGAGATCATCGTAAGTTAGTAAGAGTCGTCGAGATTTATTTGCTTACCACTGCTTCGCTTTTTTCAAATTCATAATAATATTCGAAGCTCGCTGTTTTCTCCGAGGAAATCATGATAACCTTACATATCAGAAAGATATTGATATTAAGTTTTTAATCACCTTTTCTCCAAATCTTAATTCTGCTTTTTAAATGCAAATTTCTATTGTTATATCGCTTGATGGAACTATGAGTGGTTAGTTTTAAACGAAGAAGAACAATCGTGATTCTACTAAGACACCTGAATATATCATCACGTGGGTGATCATAGCTCTCCACGACTTCAGAAAGAAACAGTCTAAATCTCTCCGACACATAATGAGAAAAGAGGACTTTTAAAAATTGTGACTAACATGACATTTGTTGTATACCAACCTATATACAGGAATGGGATGTTCCTATCCTCTTAAATACGTGAACAATATTGCAGTAAATTGTAGTAGAGTAGTATGATCACAACGATTCAGACACTCTCTTGTTCAGCTCTCTTCTTCCGGGCGAAGAGGGACCCAAACGAGAAGAAGAGTAGAATCTCGTTTGGGGTGAAAAGACGAGAGCCCGACCCAGCCTTAAGCTGGGTCTACGGGATATATTTGGCTTAGCTTACGGGCTCCCCACTTTAATTGATCTTCTGTTACGTCCGCCTTGGTGGGAAGGTGGTAAATACCTAGTAGAGTAGAGTAGAGTGATCATAACAATCCATGCTCTTCCTTGTTCAACCATCTGCTACCAAGCGGAGAGGGACTAAAACGGGGCCTCCGCTGAAGGGTGGAGACTCGTTTGGGGTGAATAAACATGAGCCCGCCCCGGCCTTAAGCTGGGTGTACGAGATACTTTTGGCTGATCCTAAGGGCTCAGAATACCCGTTTTAATTGACCTTGTGTGGCATCCGCTATGGTGGGGAGGTGGTGAATACCTGGTAGAGCAGAGTGATCATACTGACCAAACCTCTCTTTCTCTTGTTCAAATTTCCGCTTCCGAACGGAGAGGGATCCAGACTAGGCTCCACCGAAGGGTAAAGTCTCGTCCAGGGTGAATAAAGAAGAGCCCGACCCAGCCTTATTACGGGATATTTTTTAATGAACGTAAGGGCTCAGAAACCCCACTTTAATTAACCTTGTGTCGCATCCACCTTGCTGGGGAGGTGGCAAGAACCTAGTAGAGAGAGTGATTATACTGACTAGCAGTTCACTAGCAGTGTATCTACTTCATGCAGCGTGCGAGTCATGTACTTGTTGATATACTATTATTCCCAACCTCCGTTTTGGTGATTACTCACGCAGTAACCTTTTAGGGTTACAATACATATTAAAGGCAACAGGGAGAGAAGAAAACAGCGCATAACCAACCAACTTAATGAACTTGTGTAAATTGTTGGAAGAACAGAAATAAGAAAAGACATTTAAACAAGAAAAAAGCTGCAAAGCAACACGACAGAAGAACAAGAAGACAAAGGAGGCGGAGGGATACAGCAGTGGGGGTTTGTGATAGTAAAATTTCTAAAATCCTAAATGCAGTTTGAATTAAACAAAAATAGTGTCATTTACTCAGACATGAATGTATAGAAAGTGTCATGATCCACGAATCCCCCCACCCTATTAATACATTTTTCATATTATCTCCTGTTCTTACTAAATTAATACTGTAACAGCATGAAGAACGAAAACCTTAAAATAAATGAATTCATAAAAATAAAAAGTCAGTTGAAATTTATTAAAATCTGATTTCTATTATAAAAGTTTAATTCTATGCTTTATTTTTTGTTGTTTTTCCTAATCATTTCACCCGAAGCGAGGCAATAAAGCCACTAATAAGCAAAGTATTACTGAGTGCTAAAAATATGAGCAAAAACACTATTAAGGGAAGGAAAGATCAACAGAACAAGAATTAAGAGGGCAGTTGGTAATGACATTGCATTTAAATTTTTTAAAATGAATGTAGAGATTCTTGATAAAATCCAAAGCAGAATCCGCAATGTTATTGTTGTGGATTATTGTTGAGAAACCACACAAAATAATAAATAACAAAAACAGATATGGAGATAAAAAATGTAAGTTATATTGAACAAAAATATACAAATTAGAACACGGGTTAGTCAATTCAGGAATACTAAGAATACTATTAGTAGAACTCAATATATACAGTCTTGTAGTGAAGAAGTAAGTCCGGGTAATGACTCTATATCCTTACTAACTCTCTCACAACCACTCAACCTCTGCCTTACTCTGTATAGGCAGGATTATATCTACACATCAGGCGAGTCCATTCTTATGTGCAAAAAGGGGTGCTCCCTAACACTTATCGATCCTAATCTGATATTTCGGATAATAATGATATCCGGGATCACTAAACGTATGAGTCGTTAGACAAGAAATGGCTGTAACTTTATTACATGGACTATTATAGCTGAGCAGCCATCAGAAAGTCATTTCTTGAGCTCATGAACATTCAGCAAAAAAATTAATGGGCAATTGATGCTGTTAAACGAAGAGTGACTATAATTAAATCACATGGGATATTATAGCTGAGCAGCCATAAGAAAGTCACTCTTTCAGCAAAGAAAGCAGTTGACAAACTATCGGACAGATCCTTGGAGATTTGAATGGCTGTCATTTTTAAATGATGTTAAAAAATTGTGTCACGCTAATCTTCAAAGTCAAAAGGGGCTGTCTTGAAGATTAACAATCGAATCCCGAGCTTGAACACTTACAAAAGACATTACTGGAAAATGCACAACTATCTCAGTCACTAGACCGACCACATGTCTGACAATACTTCTTATCATAAGCTAACTTAAAATTGGCTCAGGTGTCCGGCGTAAAAAGTGAAACTCATGTTCAAATATCGACCTAGTCTGTCACGTTCACTTTCACACTAAATGAATCTACTTCTTGTTCCAAAATTCCAGCTGTAGTTAAATAGTAGAGCATATTTGGTGCTTTAGGCTTGAATGGTAGTCACTATTAAAGAAGTGTAACTCTGAATCCAAAACCGTGGAGACGTAAACAATTAACAATTCATTTTTCCGAAGAAGTCAATATACAGATTAAAAGAAGAATATAATAGTAGTTATTGATGTCTATGTAACACCGAAATCCGAAGGTGCATTGGGATAATCAAAGATGCCTTCTTAAAACTACGCAAAGTATTAAGAAACAGGAAAGTTTCATCATGTACATGTAATTATGTAGCATATGTCCTCCAATATGTTAGTAAATGCTGGACAATCACATTACAGATGAAGAAAAGAGTTTACGCAGCAGAAATGTTTTTCTACAAAATTATAATGAGAATACCATAGACTGAACATTTGAGAACTAACGAAGTTTTCAGAGAAAATAGAAACAAAAAGAACTTATATTTAACATCAGGAAAGGATAGTTGAAATTTCTAGGGTACATAACGAGGAAAGCGGGCCTAGAAAACACAGGACGTAATGAAAGCAAGAGGGAGAGAGAGAAACAGCTCATAACCTACCTAACGATTTGTGTAAATGAACGGTAGAAAAGATAGAGGAGATATACAAAAAGCAATTATAGCAAAAAGGAATTTAAATAATAGTGACACAGGTAATAATGGCACGGTAAAATGGCACCGGTAAAATGGCACGGTAAAATGGCACAGGTAAAATGGCACCGGTAAAATGGCACCGGTAAAAATGGTACAAACGGAAAAATAGGAAAAGATGACACATACGGGGTCGGGCTCTCGTTTGGGTTCCTCTCCACCCGAAGACAGAGTGTCCGACAAAGTCAGAGATTTAATTAACTGGTATTTACTATCTCCTTACTAGGGCGGATGCCCAAGGCGGATGCGGCTCAAGGACAATTAAAGTAGGAATCAGAGCCCTTAAGCTCGACCAGAAATATTGCGTAGACCCTGCCTAAGGCAGGGTCAGGCTCTTGTACGTTTTTCCCCAGATGAGACTCTACCCTTCGGAGAAGCCTTGTCTGAGTTCCTCGCTTCTCAGATGCAGAGAGTCCAACACAGAAAGAGCTTCAATGAACTGACATGCATTACTTCGCTACTAGGGCGGATGCCTGAGGCAGATGCGGCACAAGGCTAATTTAAAATGGAATCTGAGACCTTAAGCTCGGCCAAATATATTCCGTAGACCCTACTTAAGGCAGGGTTGGGCTCTTGTCTGTTCATCCCAGACTAGACTCTACCCTTGGGCCGAGCCTCGTTTGGTTTTCTCTCCGTCCAGAGGCAGAGAGTCGGCCAAGAGAAAGTTTTGATGAACACTGAATACAAGCAGAGTTCTCCTAAATATATGTATTCAATTCAAGACAGAACCATTAATAGGGGAAATGAATCATAACACACCCATGTCCTGAAGGGACACAGCACATAGAAGAAGAAGAAGAAGAAGAAGAAGAAGAAGAAGAAGAAGAAGAAGAAGGGCAAGATTTTAAAAAATTAAGAGACTACTCCATTTTTGTAGTTAGTTTTCTATTTGTAGAAAACTTCCGATACGCAAATGGTATGAATGACTAATCTTGTCGCTACTTTGATCTTGCATGTTTCCGAATTTCAGTCTAATTCCTCAATTCCTGTAAACTTGATTTGTCGAGGTACGGCAAACACAAAGAGAGAAATCAAAACGAGGATACTGGTGGAAATAACAAACAAAAATTAATGTATCAAATAAACAATAAAATAAAAAAAATCACTTCAACTTAAATCCCAGTCCTTTTCGGAGTAGATGGATAGATTTTAAACAGGCTTTAAAATGTCGAACATCCGGTGACAACGGATAAGGGCGTGAATGTTGATAGCGTTCAACTTGGACTGCGACTTCCGGAAAAAGCGGCTGGAAAGACGAGTCGAAAGGAAGAGAGAGCTTTGACAGTTAATTAACCGACCAACGAGAAAACACACACATATACATACAAGACTAGCATCATAATCATCTTCATAATCATCATCATTACCATCATTTACACGACGTGTCTCGTCAGGACACTTAACGATCATGTCTCTTCACAAGTTCTTACCCATTATAACGCTAAGCAAAACTTTATCCACCCTCTTTGCATCTATTTTGCTATTCATCCACACAGATCCATTTTCAGCTTCCTTTCACCCCTCCTTCTCTCAATACGTCCTGTAAGTATTAAAGTTTCCAAGCTATCTTTTCTCATAATGTATAGTATGTGTGCGTTTACTTAATTGATTTTATCGCACTATCAAAATAGAACGCTAGCGTAAAAGATTTGTTACCATTTTATTGAACGTTCCAAAGAGGTAGAATTAATTTACCAATTTTATATATCGGTTTGCATTTAAATTAAATTCATTAGGATATACGATAAATGCCTACA
The DNA here is from genome assembly GCA_037127315.1 of Ascarosepion bandense. Taxonomy (NCBI): domain Eukaryota; kingdom Metazoa; phylum Mollusca; class Cephalopoda; order Sepiida; family Sepiidae; genus Ascarosepion; species Ascarosepion bandense. Next base: position 94,805 of record JBBBDQ010028385.1, on the reverse strand, counting down.
TGAGGTACACGCATACAAACACAAATATTTATTATATATCAGAGCTGTTTTGATAAAATGCATATATGAAAACAGAAATAGTGGTTGTTCCAACGTGAGAAATTGGAATATAAAAAAGGTACGATAAGCCGTGAACGTTTTGTTTAAAGTGTAGATTTATTGTTGCCATTATTATTAATATTACCTGCTTTTTGTATGATATATTAAAGGTCCATAATGCTATTTGTGTCACTACAGGTGTTTCGAGTCTAAAGTTAGCGATACAAATACCATTATGGACACTTAATATATCATACAAAAAGCAAGTAATATTAATAATAATAGCAACAATAAATCTATACTTTAAACAAAACGTTCATAAATTCTCGCATTTTTCTTATATATATATATATATATATATATATATATATATATGGTTTCTAATGGAAGTACATTCCACAGTTAAGTATTTACTTTAAAAAGTGTTCAGTACAAAAGTAGACCATATATATAGTGTATCGAGGCATCAGATAATTTTCTAAACTTATATTGTTAAATATAACAGACAGCGAATGTCTATTACGTTTAGTGATGAGCTGTTCTAAACATCGTATTTTGGCTTTAATTTCAGGTGAAAATAAAAACAAAGATTGTTCAACATTTGGATTTTTTTTTTCGCTTGTTCTAAGATTTCGGCTCACATGAGACATCTTTAGAGTGGTTACAGGGACGTTAACATAAGACATCCACCATCAAAGATGATATTATTTTCTATTGACATAAAATAGTGCTATGCAACGATAATAGACATCGAATAGCAGACGCAGGTCGTAAATTTATAATGCGGTTCTATGACGTCACACCACGTGAGAGACCGAAATGTTAACAACAGAACCATATGATTAAATGCAATGTAATGTGTTGTGACCAGATTGAAATGTGATTTTATTGAGTTTGGGTTGCATTGATTTAATGTAGATGGCCTCCAATATCTGAAGGTTCTTTTTACTGTGTGTATGTGTGAGTATTGTTATGTTAGCGACTAAAATCTCTCTAATATTACAAACATGTGTATGCATTTTTGAAAGAAATGTTATTTAACTGAACTATGATCAGAAAAGTGGCATATATATATATATATATATATATATATATATATATATATATATATATAATTTGGAAATTGAGTGTTTTTTTTACTTGAAAGTATTGGAAAGGAGAAAGTGTTAGAGAGAATAACTTATTTTTTTAGATAAGTTCATGTAAAAGGATTTCTTAATGTAAGCAGAGTTGTGCGCAAGGTTTCAATTTCCTGTACCAAAAAAAGCTGACACAGTGTATATTTTTGAAAAACCAAAAACTCAATAAACTAATTGCTGAGAACCCCATTTTACAACACATACTTCACCTGAATAACTACTTAATACAACAGATTCCACGAAGATCTCACTATGTACGCTACACCCATAACACCTCTGCTGATAATCACATCGCAAACCTATCTAAATATACTCTCACCCAAGGAGAAACCTCTTTATTAAATAAAGGATCATCATTCTGCTCCTCACAGCCACTAAACCCTCTAAACCTGTGCTACGATATGGAAAAATACCTTCGTAGACTGAGACTAAAAGAATATTTCTCAGACAACAGATCCACTTTTACTAACAACAGCGCTAACCAATCATGCTCCAAACTTCCTCTTACGAAAAATAATACCCTATGGACTCCACCAAGCGGACGTAACCAACACTTGGATCAATATGCCAACAAAGCCAGACAACACATGGATAACTTCTTAAAAAACAAAAGACACCAAACAAAAAAACACAACTTATCCAAAGTAGAACACCAAGCCATCTATACACTTAAAAACTACCGAAACATAATTATCGTACCAGCCGATAAGGGCGGAGCTATAACCATCTTAGACACTAACAACTATATTAAAGAAGCAGAATCACAACTTCAAAATAACAGGTTCTATGTACCCTTACCTCTAGATCCGACTAGCACTTACAACACAGAATTATCACTTCTCATTCAGAACCTGCATCACAACATGAAAAATAAAATAAAATCTCTTATTCCTGAGAACCCCAAAACAGCAACATTCTACACTATCCCAAAACTACATAAACTCCCCAAAATCATTTCAGAAAAAAACCCTAACACCTATTCATCCAACCCACATCATACTAAACAATCAAATAATGAAGAGATCTATAAAATTCCAAAGGCCCTTAAAATCACACCATCTGGCAGACCCATAATATCAGACGTTGGTACCCTCACAGAACTTATATCTGGGTACATAGACAATATCTTAAAACCTTTATTGCCTGACATACCTAGTTATGTTAGAGACCCTGCTGACTTTCTCAACAAATTACAAAACATTAACTTAGTCCACGATGATAATATCCTAGTAACGATGGATGTTACGTCTCTGTACACAAACATTCCACATATTGAAGGAGTATCAGCTTGCCATGAGTTCCTTAGTAAAAGCAAACTACCTAACAACCAAATCACAGATATATGCCAATTAATAAATTTCATTTTAACACATAATAATTTTAAATTCAACAACAAATACTATTTACAGATTAGTGGCACAGCAATGGGCACAAAAATGGCACCTAGTTATGCCAATATCTTTATGCACATTCTAGAAAGAAAGATACTAGACAATTCACAATATAAACCATTACATTATTTTAGATACATTGATGACATTTTCTTATTATGGACTCATGGATTAGAAAAATTAAAAAACTTTTTACTTTCTGCAACAACTTCCACAATACAATTAAATTTACCATAGAGTACTCATACACATCCGTCCCTTTCTTAAACGTCATGATAAAATTAAACAAACATACACTTTCCACCAGTCTATACAACAAACCCACAAACCAACATAAATTCATACACTTTAACAGTTGTCATCCCCTTAAATTAAAAAAATCTATCGTATACAGCTCATTTCTAAGAATCAAACGCATATGCTCAGACCATCCAGATTTTCTAAACAACATTAACAACCTAACAAAGCAATTTCTAAAATGTAAATACCCAATAAAAATAATAAAAGAAGCACTAAATAAAACCATCCACATAACACATTTCTCACATACAAGAAAGGAAAAAAAACAACCGAATTCCCATGGTTTTTAACCACAATCAAAAAACACACTTATCAAAAATTTAAAAAATGATTACAAGAACCTCCAATCAAACAAAAAAATCAAAGACATTTTCGATAAACCACCCATAAATGCAATGAAACAAACATCCAACCTATCAACTATCCTCACTTCTACCAAATATCTAAAAAATACAAACCTATCAGGGAATTTAAAATGTCAGAAACCCCGGTGTTTAATTTGTAAACATTTAGTAAACGACACAATATTCTCTGTACCCAACACCAAAATCAAATTGCACGCACCACGCCTCACCTGTGACAGCCAAAACATTATATATTTTCTCTTCTGTTCAATATGTCCAAATAGTGGACATATTGGTGAATCTGGTAATAGCTTTAGATTTCGTTTCAATAATCACAAACTTAGCATACGCCAGAACAATCAATATTCCCCAATAGCAGTTCACTTCCATCAACCGGGTCACACTTTAGAGAATTGGAAATGTTTACTAATAGACTCCGATTTTAGTTCTACACACTCACACAGAAAGAAAGAAAAATACTGGATTTTAAAATTAAATACACACAAGCTAGGGTTAAATAAGTGTTTTGAATCTTTACAAATATTTCAATAGCTAAACTTTTTTAGATACAATTAAAAAGCTTTTCTCTTAAAGATAGGTTTACGTTTACAAATATTTTTTTTTAAATCTGTCGCTTTCTGTGTCACGTGATGTAAACAATCTCTCTCCACGGACGTTCTCGCGAAATACGTTTCTAATTTAAATTTTCAAATCATTTGTTTCTGATGACGGACCGAGGATGGTCTGAAATATAAAATATAATAATAGAAATAAACTAATACTGTCCAAAAAATACATTTTTAAACTTACAACTTTTTAATAGTTTTTCCTATACATATTAAGACAGTATACGTGGATCATCACTATGTTATATATATATATATATATATATATATATATATATATATATATATATATATACCAGATATGCTCTGATGAGCATTTGCAACAGTAAACTGTTAATCATCATTTTGATTGCTATGGACACGCATTCTTCTTATAAATATACCAAATTTTAAACAATATGTACGTGTGTATAACATATAAATAAAATGAAAAGTTTTGTTCTTATTTTCACATTTTCTCTACTATTTCGCCCTAATCATAATCATGAACGCTGTTTCAACTTGAAGATACAATGCAAATTAATGTTATTTCTCATCTTCAGCAAATCTGTAAATATCACTTATCAGTCGTCTCCCGCGCCAAACGTCATATTTTGCGCTAACTTAAGAATGGTCTTGTAAGTCTTCCAAGCTTTACGGGTTTTACTGGGAATGATGGAATTTAGCTAAGACTTATTGCGGTGTCGATGTTCAATGTGCATGCTATGGTTCTTTGAGGTATTCATTTCAATTGATATTAATTTTCTTCTATGTATTTTAACATTTATACCTTCAGTCTGAATGGCTTCATATTCCTCCTATGTCTTTAACTGAAGAACATATTCGGAGACTTTTCAATAACAATCAATGTTATTCTTTCATTTAGCATTGATGACAAAGCCATTTTCACAATAATTATTGTCTGTTTTGTTATCTAACGCCGATATTAATGCAAAGTATTTCTTTAACTTTGGTTTCTTGGAGACCACTTAACATCGATGACTATCAACTTCCCAAGCTAATAATTCCGGCATTTCTTTTTTCATAAGTCCTCTCAACGGTAAAATCTTTATATGTTATTGGAATAGTCAGTTAGTGATACATGCTTGGGCAATCATGTCTCTTTCGATTCACGATTGCCATTGTAACCTACTGCGGTAGACTTATTGTGGTAGACTGGTTGCCAACCAAGGCTATAGAATCCAATCTGTCTAGCTATTCTATCTATTGCTGACAGGAGAAGAGATAAATTATTACCTTTCCCAGGGGTATTTGCGCTTAAGAGAATGCAATGAATTCAACTGGAATTCAAACTCAGCTCTCCGATTTCTCATTCCGAACCGACATCAATTACACCACAACCCATTTGTGACCATTAATGTTAAAAATAGACGAAAGCCAATGTTTACATTTGGAAAGGTACACTACAATTATTAGACTGGTTGCCAACCAAGGCTATAGAACCCATTCTATCCTGCTATGCAACCTATAGCTGGAAGGAAGAGAGATGGATTCATACCTTTCCCTAGGGTATGTGCGCATAAGTAAATGCAAGGAATTTAATTGGGATTCGAACTCGGAAATAAATATGAAAACAGTTTTTTATTTATAAATTTACAAAAATTACAAAATCGGAAAAATATTCACTCACACGATAAAGTATACTGCTTTAAAAAGGGATTATTATAATTTTAACAAAACGTTTTATAATTCATTGATATTTTTATAAAATTATGAATAAAAACTTCTTTTCATAGTTATTTATAAAATGGCAAATAAATAATATATTGGAGATAATTTACATATAATTTTGTAATTGTTTTTAAACTTTTTAATAAAAAGATTTCTTTTCACATTTATATCTTGATAAAATGGTAAATTTATAATCTTTATAAAAAGTAAATAAATATCACGTTTACTTGGTTTCACATATTTCTTATAATCTTGTAAATAAAAATTGCCGATGGGGTGAAGGAAATACAAAAGAATAGCGGTGTCATGGGATAAGTTGTCCTTTTTACATAATGCGTTTTTTGTTGGTTTTTTTTTTTTTTGTTTTTTTTTTTGTTTGTTTTGTTTTTTTTTTGTTTTGGTATGAAAAATACTTTACAAATACTTTACAAATACTTTACATCTGATAAATTTAATCTCGGATACTTATTAGTTATTACGAGCATAATGTTACACGTAGACCTGAGCGCCTACTACCCTGACGAAGGAGTCGTAATAAAACGATAGTGAACTTCCGTCTCCTGTTGCATCCCTATAAAGTGTCAAGTGTTCTGATTTGCTATCGGGACGAACTTATGATTCGAAAGGTTAGATACATTATTGACGGCAAAGAAGACGCGATCTGTTAATCTGTATTGCGTAGCAACACTTCCAAGACGGGAAATAATGTTATTTACTTTTTGACGGACTGACATCACACTATGATTGAAGATTATCGAAGAACTGGCCTATGTAAATATAGTGATCTTACAAAAATAACAAACGAGTAGACGTTTGTCTGAAGAATCTGAAAAACACTTTTGAAGTAAGAGTCCTTTCTCTTTGGTTATTCTAAAAAACAAGTGCTGTTGGTATTTTGTTTACATGAATTTTCCCGCTTTTTCATTATTATTATTATTATTATTATTATTATTATTATTATTATTATTAAGTTAAAGAGCGGTGAGCCAATAAAGTGACGGCTGGTTACAAATACACGAAGCCCAATATAGCTATCATGGCAGCCAGTCTGATAAGAAGAGTACAGCAGGTACATCCAACACAGCCATATATTCACGATACAGTGACCGGTTTTGATAAAGGTACAGGTTGGAGTCCCGCTAGAAATGTTTTTAAGCCGGCAACGCAGTTTTCTCAGGCGGTCTCTAATTGAAGGCGTTCTCAAGTATGGTAACCGGTTTTGATAAAAAAAAAAAAAAAAAAAAGACCATAAACTTATGTGTGGGGTAACCTAGTACACTCAAATGGTTTTAGGGTAAGGGTTTTTCTCAAATATCGAGATATAACTCTAAAATCAGTTTGACCGCTTCATCCTTTAAATTAAAAAGAAAAAGATAACAGAAGAAAAATCACTCGATACAGCGGCCATGATGGTCCTCCACTACACCCATTCATGAAACATGATGCATCAGACACTAGGAAATATAACCAACTTTATTATTATTATTATTATTATTATTATTATTATTATTATTATTATTATTTCCTCTGATTTCTGTTGTATACACATTTTCTGCCGGATCCCAGTCAGAAACCTAAGGTCAGAAATAACACTATTACATTTACCAATGATCATTTTTGTAAAAGAATTAAGATCGCCAACAATTTCCATAGATTTCCTAATTTGTGAGCTTTACATGTGAGTACAGTACAAATACTATTATTATTATTGAGTGAGAGGGCAGCACGCCAACAAAATGACGCCGGGTTTCAAATATACGAGGCCCAGTATACTCGTCATGACACCCAATCTGATAATACCAAGCTCATGTATCACCGGTCCTGGGTATGACGGTAAACTGCATCCGGCAGCAAGGCCTCTAATTAGGAGGTTGTGAGGGAGCATGGAACCACCTCTTAATTGCTGTTGTTCCCAGGTCTACCCTGACCCGGAGTGGTAGCACCTGTTAGGGTCCCAGCTATGGGTAAATAGTTGACCCCCAAACTGGGGTCAAAATGCTATAAAAGTATTCAACAAAACTTTTTTGAATGAAAAACGTTACTAACAATTTTTTTTGAATGAAAAAACGTTACCAACAAAACTTATTTTGAATAAAAAAACGTTACCAACAAAACTTATTTGAATAAAAAAACGTTACCAACAAAACTTTTTTGAATAAAAAAACGTTACCAACAAAACTTATTTTGAATAAAAAAACGTTACTAACAAATTTTTTTGAATGAAAAAACGTTACCAACAAAACTTATTTTGAATAAAAAAACGTTATCAACAAAACTTTTTTGAATAAAAAAAACGTTACCAAGAAAACCTTTTTGAATAAAAAACGTTACCAACAAAACTTTTTTGAGTAAAAAAACGTTACCAACAAAACTTTTTTGAATAAAAAAACGTTACCAACAAAACTTTTTTGAAAAAAAAATATAAACAAACAAAAACAATAAAACAAATAAACTAAATAAAACAAATCAAAATTATTTTCAGTATTAAATAACCTAATAAAGGTTGATATGCTGGTTAAATAAATCAACCAACCAATCAATCATGTATCACAGCCAAATTTGCACAATATGATGTCAAGTTCTATGAACATTGTTATCATTGTCTTTGTTCTTGTTGTTTTCTCATTCAGATCTTATGCCATAGTTTAACGATCAAAAGCAACTTATAACAAATGTCCATGTGGGGCACATCGACGTGATGTAATAATTAACAAACTTGTCTCGTTAGATCAATTACGACTGCAGAATGAACGTTTGATCTTCACGAGTTTCTCCACACTTTCGACCTTGTGCCACATCTAAACTACACTTACTATTGATTGATAGACTGACTGATTAATTTAAGAGAAAAAGAGAAAGAGAGTTACACACTAAGAGAGTGACACTGGAGTACAAATATATCAGTCAGTCAGTTTAGTGCCATACGTCATACACGTTTGGGCGATCATGTCTCGAAAGAGACATGACTGACTGGAAAATTTTTTCCGCTGTAGGTTGCCCTTAATTTCTGCAGTAGACTGGTTGCCAACATAGGCTACAGAACCCAATCTGTCCTGCTATTTAACACATAGCTAGAGGAAAAAGAGACGGATTCATACCTTTCCCAAGGGTATTTGCGCGTAAGTGAATGCAAAGAATTCAAGTGAAATTCGAACTCGGCTCTTCGATTTTTCTTTTTGAGCCGATATTCACCTCACCACAACGCACATACGAAGTCCAATAGATCAATCAAGACATTGATTCTGATAAAGGTATATCAAGCACAAGCTTCACAACCAAATGTGCGCGATCTGGTGTTCTATTTTGAAAAAAGAGGCATAACTTTGCAGGTTAAGAATACCTTCATATCAGGTAACCCAGTTCACTCAAATTGTCTCCGAGTGTAAGGGTTCCCAAGTATCTAGATATGACTTCAAAGTTGGTTTGACTGACTCATTCCGCCATATTGAAATGAACAAACAACCCTCTCAACACTTGGCCATGAGACTCGTCTACTACCCCCGCTCATGAACAGAGATGCACAGTACGTCATATCCTGGGAGGTATGCACAACTAGTTATGGTTAGGCAACTAGCAAGCAACTTTATTGTACTAAACAAGATATATATATATATATATATATATATATATATATATATATATATATATATATATATATTAATTCACCAAAGCAAAACATATACATATTAACACTTTCAGTCAATTAAGATCAGAAGCTGTTGAAGCCACGCTTAGAATATCACGACATTATTATGTTGTCGTTTCTCATCATATTTCTATTTCTGCTATAGTCGCACTACCTACCAAGTCTGCGGGAAGACCTAAGGCAGGTCGTGCCGTGTTGTTATGGCTCCATTTCATGTTTTTTTTTATCTCCCACATCATCCCTAGCGTTACATAGACAAAGTTCTCCTTAGTGTGTGGGCTGTACTTAAGAAGATATTTTTTTGTATATCTCTTAAGCTTTTTTTTATCATTCCAAGTGCACCTACTATCACTGGCACGACTCTTGTTTTCAATTTCCACATTTTTTCTATTTCAATTTCCAGGTCTTTATATTTTGACAGTTTTTCGAATTCTTTGGTTGCTGTTACAATCCTCTGGACAAGCCATATCAATTAATAGACAAGTTTTTTCTTTCTGGTTTTTAACAATAATGTCCGGCCTATTTGCTTCAATATTTTTGTCTGTGTAGATGGTGTAATCCCTAAGAATGGTGACATTTTCTATTTCTGTAACCGATGCTGTGTGATGTTCATACCAGTGTTTGTTTACATATTTTCCATAGCGTTTGCACATTGTCCAATGTAAATATTGCCCCACGCTATCGCGACTTATTATTATTATGTCATTTTTCATCATATTTCGATTTCTGCTTTGGTCTCACTACCAACCAAGTCTGCGGGGAGACCTAAGGCAGGTAGTGGCGTGTTGTTATGGCTCCATTTCATGTTTTTCTATCTTCCCTATCATCCCCAGCATTACATAGATAACGTTTTCCTTAGTGTGTGGGCTGTACTTAATAAGACAATTTTTTGTATATCTCTTAAGCTGGGGTTTCCAGGGATTCTTTCAATGTGTTGTTTTGTTCCATTTTTTATCATTCCAAGTGCACCTACTATCACTGGCACAACTCTTGTTTTCAATTTCCACATTTTTTCTATTTCAATTTCCAGCTCTTTATATTTTGACAGTTTTTCAAATTCCTTGATTGCTATGTTACAATCCGCTGGACAAGCCATATCAATTAATAGACAAGTTTTCTCCTTCTGGTTTTTAACAATAATGTCTGGCCTGTTTGCTTCAATTTTTCTGTCTGTGTAGATGGTGTAATCCCATAGAATGGTTACATCTATTTCTGTAACCGGTGCTGAGTGATGTTCATACCAGTGTTTGTTTACAGCTTTTCCATAATGTTTGCACATTGCCCAATGTAAATATTGCCCAACTCTATCGTGGCGATTTTTATATTCGTTTGGGGCAAGCACAGAACAGCCTGAGATTAGGTGGTCTATTGTTTCTTGGTGTTTATCACAAAACCTGCATTTTGGATCCATATTATTATGCATAATATTTGCCTGAAAGTTTCTCGTGAAAAGACTTTGGTCTTGTGCTGCAAGTATAAATCCTTCAGTTTCAGACTTTAATCCAGATGCACGTAACCATCGATGAGTATTAACTTTGTCAACATTGGATTTATTGGCACGTACTGGATATTGGCCATGCAGAGGTTTGTCTTGCCAGCGCTGTTTCATCTTTTCAAGAGCTTTATCTTTGGCTTTCATTTTCATATTTTTTGCCGCAATAGTTGGTTCTTGGCTTCTGTTTTGCTTTTCTACAGAATCTACTAACTGTAAATCGTGTTTGTATTTACTGCCTTCTTTTATTATTGAATATTTTTTCTTTCTTTCTTCATGTTGCCTTACTAATTGTATCATCCAATCCTTTGTTGTTTCTATGTATGTTAGTAAGCCAATAGTTGTTGTCTTGTATGACAATTCCAGCTGAATAAGACCCCTTCCACCTTCTTTACGGGGTATGTATAGACGGTCTACATCAGCCTTTGGATGATGCATCTTATGCTTAGAAAGAAGCTTTCTTGTTTTAGCATCCATTCGCCTGATGTCGTTTAGAGTCCAGTTTAAGATGTTGAAGCTATATTGGACAACTGGGATTGCAAGGCTATTAATGGCCATAACTCTGTTCTGTGAATTTAATTCAGTTTTTAATATCACTCGTAGCCTTCTATAGTACTCTTTACGCACTATTTCTTTCATTTTTTTATAGTAAATGTTTTCGCTCTCATTTACACCTAGGTATTTATAAGCTTCTTCTGGTTTCAATTCTTTTATTGTTACAGCAGGGTCTAGGCTAATTGAGGATGTTTCTTGTATTGATCCACGTAAAACTGTAGCTTTAGCACATTTATTCAAATTAAATTTCATTCCAGTGTCTTCGCTGAAGCATTTTACAGTTTGCAGAAGACCTTCCAGTTCATTATCATTCTTAGCATATAACTTTAAGTCATCCATGTAAAATAGATGGCTTATTTTCTTTTGGCCTATTTTATAACCACATTCTGTCTTATTAAGTTGACTGGTTAGTGCTATTAATGATATGCAGAATAGTAAGGGAGATAAAGAATCACCTTGAAATATACCACTTTTGATGTTTATTTCATCAGACTTATAGGTTCCATTTATATGATTGAGGTAAAGGGTTGTTTTCCATATAGACATGCACTGTTTGATGAAATTGATGATGACGGGCGATATCTTGTATATATTTAAAGTCTTTAAAATCCAGTCATGTGGCACGCTATCGAATGCCTTTCGGTAGTCTATCCAGGCAGTACTAAGATTTTTCTTTGTACTGTAGCAGTTTTCCAGGATCATTTTGTTAATTAGCAATTGGTCTTTACAACCATAACAGCCACGTTTGCACCCTTTTTGTTCAAGCGGTATCATGTCATTTCTTTCTAAGAATAAATATGTCTGTTTTGTTAAAATAGATGTTAGTAGTTTATATGTTGTCGGAAGACATGTAATTGGTCTGTAGTTTTTCGGGTTGTTTGTTTCACCATTCTTGGGTAGAAGAAATGTAATTCCTTTGGTCATCCATGCAGGAATTTTAGTGGGATCGTCAACCATTTCTTGAAGTTCTTTGGCTATTTTTTTATGTGCTGCATTTAAATAATATAGCCATATTATTATTATTATTATTATTATTATTATTATTATTATTATTATTATTATTATTATTATTATTATTATTATTTCTTTAGCTTTCTGTTATATACACATTTTCTTTTAGGGTACCAACTAGAGACCTAAAGTCAGAAATGATTCATGACATTTTTTCACCGAATATCTTTTATAAAAAAAATAAGCTAAAATCATACACATTTTACATAAAACTCATCGTAATGTGTGAGATGTACTTGTGAGTATGATTTTTGTATTTCTTTAAGGTATAAGCTACCAGGAATCCCTTCAATAAGTCTATAGGAACTTTTTCCAATCAATCCGAGTGTTTCAACTACAACGAGAATTATTGATGTCATCATGTAAGATTTTCACTTCAAGATCCTTGTATTTTGATAGCTTTCTCTATTTATTTTTTTTGTTTGTTTTTGAAGATCTTCAAAATTACCTTGCAATCTGCAGATTGCCATGTCAATAAGAAAGCACATTCTGTTCTTGTGTTCTTTTATCCAAGGTCTCAAACTGCAACTGAAATTATTGAGGTCCTGATGTACCACATTTTTTAGATTTCCACTTCAAGGTCCTTATATTATGATATTTCTTTAAAGATCTTCACAGATAAATTATAATTCATGTCAATAAGAAAGTGCATTCTGTTCTTGTAGTCTTTGATGTCTGGGTGATTAGCTTTGTTTTTCTGTCTGTGTATATTGTAAAGTCCCATAAAATCACTAAGTTTATGAAATTATTAAGTTTATAACCTCGTAACTGGGTCTGGGTGATGTTCATACCAATTTCTTTCAATTTCCCTCCGTAAAAGTTGCATATTTTCCAGTGCAGATATTAGCCCACTATCATACCGAATTTTATATTCAGTGGGTGCTGATCTGATACAAGATGGTCAATTGTTTCTGGATATTTATCACAGAATCTCCATTTCGGGCCAACATATATTTTTTCATTATGTACTTGGTAATTTCTAGTTAGCAAGCATTTGACTTGGTGAGCAAGTATAAAACCTTCGGTTTCAGCTTTTAATCTTGCACTACGTAACCACTGATGGGTATGGGGTTTGTCTAAATCAGATTGTTTGGTAGGGATAGAGACCATGAAGAGGCTTAACTTTCAATTGTGCTGAAATTGATGCATTTAATTTTGCTTTCTATTTCTTTTTTCTTTTTTTTTGCCGCTGTAGTAGGTGTATTATTGTTTATTTACACTTCTTGACTCACTCGAAATTCCTTTTTGAATTTGTTGGCTTCCTTCCTTAATGATTAAAGTTTCTTGTTTCATTTGACACAGATCATCATCCAGTTTTCTGTAGTTTCTAGGTATCTTTGAAGATCGATTGTTGTGGTTTTGTAAGCCAGCTCTAGTTGAACTAGTCCTCTGTCTCTTTCGGATCTGGACACATACAGACGATCAACATCAACCTTAGGATGATTCAAATGCAGCCGACAATTCTACTCGATCAGCTTCTTTTCTCGCACTGTGAAATCCCCTTCCATATACTTGCTTTCCTGACTGCTACGACCACCAGGAATTTAAATGCAATGTCAATACCCATCTCTTATCAACTTGACTCCAATCCTTTCTACATCATCCCGTATATCTTGTTCTTTTCCTTTCTCTCTACATTCGCAACTGTCTTCACACCTGTGTTTCCATCCTTCTCTTATCCTTTCTCTGACATCCCTTGTAACTGGTTCGTTTTTCTCTTCACTCTTCTCCTGACTAAACATTTACTCTTATATAGTCCCCTGCGCACCAGTGGCTGTACCGCCTTGCTTGGGGTGAAACGATTAAAAAACTGCTGTTATCATTATTATTATTATTTTCAGTTTTCTTGATTTTCTATTTGAGACAGTCCTTTACTAAGTCTTTTATGTGAGACCTGAGGAAAAGAAAGATTTTTTTTTCTCAGAAAGTTATTGAGCATTATTAGATTGAGTGAGTTTTTTTTTTTTTATGTGGGCGGTGCTTATGAACACAATTGTTTGTACATGGTAAAAATCTTCCGAGATTTTTTTTAATGTAACAGTGTCCTGTGTATGCAGTGTTGTAATGGATAACGGTTCGGAATGAGAGAGCCGAGTTCGAATTCCAGTCGAGTTCATAATGTTCACTTACGCTAGAATACCCTTGGAAAAGGCATGAAGCCATCTTGTTTCCACACACTCCTCAGCTATAGGTAATAACCGGACAGATTGAGCTCTATAGCTTTAGTTGGTAACCAGTTTAGGAGAAGGAATACTCTGAATTCAAACCAGTCTGAAGATTCTGAAAAGCTTTGGGATCCGTCAGAATATCGTGACCAAGATACACCATTGCTGCTATGGTTTCACTACATGTGGTGCACCTACGACCCTAAGTAATTAGTGCTATTGCCTTATCACTGTTACTATTATTGGAATGGTTGCTTTGTTTCGTCAGGATGGGCATTGTGGTGCAGTGGATATCAGCTCGGAACGAGAAATCGGGGAGTCGCGTTCGAATTCCAGTTGAATTCTTTGCATTCACTTACGCGTAAATACCATTGGGAAAGGTATCAATCCGTCTCTTCCCTCCAGTTATGGGTTAAATAACAGGACAGATTGAGTTCTATAGCCTTAGCTGGTAACCAGTCTACCACAGAAAGTAATGGCAACCTACTGCGGGATAATCTTCTGCCCAGTTAGTCATATTTCTTTCGAGACATGATCGCCGAAGCGTGTACTACGTATGGTACTTAACTGACTGACTGAACTACTTTGTTTAATTAAACAATTTTAACAATTTCCATGTTCATGTCCTTATATACTGAAAGAGAAGTTTGCTTTCAAACGAATACCCCTGAGAAAGTTATGAATCCATCCCTTATCCACCCCAACCCCCAAATAGGGGTTAATAGCAAAACAGGATGGACCCTGTAACTTGGTTTGCAATTAATCTAGGAGAAGGAAATCGATGGATACAAAACCGGTTGGATATGGGCCTAGCAACTATACTTCGTAACAACTTACCTGCTATAGAAATCCCAGCACCAACGTCTAGCTGTTCTTGAGGCGAGGTGCCGACAAAACTCCTTACACCTTAAGAACTTTTTGAACACATAGACCGGTGGATAGAAGCGTTGGCTGAATTAATCCAGTGACTTGACCCAAAAAATTGTGAGTTCAATATCTGGCCACAGCAAAGGTGAACCTTTAGAGTTAAGTTGCTAAAAGGAAATCACTGAAATTGAGATATCCAGAAAAGGTATAACATGTGGAACGAGAACAATCTACCACAGTGGACTAAAGGAAGGGTTCGGTTTGCAATTCCAACGTATATCTACCGAAAAGGCCTAAGCGTCGTGAATATGACGATAAATATGAGGACAACAGTCCGAATAGTGTTAATACACGTGACTGTGACATTGAACTTGTTGATCACCCTCCCTATTCTCTTGATTTGATCAAGATCTATCATCTGTTCCCCAACATAAAAAAAACACTTGGCTGGAAACCAATTTCGTAGTGACAATGACGTTACATCTGGTATTGACTACTTTTTTTACCAACATGATGAACTGTCTTTTTTGAACACTCAGATGGCAGTTTATCTGGAAAAAACAATACAGGTATTAATCAGAAGAGTTGAAATTATTGACTAAAAGAGCCACATCATCAATAGTGAGTACTACAATAATTGCCGAGACATTTATGAAATGATGTCAAGACCAAACACCCAGGAAAATTGACAAAAAGAATTTTAATTCTTGGTTTGAATGGCTACTATGCATGACTGTAGATTTGAACTGGTTAATCACCCTCCCTATTCTCCTGATTTGATTACCATGTTCCCCAACAATGAAAAAAAACACTTTACTGTGAAACACTATCGCAGTGATAATGACGTCATATCTGCCATTGATTACTTTTTTGACCAACAGGATGAATACGTCTTCTTTGAACAGTCAGATCGCAGTTTACCTGAAAAGAAACAATGCAGTTATTAATCAGAAGAGTTGAAATTAATGCATGCAAGATTCCACAGCTCTAGCATCATTCTTTCATAGTCAGCCTATGAGCTTTTGAACCGACCGTTGTACTTCCCATGTCGTCCCTGACACTCTTCCTGTGCCAGCTAGGAATAGCGAGTATGTGGTCAACTCTCTCATCAGGTTGCTCACTGCTATGAACAGTGTGGTTGACGTCTCATAACTATAAATGCCTTAATTTGCATTACAATTCATGGTCCGTGGACGAATGTGTGTGTGTGTGTGTGTGTGTGTGTGTGTGTGTGTGTGTGTGTGTGTGTGTGTGTGTGTGTGTGTGTGTGTGTGTGGCACATGGAGAAACGTGTGAAACGATAGAAAAATAGCAATTTACCCACAGTTGACTGGAAATATACATTTTATTTACACGGAGAATATCACAACATAGGTACATACAGAATCACAGTCCCAAGTTACTGGGTTGTGTGTCACAATATATGTTCTTATCCGCTGACGCCCATATTCCAAGTCTGTTGAGTTTCGCGCGTCTCACGTCTGAATGTCGCGTTGATCACGTGACTCGCGAGGACTCACTTTGACAGAGGTGAAAAGGAAGGTGCTCTGTTTGAAACAGGAAAGAGTTATTTCCCTTGGAATATGTTTTTATTTGTTATAACACCCACACATTTGCGTTCTTCTTGTAATTAATCTATTCATTATTATTATTATTATTATTATTATTATTATTATTATTATTATTATTACCTTCGCCTTTCAGTCGTGTTTGTTTGATTATCTGTTCGGGGTCAAGACATCACAAGAGCCGCTGGACTGATTCGGATGAAACTTTCAGGGATGATTGGACTCATGACTGGCCCGAACTGATTAGATTTTGGGTTCGATCCGGTACGTTGTTAAGCTCTTTTTCCGGTTTTATTAATAAAATTTAGTTTTTGCCTTTTAAATGCCAAGTACTGAATTACCTCCCCTAGATAATTTTAAATAATGAAATTACCTCATTTTAAGCTGCATTTAATCTTGAGAGCGGTTGAGTTCATTTTTGTATTTTCACTCTTGAGAGCGGTCAAGTTCATTGCAGTTATTCTTTCTCATTTTAAAAATCATCTCTTGCTAATCGCTGAGATGATGTCAGTATTGTCTTGGCGGATGTTTTCGATCTTTGACTGTTCTTTCTAGTTATTATTATTATTATTATTATTATTATTATTATTATCATCATCATTCTTCCCAGTGCGTAAAACAAAGGCTTTGCTGTTACCATACGGAATTTTACAAATTTCATTGGAGACTGTAACTATTATCTTTGTGGAGAAAAGCTGTAAATTCCGTTCAAAAGGCAGAGTGATTAAATGTTGGTCGGTCTCAAATATTACTCGTTTACTTGTTAAAAGGAATGTGTAAAGTTCATCTCTTAATCTGAGATTTCCTCTTTTGTCCGCAGCTGTGTTTGGTGATTTTAGAGTAGAGTGAATTTTTCCAATGACACCAACTGTCCATTCTAAATTTTTTTTTACAAGTGAACGCGCGAGAAAAAAAATCGACGAAAGCAAAACAAATCTTTTTTTATTTATTCTTTCATGTCTTTTTTTTTTTTTTTTTTACTCTTTGTTAGAACATTCTTCCAAATTGCATGGTCCGCTTGCTTCTTCAGTCCGACCCAAGGGTTTTTTCACAATCTCCCCACGAATCAGGAATTTACTTATTATTATTATTATTTTGACTAAGATAATTCATCACAATTGTTCTTTTTATAACACTAGATTTACAGGTTTCCCAAGGAATTACTCAATAAGACATCGTTATTAACTGAATTTTGATCTGAAATTATATAATGTTCGATCTATGGGATAAATGGATTAAGCGACTGAGCGATGGATTAAGCGCATTTACAGCTATATCACGTTAAAACACTGGTTTTCCTACAATCATCGACGTTAAGAAACATTCAATCTGTTCAGTACTAGATAGGTGACTACTTGGGAATACTAAGTGGTGTAAGCTTAAATACGAAGATGGTGTAATGAATGACAGCTCAGAATTGGAAATCGAAGAATCGAGTTTCAATTGCAGTCGAGTTTGTTATTTTCAGTTACGCACAAATACCATTGGGAAAGGTACGAATCTACGACTTGTACTCCCCCAGCTATGGGTTAATTAATAGGACTCATATAAGTTCATCATTATTAACTCTAACGTATATTTACAAAATAAAAATAAAAATTCTGATTTTAGATAATCTGCAAAAGGTTGATAAACCGTAAAAAGCAAATCAATCTCATACTCTATTCTTCTGTTTAAGGTAGGTTATGTGATATTTCCCTCTGACCCATTGTCTTTGATATATCATGTAAGTGTCAAATTCTCCAAGCACTCTTTTTTTGTCCAAGAAATTTCAATTGTCTGATTCAAAGTATAAGCGTTATTTGTGTTTCCCCCAAAAACTCTTACAGTCTAAAAATATTTTTGGCCTTAAATAAACTATAAAGGGTTGATAAGACGTAAAAGCAAATCAATCGAATGGGAAAAGATTGTGCATAAAATAAATATTTCTTATACAAAGTAAATACTTTTTCATTATTGAACTAGACATTTTTATGTATCTACATATGTACACTATGTACACACTTTTATAAACAATATCTGTGTGTTCGTATTTTAACGCATATATGATATTTTAATTACATTTAT
This sequence comes from Ascarosepion bandense, assembly GCA_037127315.1. NCBI lineage: Eukaryota > Metazoa > Mollusca > Cephalopoda > Sepiida > Sepiidae > Ascarosepion > Ascarosepion bandense. The sequence continues at coordinate 75,924 of JBBBDQ010028385.1, read as the reverse complement.
ATATATATATATATATATATATATATATATATATATATATCACGTTAAAATACAAAAATATTTACACACACATAACAAAAATAGCAATATTTTGTAGTGATATTATAACATATTTATGTTATAAATTCTAAATAAATATTATCCGCCTTAGTTTGTATTAAGCACTTTTTAAGAATAGTGTTTCTTTGGATACGGAATTTTATTTCATCTCTACCTACCCTCTCCTTGTGAATATATATATATATATATATATATATATATATATATATATATATATATATATATCGATTGGGGTCAAATACTGATCATATATAGACCAGAATCCACCAGAATGTTAGGATAAAGTACAAATAGATAACGTTTATCAATCTAACATATTTCACTTTCATTAAAGCGTCATCAGATGATCTGATTTGTTTTCTATCTTGACAAAATATATATATATATATATATATATATATATATATATAGTAATATTAATTATAGTAATCATACCAATAGCAACAGAACTAATTCTGTCAAGACTACCAATAATTAAACTACAAATGAGATCGTCTTGAAACCCACCGGGAACTAACCCGCAGGGAAAAGAAGGGAAAGAAAAAAAGAAACAACCGAAATACCTGAACAAAAAGTCAAGCATTCGTAAGAAAGAAAAAAACCCCAAGACGAAAACCTTGGCAATAAAGAGCTCAATACGAAAGCAGAGTACACAAAGCACTCAAGGCGAAAGTAGAGCAAACAAAATCGAAAATCTAAGAGTGAGCCAATAACCTACCACGGTTTCACTTAACAGCTCGTCAGGGAAAATATATATATATCAGCATGCGATGTGGGTATAGCAGAATCCAAAGGAGTATCCTGTACATACAGTTGTAGGATAACTCTCTAAGAGAGTTCTAAATATATATCTATATAAATACATATAGAGCAAATATAAGAAACGTTAAGGCAGACACGTTATTTCATTGTAAATCGGAAATATGGGCCTATTTCAGGCGAACCATCATCAGCTTCCGTCTTTATTTTACAAAGGATTGTACGAATCGTGTAAAATCTTTTGTACAATAAAGATTTATGATGATGGTTCAATAGGTCCATACTTCCAATTTACCATGAAACAACGTGTCTGCCTTAATGTTTCTTATATATATATATATATATATATATATATATGTAAGTATTAAAGTGTAAAAAATAATGAATTAAAAAGATCATTCAAAAGTAAAAATGTAACAACTGCATAGGTGCTCGTATATATATTTATATATATATATGTGTGTGTGTGTGTGTGTGTGTGTGTGTGTGTGTGTGTGTGTGTGCACGCTTTTGTGCGTGTTTCTGTGCCTGTGTGTGTCTGTTTCTGTGCCAGTGTATGTCTTTATGTCTGTAAAAAAATATATTACACACACACACACACACACACAAACAAACAAACAAACAAACGAATTTTTTTTTTTGTTTATTAATCGGACTGCTTTTATCGCTTAAACGTTATTCTAGTGCATAGCCGTATTTGAGTAGAAGCTTTGTTTATTTATTAAACAGTATATTTATTTTTGTCTACCTACCTGAATATCCACCTGAATATCTTATTAAAGAAAAATATGTCAAAATTCTCCAGTCCTTTCCTCATTATGTTTTCTAGATGTTTAAACTGTCTCTTTCTGATTCTATGTAAACCCTATAAAAACCAATATCCCCAAATCTCTTTCTTTACTAGAGTAAACCTCTGGGCCTAGAATTTTTCCTCATTCTTTGTTTAAATGGGGCTGAGAATGCATTTCTTAAAATGACATGTTGAAAATATCTATTTCCACTTTAAGTTTTATCTGAATTGACACACACACACACACACACACACACACACACACACACACACACATATATATATATATATATATATATATATATATATATATATATAGGTAGGTAGGTAGGAAAGATTAGCCGGTTACACTCCCATGATTTTGACCTTTTTGGTTTCGTTAGGCGATTTGTTTTGCCTGATGGCCAAGAAGAAAAGTTGGCTATAGTATTATTTCCAGAAATGGAAATTAAAAGAAAAGAATGGCCAAAAACCCAACATGTCATAGAAACGTTCTTTTAAAAAGCCAAATCCTGCAACTCTGGTAATATCTGCAGATTGTGGCAAGAAGAAAAGTTGGCTATAGTATTATTTTTAGAACTACAAAAGCTACTAAATGAAAGGTCCGAAATAATGTCCGGTTGTAGACACATTAGAAAATGTATTTTAGGCTCGTACACACCTGGATGAAAGGATTCCAAATTAAAACACTCCCTTATATTGAACTTTCCGGTTAGGAACTTACAAAAGTGTTAACCGTTAAGCGATCAGTCAAAACAAATCGACTGACGAAACCGAAAGGGTCGAAACATGGCAGCGTAAGCAGCTGATCATCCCTACCTAAATATGTAAATGATCTACCTGTTAAATCTTCATTTTCCTTAAAACATGTATTGAGTACTTTCTAATACAACTGTTTCCTGGTTTAATTTAAATCTGACCTAAAACTGTTCAGTATATCTCAGCTGGAAGCAAGCGGATGTCTAGCCACACTGATGAGCCGTGATATAGAGAAACAGGCTTGTATATGGATGATTAATTATGCTCTTGTTACCCAATTGAGCTCCCTAGAGAGGAGAACTTTCAAAAAAGTAACCACTTCTGCGATTTACGCATTACTCTTCAGTCATGAATTGAGTTATCTCGGTTGCTGGCGTATGTATACACCGCGTATTACAACACGTTAAAAACTTCCTCCTCTCTCAGCCGCCTGCCGATAGCTCAGCGGTAGACTCTCCGACTGATGCCAAATCGGTCGAATTTGGCATCAGTCGGAAGCTGGAAGCAAGCGGATGTCTAGCCACACTAATGAGCTATGATACAGCGAAACAGGCTTGTATGTGGATGACTATATATATAGATAGCCATCCGCAGACAGATCTGTTTCGCTGTATCACAGCTCATCAGTAGTACGGTTAGACTCCGATTGCTTTTAACCCAGGATTGAAACCCGACCGAATTGGCGTCAGTCGGCGATTCTACCTCTGGGATATATATATATATATATATATAAGAAAAATTAAAACCGCTGGTGGAATCAATAAACTTGCCAGTTGAACTAAATAGCCTTATCCAGATAAAGTTTCGAACAAGCCCAGCAATAAGGGGAAAAAAAGAAAAGAAAAAGGTCTAACCTACCTACTCAGTAAATTGCTCAAAGCCTTGATTTTCTAGACAGAGCAAAATTCCTATTTGAAGGATGGATCTAGTCGTAACCCGTTTTACGCTCATATGATCTTCATATATATATATATATATATATATATATATATATATATATATATATATATATATATATATATCAGCCAGTAAAGTGCCATACGTGATACACGCTTGAAAGAGACATAACTGACTGGGAAAAGGATTTTCCCACAGTAGGTTGCCATTACTTTCTGCGATAGACTGGTTACCAACCAAGGCTACAGAATCCAATCTATCCTGCTATTTAACTCATAGCTGGGGGGAGAAACAACGAATTACTACCTTTTCAACAGTATTTGCGTGTAAGTGAATGCAAATGGAATTCGAACTCGGATGAATTCGTTTCAATCACTTACGGGATTAAAAAGCACGAAAGTCTTCTTTTTTTTTCTTTAGGAAACTAATGGTCAACCTGAACTGAAATGATGAGACTCATGGAAAAAGGAATTCTAATAAACCTGGTTTCTACCTTGTTCCATCGCGCGTTGATATTTTGTTCTCCTTGTAAACTCGATCAAGAATTGGAGAATATTCATTTTTTCTTTTTTTTTTTTTTTCTTTTGTTTTCTGATAATGGATATCCTGCGAATGTCATTAAACGAGTTGTTGGGTGTAAGATTAAACGCTTTAAAGAACCAGTAGTTTTTAGTCCCAGCCATTGCCCTGTTTATTAAAGATTATTGTGGCTAGGTCGGAAAAGTCAAAAAGTTGGCTGACAGAGTGTCGGCTTGTGTCACATCAGGTTTTCTACTGTGTATTGATTTGAGGACTAATTCGGTGTTTCTTTCATTTGTAAAAGATGGTTTGTCCTATTCTCAAACTAATTCAATTGCGTGCAAATTTAAATGTCATTGTGACGCTGAATACGTAGGATAAACCAACTAAAGAAGGGAAACCCAAATTTTTCGGCACGTCCCTGTGCCTCTTCTACAAGTACTTTCATGGCTTCTGCTCCGATGATCTTAGATCACTGGTGCCGCCTAAGCACGAATTTACACGAGATACTAGATTAGCAACTAGGTCCCACCCTTTTACAGTTAAACAGATAAGATGTAACCGTAAATTCTACTCCAACAGCTTCTTTTCTCGCGCTTCCCGCCTGTGGAACTCCCTTCCACAAGTCTGCTTTCCCGACAGCTACAATCTCCAGGTGTTTAAATGTAGGGTCAATAGACACCTCCTATCACTCTAACTCCCAATTATTCTCAGAACACTCTCATCTACCCAACCCTCATTCTCGGTATCCTTACCCGCCTATCACCCACCCTCTGACATTTCCTATATTTAACCATTCTCGGTATCCTTACCCGCCTATCACCCACCCTCTGACATTTCCTATATTTAATCATCCTTTCTCCACTCTATGTAGCCCCCTACGCAGTAGTGGCAGTGACATGTCTTGCTCGGGGTGAAAAGCTTATAAAAAAAAAAAAAACGTCCCTGCCAATATATGTGGATAGTTTGAGTCACACTTCGCGGGTAACTCGGGTATGTTTGAGTAGACGCTCCGTTTATTTATTAAACAGCATATACATAAAGATTAATGTTCCACTGAGTTTCTCAAATATGAGTATCCACTAAAAAATTAACTTTTACTTTAAAGTAGGGACCTCTACAAAAACGCGATACCTCAGGTTTAAAATGAATTTTTACAAATGACAAATCTTACTTGAAGCTTTTATTTTACTTTTAATTTCAAGCTAATAAATTAAATTTAATATTTCCAATAATCAAAATATGGTATTATATATAAAAAAAAAAAAAACTAATTTGACTTAAATTAATTTATTTCTTTTTTATTGCTAAAATAGCTGATTATCGCCCTTTATTAGTCGTCTTTCATTGCAATGCAATTCTCTTTCTGAGTCTTCCAAAAATAGAAAATACTTTCCTGAAACTTTATTTGAAGATTATTAGCTGATTTAAATTAATCTGATTTGAAACAAATATTTATACTTTAAGTTTAAACTATGGCAGAAACCCATTTTTAACCTGACAATAGCCGTTTTTTAACGGACAATAGCTGTGTTTACGTGTTTGACAACGTGATAACAGATCTAACGTTGTTCTACGGAGACATCATCCGTAAACCTAATTGAAGAAAATGACGAAATTTCATAAAATTAAGTAAGTTAGAGTAAATATATATATATATTTTACTAAGATTGTTTAATAAAATTTCAAAAGTAGTTTCAGTCTTTTGTAAATATGTACTGAAAATTTCATTAATAATCCGACAATTATCTGACTTTTCCAAAACAATGTGTTTTTTGCCGCAATAAGACACTAAATTTCGCATACTAATCTTTGGTCCAGTTGCTGATGAAGAAAAATCAGAATTTTTAACCAAATTTCGAATTTGCTAGAATTGATAAAAAATAAAATAATAAAATAATAGAAAAATACTTTGGTTTTCCTCTTAGTAATAACATAAACATTTTGACGATAAAACCTTTTGGGACTCTTTTTGAGAAAATTAGTAGATATATCTAAAATATATCAGACTGATAAATAAAACTCTAAATTATTTTAGAAAATGTACATCCTTGTATATACATTAAAATATATAAATACACACATATATGTGTGCGTATTATCTTCATAATGCATAAACCCACACACACACACACGCGTATGTGTGTGTGTGTGTGTGTGTGTGTGTGTGTGTGTGTGTGTGTGTGTGTGTGTGTGTTATGAAGATAGCGTTCTGCTTTGTTTGGGAGACAAGATGATAGGCTTGTGAATGTATTCTTTTACTCACACCAGCTTCTCCCTACTCGACCTTAAAGAGAAACCTTTTCTCTTTTGATACAGACTTTTCAAATGTTTAGTCAAGCGAACATCTTTGGATCTCTGGTCGGCCATAAAGAAAACCGATACCTCAGTGGCTGATACACAAAACAAAGAGGCAACAGGATTGGAAGGTTTCTTGTTGAGGTCGGCCGTTAAGGGGGTGCGATAGAAGTAATGCTGGTTCTCTCAGAGTTCTTCTCAACCCCCACTCACCTTCGCTTCTAATGGTGATATTGATATGGTACTACGGTTAGGGCGCAAGTCAATATTTGGTGGAAAATTAGGTAGGAAGATTGTTTCGCCTTATTTAAGTGGGAAGGTCTGCCTCTTTTGAATATCACTATTATCATTTTTAACTTTTACCTGGACTTGAACACTAAACAAAACACATTTGACGCTATGAATATATTCTAAGTTATGTCTGGCACAGGTTCACTATGTCTTGATCGTCAACGTTCAGATGCTGAGTTCTCACCTGTCTGAACGAAGGTCCAAGATACAACCCCTCTCAAATGGCACTAATTAAATCAAAAGAACAGGTGTGCATCTCCGACGTCTGTTTGGACTAAACTTTTGTTGCTATATTGAATGTAATTGCATTCACAGATGGTGTACTAGTGTGAGTGTGTTGCGGTTTGTGCATATTGAAATTGCGTCTTGGACACCAAAATGTTGCTTTAGGTGCGTACTGAAACTTCGTCTTGGACGCCAAACTGTTGCGGTTAGTGCATATTGAAACTGCGTCTTGGACACCAAACTGTTGCGGTTAGAGCATGGTGAAATTGTGTCTTGGACACCAAAGTGTTGCTTTAGGTGCGTACTGAAACTTCGTCTTGGACGCCAAACTGTTGCGGTTAGTGCATGTTGAAATTGCGTCTTGGACACCAAAATGTTGCTTTAGGTGCATATTGAAATTGCATCTAGGATAACAAACTGTTGCGGCTAGTGCATATTGAGTTCGCATCTTTGTCACCAATCTGTTGCGTGAAGGACATGTTAAAATCACGAGGTGGTTACCAAACTGTTGCGTTAGGTTCAGTTAAAGTCGCGTCATGGTCACAAAATTGTTGCTTTTGGTACATATTCAAATTGCGTCATGGTTACCAAACTTTTGCGTAAGGTTTATGTTCAAATCGCGTCGTGGTGAAAAAGTTGCGGTTGGTACATATTGAAATCGAGTCGTGGTCACCAAACTCAATTGTAGTCAGTCAGTAAATTTTCTAAGCACTGCTTAGATGTGGCACAAGACCGAAAATATGGGGCACCCAGTGAGGATCGAACTCACGACTCAGTTGTAATATGGTCTAGCGAGACGAGCATGCTAACCATTACACCACGTCGAGGTGTCCTAATTATGATCAGTCAGTCAGTTAAGTGCCATACGTGATACACATTTGGGCGATCATGTCTAGAAAGAGATATGACTGACTGGGCAGAAGATTATCCCACCATTACTTGTTGTACATTGTTTAAAAACCTCGGAAAAAATCACAAACTAAAAAAATTGATTCTATATCAACATAAGGAAACAGTCAACCTTCAATCACTTCTCTTTTTGTTGTTCACGGTCAGTGATGATATATATATATATATATAGTCATCCGCAGACTGATCTGCACCGCTGCATCACAGCCCATCAGCACGATTAGACAATTGATTGCTTTTACCTAGAATTGAAACCCGATATATATATATATATATATATATTTTAATCATATCGCCCCAAGCAAGGTGATAACGCCACTGATGCGCAGAGGGCTATGTAAGGGTAAAAAGAATGGAAAAGAGAAAGCCGGAAACCACATCCTAAACAGGGAACAAGGGATGAGCCTCTTCACCTGTTCAATATATATATATATATATATATATATATATATATATATATATATATATATAACTTTTTTAACCATTTCACCCCAAACAAGTCATAAAGACACTAACACGCAGAATGTTACTTAGCGTGAAAGACTATAACTAAAACATTATTAAGGAGCGAATATAATCAAAGAACAGAAAATAAGAAGACAGAAGATCACAATTGACATTGCATGTAAATGTTTGAAACTTGACAGGAAAGCAAGATAATTCCACAAGCGAGAAGTGCTAGCTGAGAACTTCGGTTACATCAAGCAATTTCAACTGTAAAATGTTTTGTCTCTGAAATTCTGGGATGATGACAGTAAATAAAATAGTCCGCATCTAAATAGAAAAAATAATAAGACATGAGTTCAGAGAGAAGGCGAACAAGTGATAATAACAACGAAGTTGAGGGCAATAGTCCCTATGTAAATAGAGGAAATAACACCTCATCTCATTAGTTCAGAGAGAAGGCGAACAAGTGATAATAACAACGAAGTTGAGGGCAATAGTCCGTATGTAAATAGAGGAAATAACACCTCATCTCATTAGTTCAGAGAGAAGGCGAACAAGTGATAATAACAACGAAGTTGAGGGCAATAGTCTGTATGTAAATAGAGGAAATAACACCTCATCTCATTAGTTCAGAGAGAAGGCGAACAGGTGATAATAACAACGGAGGTGAGGGCAATAGTCCGTATGTAAATAGAGGAAATAACACCTCATCTCATTAGTTCAGAGAGAAGGCGAACAAGTGATAATAACAACGAAGTTGAGGGCAATAGTCCGTATGTAAATAGAGGAAATAACACCTCATCTCATTAGTTCAGAGAGAAGGCGAACAAGTGATAATAACAACGAAGTTGAGGGCAATAGTCCGTATGTAAATAGAGGAAATAACACCTCATCTCATTAGTTCAGAGAGAAGGCGAACAAGTGATAATAACAACGAAGTTGAGGTCAATAGTCTGTATGTAAATAGAGGAAATAACACCTCATCTCATTAGTTCAGAGAGAAGGCGAACAGGTGATAATAACAACGGAGGTGAGGGCAATAGTCCGTATGTAAATAGAGGAAATAACACCTCATCTCATTAGTTCAGAGAGAAGGCGAACAGGTGATAATAACAACGGAGGTGAGGGCAATAGTCCGTATGTAAATAGAGGAAATAACACCCCATCTCATTAGTTCAGAGAGAAGGCGAACAGGTGATAATAACAACGGAGGTGAGGGCAATAGTCCGTATGTAAATAGAGGAAATAACACCTCATCTCATTAGTTCAGAGAGAAGGCGAACAGCTGATAATAACAACGAAGGTGAGGGCAATAGTCCGTATGTAAATAGAGGAAATAACACCTCATCTCATTAGCTCAGAAAGAAGGCGAACAAGTGATAATAACAAATAAGATAAGGACAATAGTAAAGAGAGTAAAAATTGATAAAAATACGTCCTTTAAATACAGAAAGATGGTGAACAGGTAATAAAAAACAACAAATATGATGGCAATGGTCAGAATGTCAGTCAATTAAGTGCCATACGTGATACACGCTTAGACGATCATGTCTCTTTTGAGACATGACTGACTGGGCAGAACATTTTCCCAGCAGGTTACCATTACTTTCTACGGTGCCAACCAAGGCTACAGAACTACAAAATTTGTTCTGGTATTTATACCATAACTGGAGGTAAAAGCGAAGAATTAATAATACCTTTCCCAATTGTATTTACGCGTAAGTCAATGCAATGAATTCGAAGTCGGCTCTCTAATTTCTCGTTTCAAGCCGATATCCACCTCACCACAACGTATATAATATAAATAATGATTACACTTCATTTTATACATTCAGAGAGAAGACGAACAACAACGGAGAGGGCAATAGACCGCATGTACATAGTGTAATTAATGATAAAACCTCATCCCATAAATTCAGAGTGAAGGCAATCAGCTGATAAAATTAACAAAGATGAGGGCTACAGTGCGCATAAGTATAGAATAAATAATGATAACACATTTTTCCCTAATTTCAGAGAGAAGGCGAACGCGTGATAACAACAAATATGGGGGCAATAGACCGCATATAAATCGAGTAAATAATGATAGGACATCTCATAAATTCAGAGATTAGACAATCAGATGAAGACAACAAAAATATAGGTGAAATAGTCCGCATGAAAATAGTGCAAATAATGATAACACCTCATCCCATATATTCATGGATACGGCGATCAGGTTGTAATAACAACAAAGATGGAAGCAATGGTAATCATGTAAGTAGTGTAAATAAAGTAAATAAAATACATTGTTAAACAAATAGAAATAAAAAAAAGACATAGCATCCAATAGAACCTTCAATTTCTCATCTTAAATGTAATCTTCCCAGAAAAAAGTATGCAACACCCTCTACTAGTCATATGTTCCGATAACGGGGAAATACTTTAGCGATTTCAAAAATAAAATTGGTATTAATGGTAGATAGCGTAGATTAGTTCAATTTTCCGCTTAGATTTTTTTTTTAATCGTATCACCCCGAGCAAGGCGGTAACGCCACTGATATGCAGGGGGCTACGTAACAGTGAAAATATTTGAAAAGATAAAGCCGGAAACCACATCCTAAACAGGGAACAAGGGATGAGCCTCTTAACCTGTTCAATAGACATGGGTGGAGTGTGAACCGGGCGATAGATAGATCTATCTACACCAATTGAAAAAAAAAACAAAGTGAGAAGATTGGAAAGGAGAAAGCCGGAAACCACATCCTAAACAGGGAACAAGGGATGAGCCTCTTAACCTGTTCAATAGACATGGGTGGAGTGTGAACCGGGTGCTTTCCTTTTCATACAAATGCTCTTAGGAGATTTTTTAAATTCACCTCTTCTTCCTCCAGCTATGGATTAAATAGCAAGAAGACTGGGATCTCTAACCTTGGCTATCAGTCAGTCTAAGAGAAGAAGAATTCAAACCCGTGGTGAAAACAAGAAAAATCAAACCACTGTCCTTCCTATGAAATCAAGACAATTCACAAAATAAAAAATGAAATCTGTGTAATGCCACCGTTGCTTACATCCTAATACTTTTTAAAAAATGTGTTTAAGCATCCCCTGTTTTTCTTCTATGTTCCCTGTCCTTTCAGAACGTAGACAATCATGGCTTTCTATGTCTCTCTATCCCTGGTGGCTCTTAGCACGTTTTCTTCTTTTACACTACACAACCCTCGTTCTGTCATCCACCTGATAAGGCCCTTTAAATATGTTATCCGATGCTTTCCCCTGTCTCTTTTTCCTGTTAGTAACAGGTTCTCCTAGACCTCCTTCCTCATTGCATGTCCCAGGAACTTTAGCTGTCTCTTCCTGATGTTCAGTATTAATTTCCTTTTCGTTTCCATCCTTTCCAAAACCTCATCATTGCTCACATGCTCAATCCATGATATCCGCAGCATCCTTCTGTAGAACCACATCTTAAATGAATCTACCCACAATCTTGCTTTTCCTCTCGAGTCAAATACACTGATGGGGTGGGTATGCTGATGACATAGTTATTCATAGATGGGATAAGAATGATCTTAACCAGAAAATCACAATCTTCTACCAAGTGTTCCAAAGAAATAATTCTCAAGCCTTTCCAAAACTTAAACTTTGATTAGAACTGGAATAAAAGCCTTGATATTACATACCCGGAATCTATGATAAATATTCAGGTGTGGGTTTACAAAAAACATGTAACATGAAATGAAAATAATGACATTCTTGAAACATAAACATTAACGTGAAAACTAGAGTCGTGTTCTTAAATAGCATTGTCAGATCGAGGTTTCTATACGAATGCTGTGCATGGCACCAAACCTGTTCAGAAATATTGAAACTGTCAGCTGCATACAACCGGTTTCTAAGATCAATTGTTTAAAATGGATTTGAGCAAGTGATGCCTGTGGGTCTTGGTGGACTGGTGCCACAGAATCACAAACAAAAAACTGTAGAATATCAGCAGCCCTTTCATTTGAAAAGCTTCAACAACTAAAATGGATATCACATGTAACTTGAAGCGAATATAATCACATAATAAAGATGTCGATATTCCACACTACTTCAAATAGGAAAGAACTTACATACACACTTGCAGATACACACACACACAAGCATCAGTACTGGAAAGAGCAATAACAGCTACTGGACTTGAGTAACCTATTTTCCCGAAAATTATTTAAAGAGAAATATTTTATAAATTTAAACCGACAGTAGAACTGGTTGCTCGTTCAATGAATGCCAAATGTTTCCTTATAAAGAAACGGCTAGTATTACTATTACCACAACCACTGAATGTTTTTCAGTCTACTAGCACAAGTAAATTCGTGTAAAGGGGGCACCAGGGAGAGTCTCTCGTCAGAGAAGAAACTGTGAAATTATTTGTAGAAAAGACAGAGGGAAGCCACATCTTAACGATGAGAAACTGACTGAGGTCGAGCTGCCAAGTTGATCCTTCTTTGAATTTTGTCGAGCACCCCGAGATGAATAGCAGGAGAGTTCGACCAAATATGGCAACAGTATTCAATGCACGGATGAATGGTAGATTTGTACATGAGCAAGATGGATTCTGGCGAAAAAAAACTTCCTGGTTTGACACAGTGACCCGACCTTCCCAGCAGTAGCTGGAGCTATTGATCCGATGTTGCCGTTCCACTTGAGGTTGCCTGTGAGAGTGAGGCCAGAAAGTGTTTGTTCTTTTTTCCGCCAGAATTCATCTTGCACAAATACAAATCTACCATTCATCCGTGCATTGAATACTGTTGCCATATTTGATCGGACGCTCCTGCTATACATCTCGGGGTGATCGACAAAATTCAAAGAATCTGCAAGGTAACCTTCAGTCACTTTCTCACCATTGTGATGCAGCTTCCCTCTGTCTTTTCTACAAATATTTTTACGGCTTCTTCTCTGACGCGATAATCTCCCTTGTGCCCCTCCTCACGATTTACTCGTGTTAGTGATCTGAAAAACAGTCAAATGTAACCGCTTCTTCTACTCCTCAGTTGTTTTCTCTCTCTCTCTCCCGCTCTCTCTCTCTCTCTCTCTCTCTCTCTCGCTCTCTCTCTCTCTCTCTCTCTCTCTCTCCGCCTTTGGAACTTCCTTCCGTACACTTGCTTCCCTAATAGCTACAATCTCCAAGAGTTTAAGTGCAACGTCAATTGTCATCTTTTATCCCCTTGATTTCCTATCTTTCTCTTATCCTCCCTTCTGTATCTTGTTCCCCCTTCTTTTCGCTCTTCTCGCTTGTAACCCCCTGTGCATCAGTGGCAGTACTACCTTGCTTGGGGTGAATCGATTAAATAAAAATAAAGAAACTGATGAGAGAACTAGAAAAGACAATTACAAAAATAAACAAACACAATATGTCCATATTATTCAGTGAAACATGTTTGGAATGAAGATATACTACGTATCAAACTCTACTGCTTTCTACATCACGCGACGGACGCTTCTAGTTTAAATTTTTAAAATCATTTGTTTCTGATGAAAGGCCGAGGCCGGTCTGAAATATCAAATATATATATATATATATATATATATATATATATAATAGAAATAAATAAATACTGTCAAAAATTTTTCCTATACATATTAATACAGTATACGTGGATTATCATTATGCTATATATATATATATATATATATATATATATATATATATATATATATATATATATATATATATGCGTGTGTGTGTACTAGAAAGGTAGTTTTTCTGTTTATTGAAATATTTTGCGATTTTTCTATTCTTAAACTTTTATTCATTTTATTTTCTAGGAAATAAATGAAGCGTTTAAGGAATTTATTCTTGACGTCTTTCAAGAATTTTCATCCATCTATTCAGTGCCAGAATATACTTTTGCTTGCTTGTTTACAAAGGCTCGCTTCCTCTCCTTCACTTCCCTCCCTCCTTTTCTTCTTTCTTTTCTGCGTTACCCCCTCTTCGTGTTTTTCCTTTTTCTCACCTTCCCCTAAGTTAGTTTTCTTTCTCTCCGTCCATTTTAATTTTTTTCGTTTGTTCCTTTTTCTCACTCTCTCATTTTCTCTTTTCTTTCTCATACTCTTTTAACAGTTTCCCTTTCTTAGTCTTTTTTCGAATATTCTTTATGCGTATAATTTTGTTCTTTTTTTCCTTCTGATTTCTTTTCTTCTTTTTTAATTGTATTTTGTTTTTCATACGTTCGTTCAGTCCCATTTTTCTTCTTCCCTTTCTTCTTCTTTCGCTTTTTTCGCGCAATTTTTTTCTTTAATTTCTCTATTTTTCATCTGTTCGTTTTCTTTCTTTCTTTTTTACACTCTTTTTCCTTTTCATTTTTTTCTCTCCTTTCATTAATTTCTTTTTTGCCTTTTTTTCCTCTCGTTGTTTAGCCTCTTAGTTTTCTTTCATTCTAAATGTCGTTTTCTTATTGTACTTTTTAAATTACTTCTTCTTTCTTTCTTTCTTTCTATTTATTTTTTTCTACTTTCCTCACTACTTTGCTCGTTTTCCCATCAGTTTCCTTCTTTTTTTCTTCAATTTTATCCATTCTCTTTCTTTTATATGATTCTTTCCTTCTTTCTCACACTTATTTTCTTTTTTCCTAATTCCTTAATTTTTTTTTTTTTTTTTTTTTTTTTTGTTGGTTCATCTTATTTCGTAAATTTTTCCTTCCACTTTTTATTCTTGTTTATTCATTTTTTCCATTTCTCCTTTTCCTTCTTTGTTTTTTTTTTCTTTGTTTTTTTTGTTTGTTTTTTTTTTTTTTGCCTATTCTTAAATTCGTCTCACCCATACTCACACTCAAACGTTATCCGCCTCATTCGCTTGAATCACATTTATACGCACAACCCACAGTATTGCCGCTAACTCTGTCTAACCCTTGAACTCTTCACCCGCATAATTCTACCGGCTGCCTCTCCATTACCATACGCCACTGGCCTTCCAAGCCTTACTTAACCGTGCACACATGATACCCGAACAATGTTGCGCAGCAATTAAGAAACACCGAGTGGATACAAGTGTGAACGCCTTCTAACTAGAACGGAGCTTATGACTTACGAAAACAAGCTAATAATATAATTCAGCGCGTGTTTATCAAATGATGCCTGAACACTATATTAATAAGGCTCTCTCTGTCTATCTCCCTTTTTCCCTTTCTTTCTTTCTTTCTCTTACTCGTTTTAATACATTTGCCTACTGTCTTTCTTCCTTTCTTCTCTCTTTCTCAGAAGACTATTTTTTCTGCCACAACTACTTACTCCCTATATCCCACTTTTTTATACATATGTTCCTAATCTCTCTTTATATATTCTCTATCACCCGTTCCTCTCTCTCTCTCTCTCTCTCTCTCTCTCTCTCTCTCTCTCTCTCTCTCTCTCTCTCTCATTGCTGGAGCTTTTTAAAGTGCACTCACTCATTATCGTTCTTTCTGTTTTTCTTTCTAACGTTTTATTTTTCATAAATGGCTGTCTTTTCCTTTTTTTCTTTTTTCTTTTTCTCAGGTTTTCGAATGAATCTGTTCTATGTCTTTCTCTCTTTCTCACTCTTTGTATACATTTACTTTCTCTTATTCTCCTACTCTTTCTGATAAATCTCTAGTCTCTCTTTCGCCATTTCTTTACTCAGCTATTCTCAGCTATTCTTAATTGCACTCTCTCTCTTTCTCTTTCTCTCTCTCTCTCTCTTTTGCGTTCTTCTCTCTCACTTTAATATATTTGTTTTTTTTTTCTCTTCTTTCACTCTTTCCAATACATCTGCTTTTACTCTTTCTAATACATCTACTTACTTCGTTGCTCTCTCTCTTTCAAATAAATCTCTATTTCTTAACCCCTCCCCTCTCACTCTACACGTACACAATTTTTCTCTATCAGATTATGAATAAGGCAATTATCGCGAAAGTTCTTTGTGGTCGAGCGTTCTCAACGCATGTCAGTCTTTGTAATTGTTTCTCTCTACACTGGGGTCGTAGGTTCGAACCCTGTCGAAAGGAACATTTTCTTTATTAAAGACTCTCAAAAAAACAGACCGACAATTCAGTCAGTTAAGTGCCATACGTGAAACACGCTTGGGCGATCATGTCTCGAAAGTGACATGACTGACTGGGCAGAAGATTATCCTGCAGTAGGTTGCCATTGCTTTCTGCGGTAGACTGGTTGCCGACCAAGGCTATAGAACCCAATCTGTCCTGTTATTTAACCCATAACTGGAAGGAAGAGACGGATTAATACCTTTCCCAATGGTATTTGCGCGTAAGTGAATGCAATGAATTCAACTGGAATTCGAACTCGGCTCCCCAATTTCTCGTTCCGAGCCGATATCCACTGCATCACAAAACGTGTACCCACTACATAGAACGTCTATTGTTATAAAAACTGTACGTGTGCTGAAGAACATAAGTTTTTACTAATGTAAAATGCATACTATTAGACAGAATAAAATAATTGTTTAAAAATTAACGAAGCGTCTACTTAAATACGTGTATCCATGTTTTTAATTTTAAAAATATTGCAAAAGCAAATGAAGAGACAAATATGAAGAAATTGTTACAAAATACGGAGTAAATATTGATTGCTTTTAACTAATTTAATCCACCGCTATATGTGCGCCATTAGTTGCATGAAGCACATCCAAACGATACTCAGTTTCTTACCATGTTCGTTATAGCTTATCCTCATCAGTTGTGGCAATGTCCCACGCTCTTTCTGGTGTACATTAATGATCTCCCCGACGCCATTAGATCCCAAGTAGGCATGTACGCCGATAATACCACAATCTACTCTCGCCTCGATCAAAAACCCGGTGTGGGCGACAAAGCGAACCTAGCTGCCGAGCTTGAAAAGGACCTCCAATCCGTAGTGGCCTGGGGTAGGAAATGGCTAGTAAATTTCAATGCTTCTAAAACGAAGCTGTTATCAACTAACCACCATAGACAATCGCATCTACCTCCCATTGGCATGGAACAGGCTTGCCTCCCAGAGAGTAAAACACTACGCCTCCTTGGCCTTACACTTTCGGCGGACCTCAAATGGAATGACTATCTTGAATCCATTGCCAAATCTGCCGCTATGAAAGTCGGCTCTCTGAGCAGGGCCCGGAAGTTTTTCCCGCCTGAATCTATCCTGCACATATACAAATCTACCATCCGCCCATGTATTGAATATTGCTGCCATATCTGGTCGGGTGCCCCTGCTACTCTCCTTGGGCTTCTTGACAAAATACAAAGGAGAATCTGTAACGTGGTTGATACTGACTTGGCAGACCGGCTGCAACCACTCTCTCATCGGCGTGATGTGGCTTCCCTGTGCCTCTTCTACAAGTATTTTCATGGCTTCTGCTCCGATAAACTTAGATCACTGGTGCCGCCTAAGCACGAATTTGCACGAGATACTAGATTAGCAACTAGGTCCCACCCTTTTACAGTTAAACAGATAAGATGTAACCGTAAATTCTACTCCAACAGCTTCTTTTCTCGCGCTTCCCGCCTGTGGAACTCCTTTCCACAAGTCTGCTTTCCCGACAGCTACAATCTCCAGGTGTTTAAATGTAGGGTCAATAGACACCTCCTATCACTCTAACTCCCAATTATTCTCAGAACACTCTCATCTACCCAACCCTCATTCTCGGTATCCTTACCCGCCTATCACCCACCCTCTGACATTTCCTATATTTAACCATTCTCGGTATCCTTACCCGCCTATCACCCACCCTCTGACATTTCCTATATTTAACCATTCTTCCTCCACTCTATATAGCGCCCTGCGCATTAGTGGCCGTGAAATGCCTTGCTCGGGGTGAAACGCTTATAAAAAAAAATGGCATTAATATTATTTTCCTTAAAACCAGTGATGTCTCGTATCTTTTTAATACACGATATCTTTAAGATAACCTACAGAAAAACGTCCAGGGGAATGATATCTAGTGAACGAGGTGGCCAAGGAATTGGCTATCCCTTTCAATCCAGCGGTCTGGAAATGTTTGCCTTTGGAATCCATGAACATGCAGACCTCACTATTGTGGTGCACTATTTTTGCTGGAAAATGTTGGTTGGTTGAAGGTCATTTAGTTGTACTACATATTCAGTCAAATGGTCAAGGTAAACATCTGCAGCAATTGATCCCTCGTTGAAGAAAAATGAACCAGTGATTCAATTGCACATGATCCTACACCATGCATTTTGGACTATTTCGATGATGTTTCCTAGCTGCATGGGGTGTTCTGATACCCAGATTCTCACATTTTGTTTTCAGCTTCCCTAAAGCATGAAAAGTTGACTCATCACTAAAATAAACTCGGGTGAGAAACGTTTCATCCTCAGAAATTCATTCTAGCATGCAAACTCTTTTCGTCTTGGTTTATCAATTCTGTAGTTTCGCTGCATCTGCGTATCCAATTTTGTTTCAATAAACCATGACATACAAGGTGCCTTTATTTTTTTTTTTTTTTTTTTTTTTTTGAGGAATAGCTATTTTTAGGGGTTCATTTAACAGTACATTTTCATCAACAGAATACTGGAAATACACAAGTGCAATGTGAATTTAAACTGTGATAACTACTATGTGCAATTATCAAATTTGATATCTCATCAATTACTTTTAAAATCTATTTTTTAGATTGTAAAGAGACTTTATGGACACCATATATATATATATATATATATATATATATATAGGACAATATGTATATTTAGTATATTAATGTATATAATATAGTTCTGTTCATACGACATTGACCACTGTTTTATTAACACCTGATTAATAATATTATACTTATATGTACCCACATATGTTTATTTTTATAAATTCACGTAACTATATATATATATATAGTCATCCACAGACAGATCTGTTTCGCTGTATCACAGCTCATCAGTACGGTTAGACATCCGATTGCCTTTACCCAGGATTGAAACCCGACCGAATTGGCATCAGTCAGCGATTCTACCTCTGAGATATGGGTGCTCGGTAGAAGGAGGCAGACTTTTAGCGTGTGATGTATCATACACCAGTAGCTAGAGTGCTATAATTTATTACTGAATGAGCGACATATATATATATATATATATATATATATATATATTGGCTGGCCATTCGTATTCGACAATACCTGTCTACTAGGCTGGCTAGCTAATCTTCATTGCAGACGCTTGCTCAGGTACACTTGTGTTTGTTCAACATCCACAGAGCACCCCTGTTGTTTATACTGCAACTATGCTGAGTGGACCTTAGTTACATTTTCTTGGAAAGTGCGCTATATCCTGTCTGAACAAGGCCAAGACCCTCAAACCCTCGGCCGTTATGACTTGTAGATTTGAACTAGCACAACCATCGATGACTCTTCAAAGGTAGCCGTCTACCCAAATTCATTCACAAGACTTGGGGGTCAAGCCGTAGTATGGTTTTCAGTGACTTTTCAAAGGTGCCGCTCAAATGGGATCGCCTCCTCCAAACTGATAATATCAAGAAGTCACCTTCCTGTCAAATCGGGCTTCATAAACATATAAATATAATACATATATATAGACATTATGTCTATATGTATATGTGCTAATTATAATATATATTTATATCTGTATGTACATGTATATGTTTGTATATACAAACACACACACACACACACACACACACACACACACACACACACACACACACACACACACATGCTGGTTGTGAGGAGAAACATTGTTTTTCTTCTTCGTTACTTTCTTTTTACTGATTCTCTCACCTACCCGCGTTTTCTCCTTTCTTTTCCTTTTCTTTTTTCTTTTTTGTTATCCTTCTCTGTGTGTGTGTGTGTGTGTGTGTGTGTGTGTGTGTGTGTGTGTTTGCACCTCTCTTTTTCTCTTTCTTCTTCTCTATCTATTTGTCTTTCTATTCTCTTTTACATGCTTTTTCGCAACCTGCTTTGCTCTCTTTCTCTCACTCTCTCTCTCTCTCTCTCTCTCTCTCTCACACACACACACACACATACACACACACACGCACACACACACTCACTTCCTCTCTTTTCTCTATCTCTCCTTTCTTTTCTTTTTTTTCTTCTTTTTATCTGTTCTTTCTCTTCCAGAACACATCCAAATCTCTACCCGGCCCTCCTCTATTCTTCCCCACGCCCAGCAGTAACTAACACCGACTCACTATCATTTCACATGTTGCATCAATTTGCTGCCACACCGGGAGGGCTGCTCCCCGACCACTGTCCCTAATCCCAGCCGACGAATCATGATATGATGCTGTCTACTAACGCTTGGCAGACCGACGCATTTTACCAATGACTACTCGGGCGGTTAGTACCAAAAATTATTTCAATCTTTTTCCATTTCAGTTGCAACTATGCCCACCCTTATCCTCATCACCCTGCTTCCTCTAACTTACGGTTATAGCTCAGTGGCACAACATTAGACTGAAGGTTCGAATGTGTGAGGTTCGTATGAGTCGCTGAGTCGCTGAGTTTGGTTCTAAATAAAATTGGAACCTTTGAAACCAGGACAATGAACCATTTTTAGTCGCCATCTTTAAACTTAATTTGTGATGTTTAGTCATGTCAGACACTAATTAGCATATATGGTAAGAGTGTTTCATTCGTTTTTTAAAAGTTAGTAATATTTTATTACGAAAGGTATGAAACTCAAAAGTATATTCCATGAAAGAATACTAACGCGACTAAAGTTGACCAACAGTCCTTACTATCAACTTTTTGACGAGTTTTTCTTCATCTTATTTTGGCTGCTTTTTATCAAAACATTCAGGTCGTTTTTACATTCTGCGACCATTAACTAGACAGCAGAGATCGGGAATAAAAAATACGTTTTCAACAATCACAGAATGTGATAACGACCTGAATGTTGCAATAAAAGCAACCAAAATAAGATGAAGGAAAAACCCTAGTAAATTATTTACAATACTGATGATGAATCATCTTCCAAATTTGATGACTATTGAAGGCTGCAAAGTGACTCTTGCCATTTCATGCGTCATGAGTTCCGTAACCCATCGAGATCGTAGGGGTACTACAGCCGTAGCAGCTGTGGTGTGCATAGGGAAAGACAGCCTATCGGAGCCCATTCCTCTCCAGATTTGCTTTTAATTCAAAGATTTCATTCTCCTAGACTTCCAATCAACGCAAGAGAGACTAGTCTGCCTTACTATTTAGCCCTATTAACTATTTTTATGTTTAAAGACGAAGTGAACAAAACAGAATTGACCGAAATTTGAACTCAACTCACAGATTTCATTTTCTGCACCAATAAGCCTTACAAAACCCGCACATCTAACTTACCATTTACTGAATATTAAAAGAAAGTAGTATTTGATATTCGAAATGTATAAAAATCAGATAAAAAATCATCACTGTGGTTAAGCAAATCTAAAAGAGTATTCAGCACAAAAAGTCATTTGCCAAATGCTTCTGACTTTTATGAATGGCTCCGTCTTTTAATACATAACAAATAACTGAATAAAGATTCTTTATAAGGATTCTTTATAAATATGTAACTTCGATATCATTTGATGCATTAAGATAGCATTAACTTCTAAAGAATATCTCAACAAAAACACGATAAAAGACATTCACAAATAAGGACAGCGAATTGCCAGAACATGTATGTTATGTGAAACCATACAAACCATTTTTGACACGTTTGATTATTTGCAGTACCTTCTCCGTAAAGGCACTTTTTTTCGCGTTTCAGTTTTGTCTTTTTCTAAGATAAAAATTACTTTCTTCTGACTGTAACGTTCAAAATTTTTTTTTCTGGGTGTAACGTTAAAATCAATTAAACAAAACTATGGCCATTATAACAGTTGTTTTTCAATGCATACTGATATAACAGTTGTTCCAATACAATTGAAAATTATTTTTTTAAACGTAATTAGTTTAAACTAGATGCATCTAATGCCATCTAACAAGAAAAAAAACGGCTTTTTGGTTTCTCACATACGCACATATGCCCACACATACCCACAAACACAGACGCCTCAGACACACACGCAAACACCCACACATGCATATCCACACACAGAGTGCGATGAGTAAATGATCGTCATTTTATATTTTTAATTTCGGGCATGCTTGTTTTTTATTATTATTATTATTTTGTCGATTGCATAGTGTTTTAGGGTTAGTTTGGCACCGTCAGTGAGAAGAAGAGCACCATGACGCAATACACTCTACCAGAAATTTAGAAACAGCATCCTGTACTGGTTGGCATTCGCGCCGGAAGTTCAAATACGAACATTTCAGAGAATCTGTGTGTCAATCTGAGGACAGTACAAAGGATTCGGAAAGAGTTGGATGATATATCCAGTCAATATCAGGTTGTTTGGAGAGATCACTAGTAATGGCAAAGATATCTCCACTAAACTTGCCACATGGCCTCAGACTCGACACTGAAGCCAACATCAAGTGCCTTGAAGAGGAGGTGCTGCCCTGAGTTAAGAGGGTGGCTACTGGAAGGCATTATGCCTGACAACAGAATTCTGCATCATGCCACATAAGCATAAGAAACCAGTTACGGCAGCCAGACAATTTCTGCAACCACATAAACCCTTAATTCATATCCACAGTGCAACCCACTTGATTATTATATGTGTGACGCAGTTGAGCAAGAGATCAATAGAACTTCTTGTAAAAACCAAAGATGAACTGGCAGCAAAAATTATAGTAGCATTCACCAACTTAAACAAGAAGACAGTCAAAAAGAGTTGCTGGAGAGTCCGAAATTGTCTGGAAGCCGTGGCCAATGGAAATTTTATTTAATCAATTTAATCTATTGTATTTCAAGATATCACTGTGTAATTTAGTAAATACATCTTAAAATGAAATGGTGTTATTTTTATTTTTATTTTTATTTTTATTTTTATAATATATAATGAGTTTAATCAAATTAAACTCATTATATATTATAAAAAGTTTAAAACAATTGACCTTATAGTCTATAATAACCCAACAAGCACTAAACTAAATTCTCTACAAAAAACCATTGTAGTGTACCAATTTACATGCCCATTCAGAGATTGCATCTCTGATACTAATCAAAAACCTAGTACATATATTGGTTTTACTACAACCACGCTCTCCCGTAGACTTACATGTCATCTTTCTGATCAGAGTACTATTAAACAACATTTCTCTGAAAAACATAAACATCTAGGTAATATCAGACAGATTTGGGTCAACAATACGGTGATCCTTACTCATACACACAGTAAGAGAAACCTGCAGATATTGGAGGCCATGTACATCAAATCAAAACAACCAACACTCAATAAAATCAACTTTAAAACAGGAAATAACATATTACATTGCATTTGACTACATGGTTTTATTGTCATTTTGCGCTATCCTGCGGTGTGACGTCATAAAACCGCATCGCAAGCTTAAGAACTGCGTTTATTATTTTTGGTAACTATTACCGTTGCCAAGCGGAGTTTTATGTCAACAAAAAATAAAATCGTCGGTGATGGTGGATTTTCTAATATTTCAGTTTAAACAACCTCTCTGAAGATGGCTCATGTGAGCCGAAAGCTTAGAAGAAAACCAATAAATAATTATCCAAATGTTGGAGAATTTTTCTTTATTTTCAACTGAAATTAAAGCAAAAATACGACGTTTAGAACGGCTCATGATTAAACATAATAGACATTCATTGTCTCTTATATTTAACAGCATATGTTTAGAAAATATATATATATATATATATATATATATATGCGTGTGTGTATATATATATATATATATATATATATATATGATGGTTCAATATATATATATATCATGTATATTTGGTTAATAACATTTCTTTTACACTTGTTTCGTTGAATATGATAATTTCCGCTGCTGAATAAAGTGAGATTTATATTAGGAGCAAAATGTTTTTTATACAGAGGCTCTCTCATATTTTTTCGGTAATCTTATATATATATATATATATATATATATATATATATATATATATTATGCGGTATTTATCATATATACATAATTATTAACCAATTATTAGTGTGAGTCAAATTAGAGCAGTAAACTGTTGTATTAAAATGTGCTCAATACATATTTTTTTAAAAATTAAAAATATAGAGATTTTAGATATATTAATTCGGAAAATCAGCCGATTAGGCTAGCATAAAATTCATTGTCATTTTTTTCTTTTAATTTTCACACGTGGTTGGCTAGTTTGGTACCATTTTTAAGGCTTTTTAGCTTGAATGCTGATTGTATATATATATATATATATGACAAAGTGGAAAAAATTTCGTGCGACGCGTTTAGTTCTTTATTTAAATTTGTTCTAAATTTGGTGCAACTACACTTGCACTTGCGGTTTTGTTTTTTATACGGATAAGTAGTAAATTGTTTAGTTTTTAGTTTTACGTTAGCATTAAGAAGTTTTACGTTAGCATTAAGTTTTACGTTAGCATTATGTAGTTTTACGTTAGCATTAAGAAGTTTTACGTTAGCATTAAGAAGTTTTACGTTAGCATTATGAAGTTTTACGTTCGCATTAAGAAGTTTTACGTTAGCATTAAGAAGTTTTACGTTAGCATTAAGAAGTTTTACGTTCGCATTAAGAAGTTTTACGTTCGCATTAAGGAACGGGATTTTGTTATTAACCATGAATTTGTATGTAAATTTTTAGCGTTGTTCTTTTTTTGTAAAGTTCATTTTAGATTTATAATTTCGTCCTTATTTTTTATCAAAGCAAAAATGTCATCAACATGCCTTCTGTAGATTGCTGGTTTATCGGTTGTTTTAAACACTTTGTGTTCAAATATAAGACACGTAAAAAGTTAGAAAAAGTATGACCTAATGGAATTCCCATACTGACACTATTAGTTTGGATGTAAGTGTTACTATTATGATAAAAAAAATGGAGATTTTTTGATGCAGACGAGGAGTAGTTTTTGAAGAGTTGCTGGTCGAATTTTTGGAGGAGGGATTGACGGGTGTTTGTAGATGCACTCATTAATTATGTTGGTTGTTTCTTCAACTGGGGCGTTGGTAAAGAGATTTTCAACAAGAAACTAGAGTATTTGCTATAGGATTTGTTGCTTTTAAGTTGTGGAATTATTCATTTGTTGATACAATGCTGTAATTGTTGGGTGTATATGGAGAAATTATATTATTGAGGTGTAGGTATTTGGGATATGATAGGAAAACCTGGTTTATGAGTTTTTACATTACTGTATAGATATCCAGGTTGGTAATCACCGACAGTCTTCTTGATTTTTAAGGTACCGTTGTTCACTGTGATTATTTTTTTTTTTAATGTAGTTAATGATTCAGTGAGATTTTTTCCTTAATTTAGTAAATTTTATGTCATCTAGGATAGATTGTAATTTTAGGTTGTAATCTTGCAACTTGAGAACTATATAATTGTTGGTTTTGTCAGCGTGTCTGATGATGATATTGGAGTTGTGTAACTCATTTGCAGCTGATTTGAGTTTGCTTGTAAGGATATTATTATGTTTGCTGTGTGGAAAACGATTTTTTAAACCTTCAGCTTTTAGAAGATCTTTCATAGTAATCATTTTTTCTGTCGTAAGCTGTTGGATTAATTGGTAGAGTATTTTGATTTCGGTTTTCTTTAGAATGGGGTCGTATCTTGATTGAAGGTGGCAATTCGGGCCGATATTCAAGAATTCTATTTGCTCGACAGCGAGTTCGTGATCGGACAAGTTTAAGAAGTGACATTTACCATTAGGTAGTACAATGTTTCCATTGTATAATTTGCAGAGTTTCTTTTAATTTTTTTTTTTTTTAATCATATCACCCCAAGCAAGGCGGTAACGCCACTGATGCGCAGGGGGCTACGTAAGAGTGAAAAGATTGGAAAAGAGAAAGCTGGAAACCACATCCTAAACAGGGTACAAGGGATGAGCCTCTTCATCTGTTCAACAGACGTGGGTGGAGTTTGAACCGGGCGATAGTTTAGTTTATCTACTCCAATTGAAAAAGAAAAAAGTAAAAAGATTGGAAAAGAGAAAGCCGGAAACCACATCCTAAACAGGGAACAAGGGATAAGCCTCTTCACCAGTTCAATAGATGTGGGTGGAGTGTGAACCGGGCGATAGTTTAGTCTATTTACACCAATTGGGAAAAAAGTCTGTCTACTCCAATTGAAGATTGATTGTTCGTTGCTTTCTAATGTATTATTGAGGTGGTTGTGATTTTGTTCAGTAGTTGTACTGTTGTGCCCATTGTATTTTGAATCTCTTTTTATTTTTGAATTTCGGTTTTAAGATGCATTATCTTCTCATTGGCTGCTGTTCGTTTTCATTCAACGAGGTTTTCCCGGAATGTACTGGTGTTATGTTCCTTGCAGGCTACTGGGCCATGTAATGTAATTAATGTATATTTGGGTAACAACCTTTATTAAGAATATCTTTCATTAAATACGGCCGAGAAGGAAAATTTATTTAATTTGTTAACCCATAATTTACAAGAACCCTTAAGAAAATTCTGATCGAAAATACAAGAATTTTGTATAAATGACAACATGAGAAACTATTCGAGAAGCCCGATATATCAAACATTTCTCTTTTACCGTCAATCTTACATTATTTAATAGTGGAAATGAAGTGTTGGAAGCTTTTTTATAAATAGAAAGATGATCACGCGAATTCCAGTCGCGCGCGGCACCTAAGGACTTGCATTGAACAGTACTATTTTCAAAAACAACACAAATTAAATTACTTCGTGGCAGTCAAAACACAAGGAAAAATAACAACACACTTGAAAATGGCTAAAATATTGCCAAGAGCGATTGGGACAATAAGTATGATGGACAATTTTTTTATTCCTTAACTCTCATACAAAATGGAAAAATGTCAGGATACTGGTAAAACTTATTAAAGAATTAATTAAATCTTCCTTATCGGTCGTATTTAATGATATATATAGTTTTTTTTTTATCATTTCACCCCAAGCAAGGCGGTACCGCCACTGATGTGCAGGGGGCTACATAACAGAGTTAAAGTTTTAGACAGGAGGAGAGTGAAGACAAAGACGAACCAGCTACAGGGGGAAAAGAGAACTGGCAAGAGAAGGATGTGAAAACACGAGTGAAGACACTTGCGAAGGTAGAGAGAAAGGAAAAGAACAAGATACACGGGGTGATGTGGAAAAGACTGGAGTTAAGTGGACAAGAGATGGGAATTGACATTGCATTTAAATTCCTGGAGGTTGTAGCCGTCAGGAAAACAAGTATATGGAAGGGAGATCCACAGGCGGGAAGTGCGAGAAAAGAAGCTGATGGAGTAGAACTGTCTTCATTTGGTTGATCTAACTGTAAAAGGGTAGGACCTTGTTGCCAGTCTGGTTTCCAGAGTAAATCTTTGTCGAGGGGGCAGCAGTGACCTAAGTTCGTCAGAGCAGAAGCCCTGAAAATATTTATAGAAGAGACAGAGGGAAGCCACATCCTGACGATGAGAAAGTGGCTGGAGTAGAGCTGCTAGGTCGGGACCAATCACATTAGAAATTTTCCTTTGGAGCTTATCGAGAACGGCAGGAGCGCCTGACCAGATATGACAACAAATTCCATATAGTTGTCTAATATATCTTGTTAAATATAACAGACAATGAATGTCTATTATGTTTAATCATGAGCCATTTTAAACATCGTATTTTGGCTTTAGTTTCAAGTGAAAATAAAGAAAAAAAATTGTCCAACATTTGAATAATGTGAGCTTAGAACCAGCATTATTATGCTGGTTCTAAGCTTTCGATTCACATGAGCCATCTTCAGAGTGGTTACAGGGACGTTAACATAAAGACATCCACAATCAAAGATGATATTATCTTGAGTTGACGTAAAACATTGCTATGTGACGATTACAGTCTCCGAATAGCAAACGCAGGACGTAAATTTGTAATGCATTTCTATGACGTCATACCACGTGAGACACCTAAATGTTAATCACAGAACCGTATGTCTAAATGAAATATAATGTGTTGTGACTAGATTGAAATGTCATTTTATTGAGTGTGGGTTACTTTGATTTAATGTAGATGACCTCTAATATCTGAAAGTTCTTTTTACTGAGTGTATGTTTTCTTTTACTATATATATATATATATATTGATGAAATTGTAAGACAAATGGAAAAGGTTCAGCTAGATTGCTAACCATTGTTCAACAGCGATAATAGAATAATGAAAAAATGCGAGGAAAACATAATATCAAAAGAAAGAGAGTATATTTGAGTGGGTATTTGTATAAGCACACACAGATAGATAGATAGATAGATAGATAGATAGATAGATAGATAGATAGTGAGGAATATATATATATGAGAAAAACAAAGATAGATAACGTGATAGAAAAGGGGGAAAAGTATGTGTATATCGGTGTGCGTGAAAAAGACTGATAGAATGTCCGATATTTAAATTATATTAGCCTGTTTGAGTATCTGATCTTTTTTATTTCTTTCTGATATGTCAGAATTTCCGTGTCTGCATTAAGCTTTAATAAGCCTACTCTATTTTGGGCGCAAGAACACGACGCTGAGAGATTGAACTCACTAGCAATGACTTGCAAAATGTGCTTACTATGCAGATCATTCAACGCTTGAACAGCGAGCCGAAGGCGCAGAGACAGGACCCTAATTGGATATTTCACGGGCTGGCACGCTATGTCAAACTTCCTTGCCCTCGATGAGTCGCACATGCGTTCTTTAACAACAAAACTCAGTGTGTACCGGTTGCCTGCTTCGAAGTGTCTAAAGTACAGACAATTCGGCTCAGCTAATGTCGGGCAGCGTGTAAGAACGTAAAAATCAATGCAGATGTTCAGTTAATTGCTGGCGGCTAATCACAAGCCAAACACTCTCGAGACGTCAGCATGAGTCGGTAGAATTCGGGCTTGCAGACAATGCAGAATGCTAAAAAAAACTTTAGTCACGGCGATCTTTTAAGCGTAGATTAGAATGTTTTTTATATAATCGTGTCGCCCCAAGCAAGGCATTTTACTGCCACTGTTGTGCAGGGGGTTACATAGGAGGAATGTTATGAGAAAGAGTGACAGGTTACAGAGGCTGTCAGGAAGAGGATAAGAGAAGGATGAGAATACTGATGAGAGTGGGGTGAACGAAGAAAAAAGCATGAGAGAGAGGACGCAAGTTAGTGAGACAGGAGATGACTATTGACTTTACATTTGAATTCTTGAAGATTGTAGCTGTCTGAAAAGCAAGTAAGCGGAAGGGAATTTCACAGGCAGGAAGTGCGAGAAAAGAAGCTGATGGAGGAGAATTTGCGTTTATAATTTATCGATTTCAAAGTAAAAGAGTGGGACATAGTTGCTAATCTTGTGGAATTTCATAAATAGGGGGTACCAGTGAGCTAAGTTCATCGGAGCAGAAGCTGTGAAAGTATGTGGCACGAGGCCAAAAGTATGGGGCACCCAGTGAGAATCGAACTCACAACTCAGTCATAATTGTTCTAGCAAGACTAGCCTGCTAACCATTACAACACATCAAAATGCCTTAAATGATTTTCTAAGCATAATTTAGATGTGACATAAGGCCGAAAATGCGGAGCACTCAGTAAGGATCGAACTCACTACTCAGTCGTAATTGTCGTAATTACCACACGTTGAAATGCCTTAAATGATTTTCTAAGCGTAACTTCGATGTAGCACATGGCTAAAAATGTGGGGCACTTAGTGAGAATCGAACCCACTATTCAATCATAACTGATCTAGCAAGACAAGCTTGCTCACCATTACACGATTTGGTTCATACTCCTCTTTGGTCTTTTGAATAACAGTGGAAGTTTATCCCTTGTTCATGTTTTAGGATTGAGTTTCCAGTTCCTTATAAAGTCTAATTCAACTCTACACTTCTAACGCCACTGCTTGAATGTTGAAATTTTATTCATTAATTATATTTTACCTCTCCCAATAGGAGTAGACAGGTTCGCCTGTCGTCTGATTCAAACTCCTCGCTAGTTTTTTAAACAGGGGTAGAGGTTTATTCATTGTTTTCTGTTTAGTATTAGGTTTCAAGTTATTTCTCAAATTTACTTTCTTTCGAACGACGACTGAACTCTGAAATTTTATTCATCAATTAAATCTTAACTTCTTCATATCTGAAGTTAACCGTTGTCATTCCTGCGTAGCTCCAAAGCTTCACGTTCATTCCTTTTTACGCACAATAAAGCCTCCATTTGAATAGCTCTTAGGCCTTGTATTGGATAAACATTAATAAATAAATAAAAAATCTGATATCCTTCTAGGCAGAAAATGTAAGAATTTTGCAATTAACTTATATATTTCAAATAAATAAAATAAAATTACACTAAAATGAAAAGAAAAAAACAAAATTTATTGCTACAGTTTGTCTGAAGTCATTATGCAAATCGAATAAACCACAATAACTCGAAATTTTTTTTAACAATTTTTGTCAATTTTTAACAATTAATTCAGACGTCAAGCAAAGCTTGAGTTAAATTTCTAGGTAGTTTCAACTTATTTATCAAAGTTATTGAATTTATTATAAAAATTGTCGTCTGAAGTTATTATGCAAAAACCAGAGAATAACTTTTGACTTCGATAACAACGTAATAAAATCATCAACAATTGATCAACATCTATATTTTTCCCTGCTTTTCCGATCGTTTGTATTTACGCGTGCTACTAGATTGGCATCTAGGTCCCACCCTTTTACTATCGAAATAGTTAAATGTAACCGCCACTTCTACTCTAACATTTTATTTTCTCGCGCTTCCCGTCTGTGGAACTCTCTTCCATTTACTTGCTTCCTTGATAATTACAATCTTCAAAAGTTTAAATCTTCTATCTCCTTGATTTCCATCATTCTCTTATCCTTTATTCGACATCCCTTGTACTTTGTTTTTTCTCTTGCTGTAACCCCTCTGCGCATCAGTGGCGGTTCTGCCTTACTTGGAGTTAAATGGTTATTAAACAAAAGTATTAATGGAACAAATAACGAACGTATATTGTAAGTAATTGAAGCATTTTAATCCGGTATAGTGACCCTTAACAGCCAGCGATTGATTTATTGATTCTGCTTTTTTTTCTTTTAAAAAAAGGTTAAATTTCTGTCATAGTGATTTTAATTGCTTCTCATAGGCCTGCTTTAACTTCATATAATTTTATCAACAATTGACCATAAATTTTCGGTCGAATTCAGTTCGATACTTGATGATGGCCATTCTATTATTTTCTTCCCCTGTAAAAATTTTATACTAAAAAAATTCACAGGTAAACTTAGATACAGGAGAAGGGGCATTAGTCCTCTATTCTAATCCATATCATCACTACTGCCACCTCACAGCCAGATTTTAACTACAGGCACATCTTTAGCCCATTCATCCGGTCCATCGAGAGTCATCCGAGATTCGTCCATGAAAATTTCTTTAGAAAAATTAATTTTCATATATTTCTTGACCCAATTTTGACACTTTAAAACATTTGACTAGGAGATTTCTTGGCAGATTAAAAGATTTTCTAATTAAATAATGTTTTAGTTTTATTGCATTTTTTTTTATTTTACGATTCAGAGCAGATTTTATGGTGGTCCAGTTTTACAAAAAGAAATTGATGATTTAAATTCTCCAAGGATTTCTGCCCAGAATTAATATAAACATTAAACCATACAAAAATGACATTCATGAAAATTCATAAATTTAAATAAATTACTTGGGTGGGGGTTAGCAGATGGAATTATAATTATTTTTTTCCAAAAAACAAGCATTGCAAAATAATTTAATTCATTTGCAAATAAGTCCTGAAAGTTTCATAAAAATATACCAATTATTTGATTTTTGTAAGAATTGTGAAATCAATGTGTTTTTCATCTCAAAGTGACGTCAAGATTTCCTATACTAATTTATCGTCATCCGCTGAAGCAAGAAAAAAATCAGCCAAAATCTTTAAGGTTCTAAAAAGGATTAAAAAATATAATTTAATAATCCAAAAATTCTTTGGTCTCCACTCTTAATAATAACATAAAGATTTTAACGATAAAACATTCTTTTTATTAAGTTTGGGGCATTTTTTCATCATGTACGCTAATTATTGGCGAATCTTTGGGGGTACCTTATATATATACATAGACGACATTATCAGATTCATTTACCTTAAACGCAGTCAGTTTTGTCCTTTATTCCGACGTGAAGAAGCCGAAAGCAACAGAATTAATCGAGCTAAGAAACCTTTCATTTATATATATATATATATATATATATATATATATATATATATATATATAAATTAACGAATTTTAACGAAACTTAAAAATGTAAATAGTGGTTCGAATCCTGCTGGATAGCATACATTTTCATAATAAAAATTTATCGTAAAATAATCAGGCCTGTAGATATAAATATAAAATACTGTTTAATTATAAAAACAGAATATCTACTAAAATACGAGTATCGGTAAAAATAATGTTCAAAATAATTCATTATATATATATATATATATATATATATATATAGGGTGAATTTTATTTTATGTAATGATATAAGTAGTTTAAACTGTAGGGTTTATAAGTAGTTTAAACTATATATATATATATATATATATATATATATATATATATATATATATATATATATATAAGTAGTTTAAACTGTAGGGGCGTCGGTTATGCCTGGTATAAGGCCTCTTCCAAACAAAGCCGACACTCCCCTCAATTTTGAATATCAGTAGGTTAGATGTTGAAATGTGGAAGGATATATATATATATATATCACTTTAACCGTTAGTTTTAGTTTACATTCGTATTTGAGTAGGTGCTCCGTTCACTTTCAACAGAACATATTTATTTATTTTCACCACCTCAGGTGTTTGGCAATTACTTAATCCATGAAGACGCGATGTGGGTGTGTCATTGTAAAATGTAATCTATATAACTGGAAATTTGTTTCACATCACCCAATGGTAAATAAATAAATAGATGAACGTTTGTTTGCTGTCGTTATTTATTTAGAAATAAATGTGGGGAAAGAACAAGTATATATAATAAGATATAATTGTTATCAATTTATTGATGCATTTGATTTATGTAACATTGTATAATGTGAGTAATGATAGTCATTACAATAATTTGTATTGCAAATTAAAATTAAACTATGTGTAATTAATAATAAAATGGAACATATTGTTACCTTATTTTGTATCATGAATTGATTTTTAAAAGAACCAAACGAATTTATGGATAGTCTCAAAAATATATTAAAAGTTGTAATTGTCTTGCCATCTACAAAACAAAAATAACAATCAAAATATTCAAACAAATTGCATCACTGATGAGACACGAAAATATTTTGAATCTTTAATAATTTCTGAGAAAATCATATTGCAACATTTTCAATATGATTAAGTAATATTTTTTGTTTGAATAGCTTTAGTGTGATTTTATGCGCTTTGCTTTTGCTTTCGTTATATTTTTGTTTGAATAGCAACGAAATGATGATACGATAAAGAATACTGATAAAGTTACTCAAAAAACAAAATGGATGAT
Organism: Ascarosepion bandense; assembly: GCA_037127315.1. Lineage (NCBI taxonomy): Eukaryota > Metazoa > Mollusca > Cephalopoda > Sepiida > Sepiidae > Ascarosepion > Ascarosepion bandense. The sequence goes on along the minus strand of JBBBDQ010028385.1, from coordinate 42,500 downwards.
AACGAAATTCATGTCACATGTCCCGTTTTTGATTTACACCCAATATAAACGGGATTATCTCCTTTACTCACTGGCGTAAAGACAAAGACACTTAGAAATTATTAGTGAAGACCAAATTTCAGTGGTAACAGTGGCCATGCGGGACGAAATATAGCGTTTACAAAATGAAAACTGGCTCAGCTTTCAGACGATGGAGAAATCCGTTTGTATAGTTAACCGAATAGAGCCTCAACTCGCCATTAGATGACGACGATGAATTCCGAGGACCGAGGCAAAGAGTTCGATTGTTGCAACAAAGTTACATTGGGGCAATTGATGGAAAAGTTTTCGGTCAAAGTCTCAAAAACCCTTTGGTCCTTATGTAGGATCTTTGTATACATAAAAAAATAAATTAAGAAAAATGAAAACGTTAATACTGTATAGTACGGCTGTTACATAGGCGTTATCGTGGAGAAAACTTTCAGTCGATTTCCCTATCCAGAAAAAATTCCATCCATATGATTTTCTGTAATATCTGGTCTGGTGCTTCGGCAATATATCTCGAGTTTCACGACACACTCCAAAGAAGGGTCTGTAATATTATCGGTCCTGACCTGGCATATTGACTTCAGTCACTTTCCCACCACCGTGACGTGGCTTCCCTCTATCTTTACTTTAAATATTTTTCATAGCAATTGTTCTAACGAGCCCTCCTACTCGGTATCTCGACCGTGTGAGTCTTCGCATACTACGTGATTGGCTGTTAGGTTCCATCGTTCTACTGTTGAAATAACTAAAATAACTGCAATAAAAGTTTCTTTTTTGTACTTCTCGCTTGTAGAACTTTCTTCTGGTGTCTTGCTTCCCTGCTACGTACAATTTACAATAATTTAAATGCAATGTCACTCACCATCATCTATCTTCCTGGAGGCTCTCCTTACTTCTCCACAAAGTCTTTCTTTTCCATTTCCAGTAACTCCTTGCGTCTTAGTGGCATTATCACCTTGCTTGGTGCAAAATGATTGAAAAAAATAGTGCAAACAGGTCAAAATGACAGAAACTGACATACAAAAATCGCATATTCAAAGATGGTTATACTAAAATGTATTATTTTCCCAACTCACAACTTATAAATAACTCTGTTGTGATATAGCAAAGAAAGTAGTCAAGCAAAAAATATCACATGTCAAATAAGTTCTCCGTCGCAAACTGAATTTTGAAGGCTAAATGTCCTCTGAGTAAATGGTATCAAAACTGAGACTAAGAACTAAAATTATACCTACTTAGAGCAAAACCCGAAGCAAAAACTAAAATAAAAGGGCTGAAAATATGATTTTGATCAGACCCGACACACACACAAACATCTTGTCTTTTATATACATAGATACATTAGTCGGTTATGATCAAGTGGTTAAGATCAAGGGGTTAACATCAAGGGGTTATGGTCAAGTGGTTATAATCAAATGGTTAAGGCCAAGTGGTTAAGATCAATTAGTTATTATCAAATGGTTACGGTCAAGTGGTTAAGATCATTTGGTTATAGTCAAGTGGTTACGATCAAATGATTAAGATCAAGTGATTATGGTCAAGTGGTTAATATTAAGTGGTTATGGTCAACTGGTGAAGGTCAGGAAATAGACAAGCAAATTCGTGATATTGAACGGAATATCCCCTGTAGCTATTCTTAATTCGCCAAGACAATATATATATATATATATATATATATATATATATATATATATATATATCAACACCTTTAATCAACTACTATCAGATGCCAAGAGAACCATGTCTGGTATAGCATGAGAGCTTTTATTATTATTATAATTATTTGCAATACAGAAATGCCATGTCTCGTGCCAGACTAAGCTAAGGTCAGTAAATTTCAATAAAGTAGTTTTTGCTGAAATGTGATGGTTAGGTTGGTTGATTTGCATTACGGCATAGCAACTCCTTATGGGTCATCTAATGCCGAAATTTAATTTTCTTTGGACCTTTGAAATAAATATATGTTATTCTGTTTGTTGAATTCATATTCTGGAATACGGTTTGATTTTAAAAAATTGTAGGATATTACAAGTATTAATGTAATGAAAGTTCATTTATGTTAGTTGGTTTGTTGGTTTTGTTTAGCGGCATATCAACCACGATGGGCTATTTAATGCTGAAATTTAAATAATTTGAACAATTTCATGGCTTCAGCTAAATATATTTTTAACAGAATTGTATTTCATCAGTTACAGATCCAATTTCTGGTCATTTTATATAAAAATGTATTGCTTGTATTTTTACTATGAAAATGTATTTTTATACTTTCGTAGTGTTTTTGTTTGGTGGGGCTCACTATTTGCCCATAGCTTGGACTCTAACAGGTGCTAACACATCGGGTCGGAGTAAACCTGGGAAAATCAGAAATTAAGAGGTGGTTCCACGCTCCTCAATACCACCAATATCCCGACCAGAAGTCTTGCTACTGTATGTAGTTTCGTGGTATTTCGAAAGCTCGTCTAACAGAGCAACTTCTGTAATCTAGTGAGCTTGATCTACAATGGGTGTGCCATTTCAATGTCTAAACTCAGTAGATTTCAGATTTATTTCGGAAGGTGGTGACCAGATTTTTAACCGGGCTCTTTGCTGTCCAAATGTATACAGTTCCGTCTGTCTCTTGTTCAATAGTTATAATTACCAGTTAACATCTGGAAAATGGCGTCTTTCCTGACATCTTCTCGCCGACATCACGTAGGGTTTGACACCACAAAGATACATTTCCAATGATCTATGCTGCAACATGCAACAAGTGACAGATCTGATTATCTTAAAATTGTGGAGGAATGGATAACGTTTAAAATAAGATTTACTTTTGTTTGACTGAGAAAAAAAATCTGGATATGTTAGCATGTAATAATGATTAGTGATCTGGTCTTGTTAACTGTTGTTACGGAATAATGGGTTCGATTGCTTTATACTGGTGGGTATCTTAGCGTATAATAATGATTAGTGATCTGGTCTTGTTAACTGTTGTTACGGAATAATGGGTTCGATATAATATCAAAAGAAAGAGAGTATATTTGAGTGGGTATTTGTATAAGCACACACAGATAGATAGATAGATAGATAGATAGATAGATAGATAGATAGTGAGGAATATATATATGAGAAAAACAAAGATAGATAACGTGATAGAAAAGGGGGAAAAGTATGTGTATATCGGTGTGCGTGAAAAAGACTGATAGAATGTCCGATATTTAAATTATATTAGCCTGTTTGAGTATCTGATCTTTTTTATTTATTTCTAATATGTCAGAATTTCCGTGTCTGCATTAAGCTTTAATAAGCCTACTCTATTTTGGGCGCAAGAACACGACGCTGAGAGATTGAACTCACTAGCAATGACTTGCAAAATGTGCTTACTATGCAGATCATTCAACGCTTGAACAGCGAGCCGAAGGCGCAGAGACAGGACCCTAATTGGATATTTCACGGGCTGGCACGCTATGTCAAACTTCCCTGCCCTCGATGAGTCGCACATGCGTTCTTTAACAACAAAACCCAGTGTGTACCGGTTGCCTGCTTCGAAGTGTCTAAAGTACAGACAATTCGGCTCAGCTAATGTCGGGCAGCGTGTAAGAACGTAAAAATCAATGCAGATGTTCAGTTAATTGCTGGCGGCTAATCACAAGCCAAACACTCTCGAGACGTCAGCATGAGTCGGTAGAATTCGGGCTTGCAGACAATGCAGAATGCTAAAAAAAACTTTAGTCACGGCGATCTTTTAAGCGTAGATTAGAATGTTTTTTATATAATCGTGTCGCCCCAAGCAAGGCATTTTACTGCCACTGTTGTGCAGGGGGTTACATAGGAGGAATGTTATGAGAAAGAGTGACAGGTTACAGAGGCTGTCAGGAAGAGGATAAGAGAAGGATGAGAATACTGATGAGAGTGGGGTGAACGAAGAAAAAAGCATGAGAGAGAGGACGCAAGTTAGTGAGACAGGAGATGACTATTGACTTTACATTTGAATTCTTGAAGATTGTAGCTGTCTGAAAAGCAAGTAAGCGGAAGGGAATTTCACAGGCAGGAAGTGCGAGAAAAGAAGCTGATGGAGGAGAATTTGCGTTTATAATTTATCGATTTCAAAGTAAAAGAGTGGGACATAGTTGCTAATCTTGTGGAATTTCATAAATAGGGGGTACCAGTGAGCTAAGTTCATCGGAGCAGAAGCTGTGAAAGTATGTGGCACGAGGCCAAAAGTATGGGGCACCCAGTGAGAATCGAACTCACAACTCAGTCATAATTGTTCTAGCAAGACTAGCCTGCTAACCATTACAACACATCAAAATGCCTTAAATGATTTTCTAAGCATAATTTAGATGTGACATAAGGCCGAAAATGCGGAGCACTCAGTAAGGATCGAACTCACTACTCAGTCGTAACTGTCGTAATTACCACACGTTGAAATGCCTTAAATGATTTTCTAAGCGTAACTTCGATGTAGCACATGGCTAAAAATGTGGGGCACTTAGTGAGAATCGAACCCACTATTCAATCATAACTGATCTAGCAAGACAAGCTTGCTCACCATTACACGATTTGGTTCATACTCCTCTTTGGTCTTTTGAATAACAGTGGAAGTTTATCCCTTGTTCATGTTTTAGGATTGAGTTTCCAGTTCCTTATAAAGTCTAATTCAACTCTACACTTCTAACGCCACTGCTTGAATGTTGAAATTTTATTCATTAATTATATTTTACCTCTCCCAATAGGAGTAGACAGGTTCGCCTGTCGTCTGATTCAAACTCCTCGCTAGTTTTTTAAACAGGGGTAGAGGTTTATTCATTGTTTTCTGTTTAGTATTAGGTTTCAAGTTATTTCTCAAATTTACTTTCTTTCGAACGACGACTGAACTCTGAAATTTTATTCATCAATTAAATCTTAACTTCTTCATATCTGAAGTTAACCGTTGTCATTCCTGCGTAGCTCCAAAGCTTCACGTTCATTCCTTTTTACGCACAATAAAGCCTCCATTTGAATAGCTCTTAGGCCTTGTATTGGATAAACATTAATAAATAAATAAAAAATCTGATATCCTTCTAGGCAGAAAATGTAAGAATTTTGCAATTAACTTATATATTTCAAATAAATAAAATAAAATTACACTAAAATGAAAAGAAAAAACAAAATTTATTGCTACAGTTTGTCTGAAGTCATTATGCAAATCGAATAAACCACAATAACTCGAAATTTTTTTTAACAATTTTTGTCAATTTTTAACAATTAATTCAGACGTCAAGCAAAGCTTGAGTTAAATTTCTAGGTAGTTTCAACTTATTTATCAAAGTTATTGAATTTATTATAAAAATTGTCGTCTGAAGTTATTATGCAAAAACCAGAGAATAACTTTTGACTTCGATAACAACGTAATAAAATCATCAACATCTATATTTTTCCCTGCTTTTCCGAACGTTTGTATTTACGCGTGCTACTAGATTGGCATCTAGGTCCCACCCTTTTACTATCGAAATAGTTAAATGTAACCGCCACTTCTACTCTAACATTTTATTTTCTCGCGCTTCCCGTCTGTGGAACTCTCTTCCATTTACTTGCTTCCTTGATAATTACAATCTTCAAAAGTTTAAATCTTCTATCTCCTTGATTTCCATCATTCTCTTATCCTTTATTCGACATCCCTTGTACTTTGTTTTTTCTCTTGCTGTAACCCCTCTGCGCATCAGTGGCGGTTCTGCCTTACTTGGAGTTAAATGGTTATTAAACAAAAGTATTAATGGAACAAATAACGAACGTATATTGTAAGTAATTGAAGCATTTTAATCCGGTATAGTGACCCTTAACAGCCAGCGATTGATTTATTGATTCTGCTTTTTTTTCTTTTAAAAAAAGGTTAAATTTCTGTCATAGTGATTTTAATTGCTTCTCATAGGCCTGCTTTAACTTCATATAATTTTATCAACAATTGACCATAAATTTTCGGTCGAATTCAGTTCGATACTTGATGATGGCCATTCTATTATTTTCTTCCCCTGTAAAAATTTTATACTAAAAAAATTCACAGGTAAACTTAGATACAGGAGAAGGGGCATTAGTCCTCTATTCTAATCCATATCATCACTACTGCCACCTCACAGCCAGATTTTAACTACAGGCACATCTTTAGCCCATTCATCCGGTCCATCGAGAGTCATCCGAGATTCGTCCATGAAAATTTCTTTAGAAAAATTAATTTTCATATATTTCTTGACCCAATTTTGACACTTTAAAACATTTGACTAGGAGATTTCTTGGCAGATTAAAAGATTTTCTAATTAAATAATGTTTTAGTTTTATTGCATTTTTTTTTATTTTACGATTCAGAGCAGATTTTATGGTGGTCCAGTTTTACAAAAAGAAATTGATGATTTAAATTCTCCAAGGATTTCTGCCCAGAATTAATATAAACATTAAACCATACAAAAATGACATTCATGAAAATTCATAAATTTAAATAAATTACTTGGGTGGGGGTTAGCAGATGGAATTATAATTATTTTTTTCCAAAAAACAAGCATTGCAAAATAATTTAATTCATTTGCAAATAAGTCCTGAAAGTTTCATAAAAATATACCAATTATTTGATTTTTGTAAGAATTGTGAAATCAATGTGTTTTTCATCTCAAAGTGACGTCAAGATTTCCTATACTAATTTATCGTCATCCGCTGAAGCAAGAAAAAAATCAGCCAAAATCTTTAAGGTTCTAAAAAGGATTAAAAAATATAATTTAATAATCCAAAAATTCTTTGGTCTCCACTCTTAATAATAACATAAAGATTTTAACGATAAAACATTCTTTTTATTAAGTTTGGGGCATTTTTTCATCATGTACGCTAATTATTGGCGAATCTTTGGGGGTACCTTATATATATACATAGACGACATTATCAGATTCATTTACCTTAAACGCAGTCAGTTTTGTCCTTTATTCCGACGTGAAGAAGCCGAAAGCAACAGAATTAATCGAGCTAAGAAACCTTTCATTTATATACATATATATATATATATATATATATATATATATATATATATATATATATATATAAATTAACGAATTTTAACGAAACTTAAAAATGTAAATAGTGGTTCGAATCCTGCTGGATAGCATACATTTTCATAATAAAAATTTATCGTAAAATAATCAGGCCTGTAGATATAAATATAAAATACTGTTTAATTATAAAAACAGAATATCTACTAAAATACGAGTATCGGTAAAAATAATGTTCAAAATAATTCATTATATATATATATATATATATATATATATATATATATATAGGGTGAATTTTATTTTATGTAATGATATAAGTAGTTTAAACTGTAGGGTTTATAAGTAGTTTAAACTATATATATATATATATATATATATATATATATATATATATATAAGTAGTTTAAACTGTAGGGGCGTCGGTTATGCCTGGTATAAGGCCTCTTCCAAACAAAGCCGACACTCCCCTCAATTTTGAATATCAGTAGGTTAGATGTTGAAATGTGGAAGGATATATATATATATATATATCACTTTAACCGTTAGTTTTAGTTTACATTCGTATTTGAGTAGGTGCTCCGTTCACTTTCAACAGAACATATTTATTTATTTTCACCACCTCAGGTGTTTGGCAATTACTTAATCCATGAAGACGCGATGTGGGTGTGTCATTGTAAAATGTAATCTATATAACTGGAAATTTGTTTCACATCACCCAATGGTAAATAAATAAATAGATGAACGTTTGTTTGCTGTCGTTATTTATTTAGAAATAAATGTGGGGAAAGAACAAGTATATATAATAAGATATAATTGTTATCAATTTATTGATGCATTTGATTTATGTAACATTGTATAATGTGAGTAATGATAGTCATTACAATAATTTGTATTGCAAATTAAAATTAAACTATGTGTAATTAATAATAAAATGGAACATATTGTTACCTTATTTTGTATCATGAATTGATTTTTAAAAGAACCAAACGAATTTATGGATAGTCTCAAAAATATATTAAAAGTTGTAATTGTCTTGCCATCTACAAAACAAAAATAACAATCAAAGTATTCAAACAAATTGCATCACTGATGAGACACGAAAATATTTTGAATCTTTAATAATTTCTGAGAAAATCATATTGCAACATTTTCAATATGATTAAGTAATATTTTTTGTTTGAATAGCTTTAGTGTGATTTTATGCGCTTTGCTTTTGCTTTCGTTATATTTTTGTTTGAATAGCAACGAAATGATGATACGATAAAGAATACTGATAAAGTTACTCAAAAAACAAAATGGATGATAACGAAATTCATGTCACATGTCCCGTTTTTGATTTACACCCAATATAAACGGGATTATCTCCTTTACTCACTGGCGTAAAGACAAAGACACTTAGAAATTATTAGTGAAGACCAAATTTCAGTGGTAACAGTGGCCATGCGGGACGAAATATAGCGTTTACAAAATGAAAACTGGCTCAGCTTTCAGACGATGGAGAAATCCGTTTGTATAGTTAACCGAATAGAGCCTCAACTCGCCATTAGATGACGACGATGAATTCCGAGGACCGAGGCAAAGAGTTCGATTGTTGCAACAAAGTTACATTGGGGCAATTGATGGAAAAGTTTTCGGTCAAAGTCTCAAAAACCCTTTGGTCCTTATGTAGGATCTTTGTATACATAAAAAAATAAATTAAGAAAAATGAAAACGTTAATACTGTATAGTACGGCTGTTACATAGGCGTTATCGTGGAGAAAACTTTCAGTCGATTTCCCTATCCAGAAAAAATTCCATCCATATGATTTTCTGTAATATCTGGTCTGGTGCTTCGGCAATATATCTCGAGTTTCACGACACACTCCAAAGAAGGGTCTGTAATATTATCGGTCCTGACCTGGCATATTGACTTCAGTCACTTTCCCACCACCGTGACGTGGCTTCCCTCTATCTTTACTTTAAATATTTTTCATAGCAATTGTTCTAACGAGCCCTCCTACTCGGTATCTCGACCGTGTGAGTCTTCGCATACTACGTGATTGGCTGTTAGGTTCCATCGTTCTACTGTTGAAATAACTAAAATAACTGCAATAAAAGTTTCTTTTTTGTACTTCTCGCTTGTAGAACTTTCTTCTGGTGTCTTGCTTCCCTGCTACGTACAATTTACAATAATTTAAATGCAATGTCACTCACCATCATCTATCTTCCTGGAGGCTCTCCTTACTTCTCCACAAAGTCTTTCTTTTCCATTTCCAGTAACTCCTTGCGTCTTAGTGGCATTATCACCTTGCTTGGTGCAAAATGATTGAAAAAAATAGTGCAAACAGGTCAAAATGACAGAAACTGACATACAAAAATCGCATATTCAAAGATGGTTATACTAAAATGTATTATTTTCCCAACTCACAACTTATAAATAACTCTGTTGTGATATAGCAAAGAAAGTAGTCAAGCAAAAAATATCACATGTCAAATAAGTTCTCCGTCGCAAACTGAATTTTGAAGGCTAAATGTCCTCTGAGTAAATGGTATCAAAACTGAGACTAAGAACTAAAATTATACCTACTTAGAGCAAAACCCGAAGCAAAAACCAAAATAAAAGGGCTGAAAATATGATTTTGATCAGACCCGACACACACACAAACATCTTGTCTTTTATATATATATAGATACATTAGTCGGTTATGATCAAGTGGTTAAGATCAAGGGGTTAACATCAAGGGGTTATGGTCAAGTGGTTATAATCAAATGGTTAAGGCCAAGTGGTTAAGATCAATTAGTTATTATCAAATGGTTACGGTCAAGTGGTTAAGATCATTTGGTTATAGTCAAGTGGTTACGATCAAATGATTAAGATCAAGTGATTATGATCAAGTGGTTAATATTAAGTGGTTATGGTCAACTGGTGAAGGTCAGGAAATAGACAAGCAAATTCGTGATATTGAACGGAATATCCCCTGTAGCTATTCTTAATTCGCCAAGACAATATATATATATATATATATATATATATATATATATATATATATATATATATATATCAACACCTTTAATCAACTACTATCAGATGCCAAGAGAACCATGTCTGGTATAGCATGAGAGCTTTTATTATTATTATAATTATTTGCAATACAGAAATGCCATGTCTTGTGCCAGACTAAGCTAAGGTCAGTAAATTTCAATAAAGTAGTTTTTGCTGAAATGTGATGGTTAGGTTGGTTGATTTGCATTACGGCATAGCAACTCCTTATGGGTCATCTAATGCCGAAATTTAATTTTATTTGGACCTTTGAAATAAATATATGTTATTCTGTTTGTTGAATTCATATTCTGGAATACAGTTTGATTTTAAAAAATTGTAGGATATTACAAGTATTAATGTAATGAAAGTTCATTTATGTTAGTTGGTTGGTTGGTTTTGTTTAGCGGCATATCAACCACGATGGGCTATTTAATGCTGAAATTTAAATAATTTGAACAATTTCATGGCTTCAGCTGAATATATTTTTAACAGAATTGTATTTCATCAGTTACAGATCCAATTTCTGGTCATTTTATATAAAAATGTATTGCTTGTATTTTTACTATGAAAATGTATTTTTATACTTTCGTAGTGTTTTTGTTTGGTGGGGCTCACTATTTGCCCATAGCTTGGACTCTAACAGGTGCTAACACATCGGGTCAGAGTAAACCTGGGAAAATCAGAAATTAAGAGGTGGTTCCACGCTCCTCAATACCACCAATATCCCGACCAGAAGTCTTGCTACTGTATGTAGTTTCGTGGTATTTCGAAAGCTCGTCTAACAGAGCAACTTCTGTAATCTAGTGAGCTTGATCTACAATGGGTGTGCCATTTCAATGTCTAAACTCAGTAGATTTCAGATTTATTTCGGAAGGTGGTGACCAGATTTTTAACCGGGCTCTTTGCTGTCCAAATGTATACAGTTCCGTCTGTCTCTTGTTCAATAGTTATAATTACCAGTTAACATCTGGAAAATGGCGTCTTTCCTGACATCTTCTCGCCGACATCACGTAGGGTTTGACACCACAAAGATACATTTCCAATGATCTATGCTGCAACATGCAACAAGTGACAGATCTGATTATCTTAAAATTGTGGAGGAATGGATAACGTTTAAAATAAGATTTACTTTTGTTTGACTGAGAAAAAAAATCTGGATATGTTAGCATGTAATAATGATTAGTGATCTGGTCTTGTTAACTGTTGTTACGGAATAATGGGTTCGATTGCTTTATACTGGTGGGTATCTTAGCGTATAATAATGATTAGTGATCTGGTCTTGTTAACTGTTGTTACGGAATAATGGGTTCGATTGCTTTATACTGGTGGGTATCTTAGCGTATAATAATGATTAGTGATCTGGTCTTGTTAACTGTTGTTACGGAATAATGGGTTCGATTGCTTTATATTGGTGGGTATCTTAGCGTATAATAATGATTAGTGATCTGGTCTTGTTAACTGTTGTTACGGAATAATGGGTTCGATTGCTTTATACTGGTGGGTATCTTAGCGTATAATAATGATTAGTGATCTGGTCTTGTTAACTGTTGTTACGGAATAATGGGTTCGATTGCTTTATACTGGTGGGTATCTTAGCGTATAATAATGATTAGTGATCTGGTCTTGTTAACTGTTGTTACGGAATAATGGGTTCGATTGCTTTATATTGGTGGGTATCTTAGCGTATAATAATGATTAGTGATCTGGTCTTGTTAACTGTTGTTACGGAATAATGGGTTCGATTGCTTTATACTGGTGGGTATCTTAGCGTATAATAATGATTAGTGATCTGGTCTTGTTAACTGTTGTTACGGAATAATGGGTTCGATTGCTTTATACTGGTGGGTATCTTAGCGTATAATAATGATTAGTGATCTGGTCTTGTTAACTGTTGTTACGGAATAATGGGTTCGATTGCTTTATACTGGTGGGTATCTTAGCGTATAATAATGATTAGTGATCTGGTCTTGTTAACTGTTGTTACGGAATAATGGGTTCGATTGCTTTATATTGGTGGGTATCTTAGCGTATAATAATGATTAGTGATCTGGTCTTGTTAACTGTTGTTACGGAATAATGGGTTCGATTGCTTTATACTGGTGGGTATCTTAGCGTATAATAATGATTAGTGATCTGGTCCTGTTAACTGTTGTTACGGAATAATGGGTTCGATTGCTTTATATTGTGGGTATCTTAGCGTATAATAATGATTAGTGGTCTGGTCTTGTTAACTGTTGTTACGGAATAATGGGTTCGATTGCTTTATACTGGTGGGTATCTTTAGCGTATAATAATGATTAGTGATCTGGTCTTGTTAACTGTTGTTACGGAATAATGGGTTCGATTGCTTTATATTGGTGGGTATCTTAGCGTATAATAATGATTAGTGATCTGGTCTTGTTAACTGTTGTTACGGAATAATGGGTTCGATTGCTTTATACTGGTGGGTATCTTAGCGTATAATAATGATTAGTGATCTGGTCCTGTTAACTGTTGTTACGGAATAATGGGTTCGATTGCTTTATATTGGTGGGTATCTTAGCGTATAATAATGATTAGTGATCTGGTCTTGTTAACTGTTGTTACGGAATAATGGGTTCGATTGCTTTATACTGGTGGGTATCTTAGCGTATAATAATGATTAGTGATCTGGTCTTGTTAACTGTTGTTACGGAATAATGGGTTCGATTGCTTTATACTGGTGGGTATCTTAGCGTATAATAATGATTAGTGATCTGGTCTTGTTAACTGTTGTTACGGAATAATGGGTTCGATTGCTTTATACTGGTGGGTATCTTAGCGTATAATAATGATTAGTGATCTGGTCTTGTTAACTGTTGTTACGGAATAATGGGTTCGATTGCTTTATACTGGTGGGTATCTTAGCGTATAATAATGATTAGTGATCTGGTCTTGTTAACTGTTGTTACGGAATAATGGGTTCGATTGCTTTATACTGGTGGGTATCTGATGTATAATAATGATTAGTGATCTGGTCTTGTTAACTGTTGTTACGGAATAATGGGTTCGATTGCTTTATACTGGTGGGTATCTTAGCGTATAATAATGATTAGTGATCTGGTCTTGTTAACTGTTCTTACGGAATAATGGGTTCGATTGCTTTATATTGGTGGGTATCTTAGCGTATAATAATGATTAGTGATCTGGTCTTGTTAACTGTTCTTACGGAATAATGGGTTCGATTGCTTTATATTGGTGGGTATCTTAGCGCATAATAATGATTAGTGATCTGGTCTTGTTAACTGTTGTTACGGAATAATGGGTTCGATTGCTTTATACTGGTGGGTATCTTAGCGTATAATAATGATTAGTGATCTGGTCTTGTTAACTGTTGTTACGGAATAATGGGTTCGATTGCTTTATACTGGTGGGTATCTTAGCGTATAATAATGATTAGTGATCTGGTCTTGTTAACTGTTGTTACGGAATAATGGGTTCGATTGCTTTATATTGGTGGGTATCTTAGCGTATAATAATGATTAGTGATCTGGTCTTGTTAACTGTTGTTACGGAATAATGGGTTCGATTGCTTTATACTGGTGGGTATCTTAGCGTATAATAATGATTAGTGATCTGGTCTTGTTAACTGTTGTTACGGAATAATGGGTCCGATTGTTTTTATACTGGTGGGTATCTTAGCGTATAATAATGATTAGTGATCTGGTCTTGTTAACTGTTGTTACGGAATAATGGGTTCGATTGCTTTATACTGGTGGGTATCTAGCGTATAATAATGATTAGTGATCTGGTCTTGTTAACTGTTGTTACGGAATAATGGGTTCGATTGCTTTATACTGGTGGGTATCTTAGCGTATAATAATGATTAGTGATCTGGTTTTGTTAACTGTTGTTACGGAATAATGGGTTCGATTGCTTTATACTGGTGGGTATCTTAGCGTATAATAATGATTAGTGATTCGGTCTTTGTTAACTGTTGTTACGGAATAATGGGTTCGATTGCTTTATACTGGTGGGTATCTTAGCGCATAATAATGATTAGTGATCTGGTCTTGTTAACTGTTGTTACGGAATAATGGGTTCGATTGCTTTACATTGGTGGGTATCTTAGCGTATAATAATGATTAGTGATCTGGTCTTGTTAACTGTTGTTACGGAATAATGGGTTCGATTGCTTTATATTGGTGGGTATCTTAGCGTATAATAATGATTAGTGATCTGGTCTTGTTAACTGTTGTTACGGAATAATGGGTTCGATTGCTTTATATTGGTGGGTATCTTAGCGTATAATAATGATTAGTGATCTGGTCTTGTTAACTGTTGTTACGGAAGGTTGGTTCGATTGCTTTATACTGGTGGGTATCTTAGCGTATAATAATGATTAGTGATCTGTCTTGTTAACTGTTGTTACGGAATAATGGGTTCGATTGCTTTATACTGGTGGGTATCTTAGCGTATAATAATGATTAGTGATCTGGTCTTGTTAACTGTTGTTACGGAATAATGGGTTCGATTGCTTTATACTGGTGGGTATCTTAGCGTATAATAATGATTAGTGATCTGGTCTTGTTAACTGTTGTTACGGAATAATGGGTTCGATTGCTTTATACTGGTGGGTATCTTAGCGTATAATAATGATTAGTGATCTGGTCTTGTTAACTGTTGTTACGGAATATGGTTCGATTGCTTTATACTGGTGGGTATCTTAGCGTATAATAATGATTAGTGATCTGGTCTTGTTAACTGTTCTTACGGAATAATGGGTTCGATTGCTTTATTGGTGGGTATCTAGCGTATAATAATGATTAGTGATCTGGTCTTGTTAACTGTTCTTACGGAATAACAATGGGTTCGATTGCTTTGTATTGGTGGGTATCTTAGCGTATAATAATGATTAGTGATCTGGTCTTGTTAACTGTTGTTACGGAATAATGGGTTCGATTGCTTTATACTGGTGGGTATCTTAGCGTATAATAATGATTAGTGATCTGGTCTTTGTTAACTGTTGTTACGGAATAATGGGTTCGATTGCTTTATATTGGTGGGTATCTTAGCGTATAATAATGATTAGTGATCTGGTCTTGTTAACTGTTGTTACGGAATAATGGGTTCGATTGCTTTATACTGGTGGGTATCTTAGCGTATAATAATGATTAGTGATCTGGTCTTGTTAACTGTTGTTACGGAATAATGGGTTCGATTGCTTCTATACTGGTGGCATCTTAGCGTATAACAATGATTAGTGATCTGGTCTTGTTAACTGTTCTTACGGAACACTGGGTTCGATTGCTTTATACTGGTGGGTATCTTAGCGTATAATAATGATTATGATCTGGTCTTGTTAACTGTTCTTACGGAATAATGGGTTCGATTGCTTTATATTGCGTGGGTATCTTAGCGTATAATAATGATTAGTGATCTGGTCTTGTTAACTGTTCTTACGGAATAATGGGTTCGATTGCTTTATATTGGTGGGTATCTTAGCGTATAATAATGATTAGTGATCTGGTCTTGTTAACTGTTGTTACGGAATAATGGGTTCGATTGCTTTATACTGGTGGGTATCTTAGCGTATAATAATGATTAGTGATCTGGTCTTGTTAACTGTTGTTACGGAATAATGGGTTCGATTGCTTTATATTGGTGGGTATCTTAGCGTATAATAATGATTAGTGATCTGGTCTTGTTAACTGTTCTTACGGAATAATGGGTTCGATTGCTTTATATTGGTGGGTATCTTAGCGTATAATAATGATTAGTGATCTGGTCTTGTTAACTGTTCTTACGGAATAATGGGTTCGATTGCTTGCTACTGGTGGGTATCTTAGCGTATAATAATGATTAGTGATCTGGTCTTAACTGTTGTTTACGGAATAATGTCTGATTGCTTTATATTGGTGGGTATCTTAGCGTATAATAATGATTAGTGATCTGGTCTTGTTAACTGTTGTTACGGAATAATGGGTTCGATTGCTTTATACTGGTGTGTATCTTAGCGTATAATAATGATTATGATCTGGTCTTGTTAACTGTTGTTACGGAATAATGGGTCCGATTGCTTTATACTGGTGGGTATCTTAGCGTATAATAATGATTAGTGATCTGGTCTTGTTAACTGTTCTTACGGAATAATGGGTTCGATTGCTTTATATTGGTGGGTATCTTAGCGTATAATAATGATTAGTGATCTGGTCTTGTTAACTGTTCTTACGGAATAATGGGTTCGATTGCTTTATATTGGTGGGTATCTTAGCGTATAATAATGATTAGTGATCTGGTCTTGTTAACTGTTGTTACGGAATAATGGGTTCGATTGCTTTATACTGGTGTGCATCTTAGCGTATAATAATGATTAGTGATCTGGTCTTGTTAACTGTTCTTACGGAATAATGGGTTCGATTGCTTTATATTGGTGGGTATCTTAGCGTATAATAATGATTAGTGATCTGTCTTGTTAACTGTTCTTACGGAATAATGGGTTCGATTGCTTTTATATTGGTGGGTATCTTAGCGTATAATAATGATTAGTGATCTGGTCTTGTTAACTGTTGTTACGGAATAATGTCTGATTGCTTTCTACTGGTGGGTATCTTAGCGTATAATAATGATTAGTGATCTGGTCTTGTTAACTGTTGTTACGGAATAATGGGTTCGATTGCTTTATATTGGTGGGTATCTTAGCGTATAATAATGATTATGATCTGGTCTTGTTAACTGTTGTTACGGAATAATGGGTTCGATTACATGAGCACTGGTGGGTATCTTAGCGTATAATAATGATTAGTGATCTGGTCTTGTTAACTGTTGTTACGGAATAATGGGTCCGATTGCTTTATACTGGTGGGTATCTTAGCGTATAATAATGATTAGTGATCTGGTCTTGTTAACTGTTGTTACGGAATAATGGGTTCGATTGCTTTATACTGGTGGGTATCTTAGCGTATAATAATGATTAGTGATCTGGTCTTGTTAACTGTTGTTACGGAATAATGGGTTCGATTGCTTTATACTGGTGGGTATCTTAGCGTATAATAATGATTAGTGATCTGGTTTTGTTAACTGTTGTTACGGAATAATGGGTTCGATTGCTTTATACTGGTGGGTATCTTAGCGTATAATAATGATTAGTGATCTGGTCTTGTTAACTGTTGTTACGGAATAATGGGTTCGATTGCTATACTGGTGGGTATCTTAGCGTATAATAATGATTAGTGATCTGGTCTTGTTAACTGTTGTTACGGAATAATGGGTTCGATTGCTTTATACTGGTGGGTATCTTAGCGTATAATAATGATTAGTGATCTGGTCTTGTTAACTGTTGTTACGGAATAATGGGTTCGATTGCTTTATACTGGTGGGTATCTTAGCGTATAATAATGATTAGTGATCTGGTCTTGTTAACTGTTGTTACGGAATAATGGGTTCGATTGCTTTATACTGGTGGGTATCTTAGCGTATAATAATGATTAGTGACCTGGTCTTGTTAACTGTTGTTACGGAATAATGGGTTCGATTGCTTTATACTGGTGGGTATCTTAGCGTATAATAATGATTAGTGACCTGGTCTTGTTAACTGTTGTTACGGAATAATGGGTTCGATTGCTTTATACTGGTGGGTATCTTAGCGTATAATAATGATTAGTGACCTGGTCTTGTTAACTGTTGTTACGGAATAATGGGTTCGATTGCTTTATACTGGTGGGTATCTTAGCGTATAATAATGATTAGTGATCTGGTCTTGTTAACTGTTGTTACGGAATAATGGGTTCGATTGCTTTATACTGGTGGGTATCTTAGCGTATAATAATGATTAGTGATCTGGTCTTGTTAACTGTTGTTACGGAATAATGGGTTCGAATGCTTTATACTGGTGGGTATCTTAGCGTATAATAATGATTAGTGATCTGGTCTTGTTAACTGTTGTTACGGAATAATGGGTTCAATTGCTTTATACTGGTGGGTATCTTAGCGTATAATAATGATTAGTGACCTGGTCTTGTTAACTGTTTTTGTTACGGGAATAATGGGTTCGATTGCTTTATACTGGTGGGTATCTTAGCGTATAATAATGATTAGTGATCTGGTCTTGTTAACTGTTGTTACGGAATAATGGGTTCGATTGCTTTATACTGGTGGGTATCTTAGCGTATAATAATGATTAGTGATCTGGTCTTGTTAACTGTTGTTACGGAATAATGGGTTCGATTGCTTTATACTGGTGGGTATCTTAGCGTATAATAATGATTAGTGATCTGTGGTCTTGTTAACTGTTGTTACGGAATAATGGGTTCGATTGCTTTATACTGGTGGGTATCTTAGCGTATAATAATGATTAGTGACCTGGTCTTGTTAACTGTTGTTACGGAGATAATGGGTTCGATTGCTTTATACTGGTGGGTATCTTAGCGTATAATAATGATTAGTGATCTGGTCTTGTTAACTGTTGTTACGGAATAATGGGGTTGATTGCTTTATACTGGTGGGTATCTTAGCGTATAATAATGATTAGTGATCTGGTCTTGTTAACTGTTGTTACGGAATAATGGGTTCGATTGCTTTATACTGGTGGGTATCTTAGCGTATAATAATGATTAGTGATCTGGTCTTGTTAACTGTTGTTACGGAATATTAAGGTTTTCGTTGCTTTATACTGGTGGGTATCTTAGCGTATAATGACGATTAGTGATCTGGTCTTGTTAACTGTTGTTACGGAATAATGGGTTCGATTGCTTTATACTGGTGGGTATCTTAGCGTATAATAATGATTAGTGATCTGGTCTTGTTAACTGTTGTTACGGAATAATGAGTTCGATTGCTTTATACTGGTGGGTATCTTAGCGTATAATAATGATTAGTGATCTGGTCTTGTTAACTGTTGTTACGGAATAATAGGGTTCAGTACTTTATACTGGTGGTATCTTAGTAGTATAATAATGATGGTGATCTGGTCCAATACTTTGGTTGTTTACGAATAATGGGTTCAATTTACTTTATACTGGAGTTCTGCAGTATAATAATGATTAGTGATCTGGTCTTGTTAACTGTTGTTACGGAATAATGGGTTCGATTGCTTTATACTGGTGGGTATCTTAGCGTATAATAATGATTAGTGATCTGGTCTTGTTAACTGTTGTTACGGAATAATGGGTTCCACGATTGTTTATACTGGGTAGGTATCTTAGCGTATAATAATGATTAGTGACCTGGTCTTGTTAACTGTTGTTACGGAATAATGGGTTCGATTGCTTTATACTGGTGGGTATCTTAGCGTATAATAATGATTAGTGATCTGGTCTTGTTAACTGTTGTTACGGAATAATGGGTTCGATTGCTTTATACTGGTGGGTATCTTAGCGTATAATAATGATTAGTGATCTGGTCTTGTTAACTGTTGTTACGGAATAATGGGTTCGATTGCTTTATACTGGTGGGTATCTTAGCGTATAATAATGATTAGTGACCTGGTCTTGTTAACTGTTGTTACGGAATAATGGGTTCGATTGCTTTATACTGGTGGGTATCTTAGCGTATAATAATGATTAGTGATCTGGTCTTGTTAACTGTTGTTACGGAATAATGGGTTCGATTGCTTTATACTGGTGGGTATCTTAGCGTATAATAATGATTAGTGATCTGGTCTTGTTAACTGTTGTTACGGAATAATGGGTTCGATTGCTTTATACTGGTGGGTATCTTAGCGTATAATAATGATTAGTGATCTGGTCTTGTTAACTGTTGTTACGGAATAATGGGTTCGATTGCTTTATACTGGTGGGTATCTTAGTATAATAATGATTAGTGACCTGGTCTTGTTAACTGTTGTTACGGAATAATGGGTTCGATTGCTTTATATTGGTGGGTATCTTAGCGTATAATAATGATTAGTGACCTGGTCTTGTTAACTGTTGTTACGGAATAATGGGTTCGATTGCTTTATACTGGTGGGTATCTTAGCGTATAATAATGATTAGTGACCTGGTCTTGTTAACTCTTCTTACGGAATAATGGGTTCGATTGCTTTATACTGGTGGGTATCTTGGCGTATAATAATGATTAGTGACCTGGTCTTGTTAACTGTTCTTACGGAATAATGGGTTCGATTGCTTTATACTTGCGGACTTATTTCTCAACTATGCAAAGCCTAGTAAATTCCGACTGTTTAAAACCGTCGGCGGAAGTGAATCAATATTAAAAGCATTATTATTATTTATCTGTTATTTCCGTTGATTTCCGTTGTATACTCATTTCCTTCCGGTTCCCAACCAGACACTTAACCCATTAATGCCCATGGTCCTTTTTTTAGGATCAGAAGGATAATTTACCATATTTCAGCACTTCCTGCAGTTTTTAGATATATCTTTGGTTAGTCATAAAGAATGAAGCGTCTTTCAAATATATCATCTACTGTCTGATGTATATTGGTAACAATGATGTCTCAGGTTTCAGTAGAGAGTGAAAATCTTGAGGAAGAGGATACACTCAGTTTCATCCATCATTCAAGGAAAAACTTTTTCGGTAAGTATTACTTATATCTAACTCATATTTGTATATAGTATATATGAATGCTCTAACTGTCCTATAAAGCAAAGAAAATCTATGAAAATAATTTTGCTCAAATATATCATGCTCTATAAGTTTGGTCCTAAAATAATGACCAAACTAAAATTTTAATTTTCTTAAAATAATGCAATTAAATTTTTTATGTGTCTAGTAATAAATAAATTTATACAAAGTAAAGATTTTTGGTAAAAATTTCAAAAAAAAAAATATTGAGCACTAATGGGTTAAGGTCAGAAATGGCACCATGACATTTTCCACTGAGCATTTTTGTCAAAAAAACAAAAAAAAAGAAAAAAAAACTAAAGTAAAGATTTTTGGTAAAAAATAATTCAAGAAAAAACATTGGGGCATAAGAAATGACACCATGACATTTTCCACTGAGTATTTTTGTCAAAAAAAAAAAATTAAGATCACACATATTTTGCATTTATCTTCATAAGGTGCAAGTTGTAGTTTTGAATAAATATTTTGTTGTATTTCTTAAAGGTATGAACTACGAGAGATTCCTTCAATGAGTCTATCAAAACCTTTTCCGATCAAACCAAGAACTCCTACTACAAATTCCGGTTCCTTCTAAAATATACTTCAACTCTATACCTGTAGCGTTTCCGAGTTAGTTCCGAAATTTTATTCACTAATTATCTATTTTCTTCCCTAGCAACAGAAGTTCGCACTCCTCTTCGTTCTTCTGAACAGAAGTAGAGTTCTATCTCTTTTTTCCTGTTTTGGTCTGGGTTTCCGGTCTCTGCTTAAAGTCTTCGACTCTATACTTCTAGCGTCTCCGACTAAACTCTGAAATGTTATTCACTAATTAAATCTTGGCCTTTTCAAGTCTAGAGTTACCTGTTATATTTACTATACAGTCCCTAGGAACTTCACCTTTTGCCTTTTCTTATGCTCATACAACACCACACAGTTAGCCTCTATCTTGTTTGTCTCTTGGGCCTTTTATTGGGTGAATATTACTAAAAAATGGATCGAGTATACTAGAATCATCTGCGAAAGTTGCTTGCTAACCATTGCTCTACGGTGAGAAAGTTTTGATTTTTACAACGTCTAGCTTACATCAACACAAGGTCACAAGTGTGTGACTCTTAATGAGAATCTAACGCTCTATTGATTCAGTGGTCAGCAAAACTAGTTTGCTAACCACTGCGCCGTGGCCATGTCTAGAAAAATATTTTTGTACTACAGTTCCAGTTCGTTATTGTACTTGCACTTGCAAGTATGGATCATTGGAATGAAGCCAAAAAAGTCCATTTGACTCCTCACCCTTTCGTTAGAAAAAAACAGAAAAAGAAAAAGTAAATAAAAATGGTGGGAAAGAGGAAAGAAATTGCCTGTTCAGTTTTGCTTAACCAAACGCTTCTCTCATAAAACTGTCTCTTTTGTGGATAAAATAAACAGCGATTAGAACATAAACCCCCTTTTTTATCCAATGTTTCTTTATGTATCGCCTCCAAAAATAAATAAATAAAACAACATGGTCGAAGATGAAACTCTGAAAATGGGGTTTGTTTGATGTTTAATGGAGTTGGATATTTTTTTGTTTCAAGAACCTGTATTTTTCTTTCTGTTTTTTTTTTTTGTTACTTTTGTTTGATTTTTGTTTGATTTTTTATTCACGTCTTTTTTTAATTTTGTGAAAAAGATGGTGTCGTCGTGTGTGTGTGTGTGTGTGTGTGTGTGCGCGCGCACGCGCGTGTGCGTGCGTGTGTGTGTGTGTGTGTGTGTGTGTGTGTGTGTGTGTGTGTGTGTGTGTGTGTGTCCATTGATTAACTTCCTTTATGCATTTTATACGCTTTTTGTATATTTCGTAAACGAAATAATTTGACTCTATGTTTGAACTAATTCCAAAATGTGAAAATGTCGTCTGTTTCCCGTTAACGATATTGTTTGTTTGTTTTCTGATGTTGTTAATCTGCGAGTTTATTTGTATCCATGTTTTTATTATTATTATTATCATTATTATTATTGTTGTTGTTGTTGCTGTTGTTTTTTCAACGAACTATTTCTTTATAAATAGCTTTTTAAAAAGACAAGAATAAGACGCCATCGAATGCCTGCTAGATTAACGTTACCAGTGTTTGTGATTTTCACCATAGCAGAAGAAAGTTAAAAAATTTGTATTTCTTATTTATTTATTATCTCATGTCAGAAATTAAACTGAGAATCTTGTTTTCTTTCTTAATGCTTCATCTTGTACAATCTGAGTCTTATGAACAGTGATTCTATTTTTTTCATTAGTCTCTTAAAATAGGCGTAGGTGCCTGGCATAAACGCTTACGAAGCGTCAAATTAAAACAATTTATATCGATATAATACACTCCAGCATAGCATGAAGAAAAAAAGCCCCACACTTAATAAAATAAAATTTTTCCGTCAAAATGTTTGTGTCATTTATTAAGGGAAAATATTAAAGTGTTTTTAATTATTTCTTTTTAATTTTTAAATCTTTTTCATTTTTAATTCTTTCAGACACGCTCGAAATTTTGGGAAAAAATCTTTTTTGTTGTTTTTTTATAATTTTTTTATTTTTCATTTTTGTTATTTTTTTTTTTTTTTTTTTTTTTTTGTCAGCGGGTGAACAAATTTTTACCCGAGCTTACTATGGATAATGTAATATTACGAAGTTCAGATTAATTTGGAAATTCTTTCAAAAATAAAATAATCGTCGGATTCTAATGAATCTTTCAGGACTTATTCACAAATGAATGTAATTTTTTTTTTAAATTATTATTCTTAAAAAGTAAAAACAATTTTTTTACATCTGTTCTCCTGCACCTTCCCATAATTTCATGAAATTCCAAGAAATTAAATTGTTCAAAAAATTTGTTTTATCAGTTAAAAGCAGGACTCATCTATGTTTTTTCTTTAACAGTTAGCTTTTTTTCCGAATAGTAAAATAAACAAGGCAATATAACGATGAAATTATTTAATTAAATAAGCTTTTAATTGCTTTATTAAGGATATTATAGTCTGAAGAAAAAATTTCGATGAATAATGAATTTTTACAAAAAATATGATTGTGGCGGTTATGCTATCAAATTATTAAGTGAAGACTATATTTACTAATCAAAAATTGAAAACTTAATGCAAATCTTTGAGCCAAAAGATTTTTACAATACTTTTTAATTTTTCTTGTGTGTGGGAAATTTGTTTTTTAAGTATGGTATTTTATGTGTGACATTAAAAGCTCGCGTGTTTCGCGGTTTCTTCCTTTTACTGGAAAAATTTTTAGACAATTAATGTCAATTCTGGTCAGCCATACTTAGCTTATCTGGCTGTCATCAATCACTTCACAGGTTAGAAACATATGACAACCGTGATTAAGAAATACTTTTATTCTAAATTGCATGATATAAACAAGTAATACTTGTGTAAATCAGATTAATTTAACTTTAAATTTGCTATATCTTTTTTTCAAAAATGACGTGTCACAAATCTATATTTAATTTTGGGGAGAGTTTTAAAGCCGAGAATAAACTTTTGTTTGGAAACCTGTCAATCTGTCAAAATAAACGAAAAAATGATAACTTTGAAAATTCTAAAATGCTGAGATTTCAATCAATATAATTTCTATTTGAAATACACCAACGTATTTTGCTTACTGGAAATAGTAAATTTAATAATTAAGTTTTCGATTAAAGCTAAAGTGAAGGCTTCAAGAAAGCTTTTTTTATTTAAAAAAAAAACACCTTAAAAGTTAGGTATTGAAAATGAGTGGAGGACCCTACACTATATAGTGCTTGATCAATACTTGAAAATAGACCCTTATTCGAGAATCCAGGCTTTGGAAGTAAAACGGTACACCTATAATACTCCTTTCAATAAAAGGCAGTTTTCTCCAAACATTTAAATACAACAACAATCATTATATTCTGTTTTTTTTTGTTTTTGTTTTTATTTTTGTTTTGTTTTTTGTTTGTTTGTTTTTTACCTGTTCTTTTATTGTCTTTACTTCTCAATAACGTTTTATCAGTTAGCTTCACATCTTTACATCTTATTGGCTTTGCCGCCCTGCTTAGGGTGAAATGGTGAAAAAAAAAACTTGTCATTTAACAAAAATATATCTGTTGATAATTACTCCAATGACAAAGAAAATACAGGAATCCTTACGATCATAATCCAGGTACCTTGCTTGGAGTGAAATGGTTGAAAGATAGATAACAGAATAAATTATTATTTTATCGTTGTCCATGTTAAAAAGAGCTCGTTGACATACTATAACCTTCATCGGTCTTTCAATCATTAATTTTGTTAACTTTTCCACTGTTTTGATTTGAATATTACTTACAGCATTTTTTATTATTTCTTACAGATCTTCTATAACTGAATATTATTCTCCATCGTCATTTAGATTTTTTAAAATGCCTTTATTATTTAACACCAGAATCCCATTTTCCTCATTTTCAATGTATTTTCTATTAGAATCATTTTCAAGGCCTTTTTATTGTAAAATATTTTATTTAATGATTCATTCATCCATTTTATGCGGGTTATCAGCCCTTTGAAGGTTATTTAAAGCCGGAAACTATTTTTAGATTGTAGAAATCTGGAAGGGGACATAAAGATGGTTTAGTGATACAAGTCTTACTAAATAACCCATAAATCGGGGAGAATTGAATTCATACCTTTCTCAAGGGTATTTGCGCGTAAGTGAATATAATGAACCCAACGGGAATTGGAACTCTCTGTTTCGAGTCATTATTCATTACACCGCCCGTACATCCAAGCTTACAACACCCAGGCTTTGTGTTGCTTAACTTCGGCGTTGGTACTGTAACCGTGTTTCAACGTGATAAGACCATCGACCAAGTGTGGAAAATAAATACAATACAAGAGCCCGGTTCTCTCTGCTAATTTTTTGAAGCAGTTTAACATCCATTGATCAAAAATGGCTTCGAGCAAATGAAACTGGTAGGTCTTAGCGAGAACCATCCTTCTTTGAACCACCTGGACTAGCGTGACAGAATCACAAAGAACAGTGCCAAATAACAGAAAACACATTACTTGAGGTTGACTGATTGTTTTTTTTTGTTTTTGTTTTTTACGGCTTATCAGCCTTTTGTGGATTATTTGATTCCGAAACATTTTGGACTGCATTAATAATCTTTCTTTTTTTTTTCTTTTTTTTTTTTACTTTTTTTTTCTTTTCTTTTTTTTTTTTTTTGTTTTGTTAGGTTTTTTTAGGGTCTTATTTTTGGGTGAAGGATGAAGTGAATATTGTATTAACATTTTTTTTTAGAATAACATTTATTCTTCCAGATGCAACTGTTATTTAACTAGGGTAGGGCACAAATTCCTATCTTTCCCAACCGTATCTGCGCGTAAGTGAATGTTGCAAACCTGACTTGGATTCGAACTCGACTCTCAGATTTCTCATTCCGTGTCGCTATCCATTAAATCTGCACCTCCCTTCACTTGAGAACTTTCAACAACAGCAACAAGTGAAATGGATATCACATGTAACTTGAAGAGAAAATAATGACATAATCAAGATGTTGACGTTCCACACTACTTCAACCAAAATGTTAGAAAGGAGATGGTTAATATCTCGGTCAGTACTGGAAAGAGTGAAACCTATTTTCCAGAAGAATTGTTTTCAGAGAAAGGTTTTATAAATTTTAACTGAAACTATCACTGGCTGTTTGGTAAAAGAATGCCGATTTTTTAAATATTACCATTAAAATGTAAAATGCTGTGTTCAAACTAGAAGGTTGAAAATACCAATCAATGGTAAAAGTTAAACTGATTTTAAATTGGCCTTGTGCAAAACACAACCGAAGTCCCCACAATTTAAAATATCAGAAGGTTGAAGGTTAGATGTTAGAATGTGGAAGGATAAAATATTTCGTCTTGTATGTTAATGTAAAATTTTATTAACTAAACAGAATAACAAATTTGTAAGAAGAAAATGATCAAATAGAAAATGCATGTAGTTAAATGTTCCACAGGAATTCAAAGTTCATAGTTGAAAGTAGCTGAATGTGTGAATGTAAAAATATTCATCAGGCTACTAATAAAGTCTGTGTTCCTTTCCCTTTTTTGGCCGACCAAAGAGTGAAAAGGAAGGTCAAGCAATAAACGAAAATTGTATTTATCGGATTTTAGTTTTTAGGAGTCAGTTGAAGTATCTTGCTGTTGTTGTTTTGACAGTGAGTGAAGACGAAGAAAAGAAAATTGGAAGGAGAGGAATAACGAATGTGTGACACGCCCTTACGTCCGGATCGGCAAATTAAATTTTCTTTCGTCACATCTTGCGTGTCGTCTCTGTGTATGCTCCCATTTGACTAAATGATTTTTGGTCAAGGAACGTGAATAAGTACTTAGCAGGTCACGTGGTTGGATGAAACGACATACCCATTTTTTTAGGTGTTAAGAAAAATTGACCGGGGTCATAGATCAATTTCCTATCCAATCAGAATCTTGGATCTTAATTTTCACACCGACTTGTGAAATTTACCGTGGTCTGTTTTTTTTTTTTTTGTTGTTTGTTTGTTTTTTGGTTTTTTTTCCAAAATGTTTTCAGTCGTTTTGA
Organism: Ascarosepion bandense; assembly: GCA_037127315.1. Lineage (NCBI taxonomy): Eukaryota > Metazoa > Mollusca > Cephalopoda > Sepiida > Sepiidae > Ascarosepion > Ascarosepion bandense. Next base: position 15,379 of record JBBBDQ010028385.1, on the reverse strand, counting down.
TCCGATTTTGCGGGTGTGCAATTTCACTTTTTGTGTTTTAGTTAATTGTTGGACAATATAGGATGTGTATCCTATATTTGTTTGGTTTTTGTTTGTTTTTCTGGGTTTTTGTTTTGTTCCTTTTTGTTTTGTTTTACATTTTTTGTTTGTTTGTTTTTTCTTTATTTTTTTGCCGATGAGAAGTTTAAACATTGCCGAGAAACATTATTCACCTTCATGAAAAAGCAAGGCTACATGCATAAGGAATAACATAGGAGAAACTTTTAGAACTCATTTCGTCCTTTCTATCTCTATTCGCTATATTCACCTGAATTTGCACCAACCGATTATTACTTTTTTCGATCGCTAAAAACGCTTTGATGACGAAAACGTTTTTTAATGAAAACCAGATTCAAGCGCCCGTCAAAAAAATTTTTTTCGGCAAACATGTAATCTTCGTCTTTTGTACGCACAAAAATAAACAACGACAAAAAAAAAATTAATTAAAAAAGCAAAAAAAAAAACGCAGTGTCAAAAGAACACTTTCTCTATTAACACAGCTTTTATTTTAACTGTCTTCACTCTTAGAGATTGTTTATCGCTTTAAAAGGCGATGTTTTTACCTTTCTTGTGAGCTTTTTGTGGGAATTCCTCGCATTCCAAATCTTTTGTCCAACGAAGACTCTGACTTTGATGTTTGATCGAAACTGCTTAAAAGGAAGAATTTCCAAATGTATTCAATGTTGTAGACTGTTTCTCCAGAGTTCTAAAATATTGTTTCATGTGACATAATTTTATATTATTAATAGTTGACATTGTAAACATTTGTCGAGAATTCTGTATGTTATGCTCATCTCAACTGTGCTCGTGCGTCACGGGCCTCTTCCTGTTCCAAAGATAAATATAGCAAGGAAACTTAGTAAAACCAACTTGAAAACGTCGTATTAAGAATGCTATCATTTTGAAGATTCCAAAGACATTTCAGCCGTACAGATTATACTTCAAAGTCTCTAGCACACAAACACACGTGCGTGCACGCACACACATACACACACACACACAAATATATATATATATATATACAGAAACAGAAAAGAAATATGACATAGTATAAAAAACTTTCATGTAACTACTAAAGGATAAAATACGTGTCATGAAAACTTTTCCAACATTGTTATACTTCTTTCCTGTAATATATATATATATATATATATATATATATATATATATATATGAGTGGACATTAAGTCAACATCCACCCAACGGTGACATTCTCTTTCATCCCATAGAGAAACACAATAGTCAGGCCTGTCGGTAGCATTTAAGTAGGTACTTCCACTCATTTTCGATAACTAATTTTTAAATTGAATTATTAAAAATAAAAGAATGTATTCATGAAACTTTTTAGTTTTGATTGAAATCTAAATGATTAAGTTTACTATTTCCAGTAAGCAAAATATTCTGGTGTTTTTCAAACAGAAATTATATTTTAGATTATTGGATTATTGGAAAATTTTTCAATTTCTTTTTAATCTTTCAATTTTTCGGTGATTTTTGTGCGATCGATACATTTGTAAACAAAAGTTAAGTCTCGGTTTTAAAAATCTTGCAGAAATAAAATATACATCTGTGAGACCTTATTTTTAGAAAATTAGCTACTTTAATGTTAAATTAATTTGATTTACACAAGTATTACTTATTTATAGCATGAAATTTAAAATAAAACTATTTCTTTAACACGGAGTCGAACTTTCTAACCTTTCCACCGCATTTGAAATGTATTGACAGATTGACGGTTGCGAGATAAGCTAAGTGTATGGTGATCACAAGTGACATCATTTTACAATTTTTTTTCTGTTGGAGGAAGTAACCCTGAAACACATGACCTTTTAATGTACACATAGAAATTACCATACAAAAAAATTCAAATATACACAAAAAAATACATTAAAAATTATTTTAAAAACACGAAGGCAGGACAATTTGTATTAAACTTACCAATTTTCGATGAGTAAATATAATCTCCATTTAATAAGTTTAAACTAAACACAACAAATCTTTTATGTATTCTAAAAATATTTTTGAAACTTTATAAATTATTATAATTAAAAAAAAATGAAACCAATTCTTTAAAAATTTCATTATGAATCTAAAAAAAAAAATTTTTTTGGACTATAATATCCTTAATATGTACTATTTATTGGAGAAATTAAAGCTTATCAAATTAGATAATGTCATAGTTTTGTTGCATTTTTATTAAGAAGAGATTTTCGGAAATAAAGGCAAAAAAAAAAAAAATAGATGATTTACATTCCACAATGTGTCTTGCGTTTGATTCATAAAAATCAATTTTCCCAACAAAATTTAATTTCTTAAAATTCTATGGAGGAGGGAATTACAGATATAAAACAATATATGTTTGTTAAGATTTTTTTTAAATGATAATTTAAAAAATAGTTTAATTCATTTGTGAACAAATCCTGAAAGTTTCATTAAAATCCGACAATTGTTTAATTTTTGCAAGAATTTCAAATTTAATGTGTTTGTCACCGGAAAAAAGAGTTATGTTATATCACGTTTTACATAGTAAACTCTCGTAATGATTTGGCTACCCGCGAACTAAAATCAAAAGAAGATTTTTTACCAAAATTTCGAACGTGTTAGAAGGGATTAAAAAATAAAAAAATAAAAAATAGTTTGATAACCTTGATACTCTTAATAATAACATAAACATTTTGCCGTAAAAAGTTCGTTTTTATTAAGTTTGGGTTCTTTTTTATTCATACTATGATGTTTTTCAACGATTTAGTAAAAGTACCTACATTTTAACATGAAACAAACTACCACCGCTGGGTGTTAACTTCAATGTCCTTTTTTATCATTAAAAATGACTTTAATTAGTGGTTTTATCCCTTTATATCACCAATATAGCTTAAGATTATATATATATATATATATATATATATTATAAATTTTAAACATTTGCGAGGTTAAATACGCGTTGGGATTTCATTTGTCCTAAAAAACGTAAGATAAACATTATTAAAACCCTGGTTCACAAGGCATTAATGATTTGTTCTGAGTCTTTCCTGGATGATGAAATTAGTTTTGTGAAGGAAACCCTATGCAGTTTAGGGTATCCATCCGACACTGTTCATTCGGTCATCCGTAACAAGATTTTTGAATTCGAAAAGGATAAGCTCATTAATGCTAAAAAATGCCAAGTTTATCTTAGACTTCCCTAGATTGGATCAAAGTGTGAAAGCATGGCTAGACAAATTTCATCTGAAGTTCATTGTTGCTTTTTTTCTCGGCCGAGGTATGTATTGTATTTCAAACCCGGCCCATGTTATGTTCTGCACGCAAGGATGTTCTTCCTCCCCACCAAATTAATTCCATAATTTATAAATACAATTGTAGTTGCGGAGCTGACTACATAGGAAGAACAACTCAGCGTCTTGACATGAGAATAAAGCAACATGTCCCCACTAAAATAAGAAACCACATCTAGCTTCGAAATGGACTCGTTCCAAATACTTACGGTGCCGCCATTTGCGAGTACCTTCTAAAGAATAAAAAGTGTGCAGCTAATTTTAGTGAAGATTGGTTCACTGTTGTGTCAATTGACTGCCTGTCCGCTTACAGGAATCTTTGTCATTTGATTCAGCGATATCCTTGTGAGTACGTTATTTACTTGAACGTTTTGCCTTTTGTACGTTTGTCTTTGTTTGAATCGTCGTTTTTTGCATACGTCTGTTGAATATCTTTGTTTCGTCTTAGCGGGGAGACGAGGACGTTGTGGTTCTGTCTCCTCGGCCATTAACTTCTTCTGCCGACAGTGACGCCTTCACCGTCAATTTTGGACAAGGCGCCCACTAAGAGACTCCAACTATTACCAGTCAATTCAAGACAAATACAAGGATTTTATCAGTGGGAACGAACTGATTGTGATCCCAGAAGTTGGAAGTACAATAGCTACCAAGACAATCTCTCTGCTGACGTCATATCCGAAAACCCGGAAGTTTATTGGCGTCAGCAGGGAGAGTATGGTGGAAACTTTAAAAGACTCCACATCTGCCCGAAAATACTGGCAAGAAGATCCTGTGCTATGTGGGATGTCCTCCTGGGCTCAGAAGAGGAGGCCCAAAAATTGGCCGGGTCGTGTCTGCAAGCCAAATGAATCCGGCTACAAACGGAGTATATGGGTACCAGGCGTACCAGGATTATTATTCATGGTGTCCCACTAGAAATTCTTTGTGACCATGTAGGAGAATTCCTAACACAATTCGGATCCGTGGAGGAGGTAAATCGAGTGGTTAGTAAGGCCGAAGTCCCCACGGAAGATATAAGTGCATATATCAACAGGACAATTTTTTGAAAGTGCCTGATGTCCTCATTTGTAGAGGCAGCAAGCTGTTTGTTGCCATGGAGGCGCGCAGGTCACACTGCTGGCTATGTGGAACGGCTGGTCATTTAGCCAAAATGTGCCCCTCCAGTAAACAAGATGAACAAAGGACAGTCGCAGCAACACAGGATACAGTAACTTCGGCGGCACCAGCATCTCGGTCGGTTTCCAAATCGTCAGTTTCTCAGGATGGAAACAAGACTCCAACAAAAACAGAATGGACAGAGGTGGTCAGGAAGGGGAAGAAGGGGACTTCCTCTCCTACTCCGCAGGACGCCACACAAAAGGAACCAGTTTCGTCATCCAAAAGAAGAAGAAACAATAACCGCAACAAGCAGCAACAGCAACAGAAGAAACAGCAGCAACAGCAACAGCAACAGCAGAAACATCAGTAACAGCAACAGAAGAAACAGCAGCAACAGCAACAGCAACAGCAACAGCAGAAACATCAGTAACAGCAACAGAAGAAACAGCAGCAACAGCAACGGCAACAGCAGAAACATCAGTAACAGCAACAGAAGAAACAGCAGCAACAGCAACAGCAACAGCAGAAACATCAGTAACAGCAACAGAAGAAACAGCAGCAACAGCAACAGCAACAGCAGAAACATCAGTAACAGCAACAGAAGAAACAGCAGCAACAGCAACAGAAGAAACAGCAGCAACAGCAACAGCAACGGCAAAACATCATTAACAGCAACAGAAGAAACAGCAGCAACAGCAACAGCAGCAGAAACATCAGTAACAGCAACAGAAGAAACAGCAGCAACAGCAACAGAAGAAACAGCAGCAACAGCAACAGCAACAGCAGAAACATCGGTAACAGCAACAGAAGAAACAGCAGCAACAGCAACAGAAGAAACAGAGCAACAGCAACAGCAACAGCAGAAACGTATTAACAGCAACAGAAGAAACAGCAGCAACAGCAACAGAAGAAACAGCAGCAACAGCAACAGCAACAGCAGAAACATCAGTAACAGAAGAAACAGCAACCAACAGCAACAGCAACAGCAGAAACATCAGTAACAGCAACAGAAGAAACAGCAGCAACAGCAACAGCAACAGCAGAAACATCAGTAACAGCAACAGAAGAAACAGCAGCAACAGCAACAGAAGGAAACAGCAGCAACAGCAACAGCAACAGCAGAAACATCATTAACAGCAACAGAAGAAACAGCAGCAACAGCAACAGCAGAAACATCAGTAACAGCAACAGAAGAAACAGCAGCAACAGCAACAGAAGAAACAGCAACAACAGCAACAGCAACAGCAGAAACATCAGTAACAGCAACAGAAGAAACAGCAGCAACAGCAACAGAAGAAACAGCAGCAACAGCAACAGCAGAAACATCGGTAACAGCAACAGAAGAAACAGCAGCAACAGCAACAGCAACAGCAGAAACATCATTAACAGCAACAGAAGAAACAGCAGCAACAGCAACAGCAACAGCAGAAACATCAGTAACAGCAACAGAAGGAAGAAACAGCAGCAACAGCAACAGAAGAAACAGCAGCAACAGCAACAGCAGCGAAACATCAGTGGCAACAACAGAAGAAACAGCAGCAACAGCAACAGCAACAGCAGAAACATCAGTAACAGCAACAGAAGAAACAGCAGCAACAGCAACAGAAGAAACAGCAGCAACAGCAGCAACAGCAGAAACATCAGTAACAGCAACAGAAGAAACAGCAGCAACAGCAACAGCAACAGCAGAAACATCAGTAACAGCAACAGAAGAAACAGCAGCAACAGCAACAGCAACAGCAGAAACATCGGTAACAGCAACAGAAGAAACAGCAGCAACAGCAACAGAAGAAAACAGCAGCAACAGCAACAGCAGAAACATCGGTAACAGCAACAGAAGAAACAGCAGCAACAGCAACAGCAACAGCAGAAACATCAGTAACAGCAACAGAAGAAACAGCAGCAACAGCAACAGAAGAAACAGCAGCAACAGCAACAGCAACAGCAGAAACATCGGTAACAGCAACAGAAGAAACAGCAGCAACAGCAACAGCAGCAGCAGAAACATCAGTAACAGCAACAGAAGAGACAGCAGCAACAGCAACAGAAGAAACAGCAGCAACAGCAACAGCAACAGCAGAAACATCAGTAACAGCAACAGAAGAAACAGCAGCAACAGCAACAGCAACAGCAGAAACATCAGTAACAGCAACAGAAGAAACAGCAGCAACAGCAACAGAAGAAACAGCAGCAACGGCAACAGAAGAAACAGCAGTAACAGCAACAACCTAGCGCTAAGAAGGAAATGGAGGTAGAGGAAATACCTCCTCCGAGGTCCTCATCATTAAAAAGAGGACGTGAAGAGGAAGAGGAAAACAATAAAAAGAAGGGAAGATCGGACTGCAGCGAATGGGGTAGGGTGGAGAAGTTCGTGATAGCAGATAAGACCAGATCTGTTCCTGTCTCTCCCGTGAAAAAAAGTGTCTGTGAAGGGGAGGAGTCAGTCTGCTTCCCCGATTGGACAAATTTCATCTCCTCTCAACCCCATCTCTTTCTCCCAACCTGAAACTTTGATAGAAGTACACTCTTCCCAGCCTGAAATAATTCCTTCCCAACAAGAAACACCCACCACTAAAACTAAAGGGAAAGAGAAAAAGAAATCGAGGGTTAATCCATATAACTCTAGTAATGTTTGCAAAGTTGACAGATTGACCTTATAGAGGGACCTCTCGGCACAGAAAAAGTCCCTTCTAAGGCCATTGTTTAAACTCACCTCAGTCAATTTTCCAACGACTGAGAACCCAGAAAATTTCCCAGGTGCCTCAGGTGTGCTGTCTTTAATAAGAAGTACTGGAGACCACTTAAAAGTCTGGAAAATGATTGAAGGGTGCTTCGGCAGCATTCCCAAAAATCACTATGGCACAGACTGGAACTCAATAATTAAATAAATTGTCTAAATATTGAGCGAGAAGGGTCCCTGTCATCCTCCACTCCTCTCTTTACAGAGCCGTAAAGCTAACGTTTCCCACGGACGTCGGCAGCATTGTCCAGGACGGACGGATTACGTTCGATATTGGTTCTGGAAGACTAGGACAATCCGTCGGGGTCCCTACTGCCATTGACTTCAGCACTGTATGTGACTAGAAGTAATTTTTTCTCTTATTTTTTCAGGTTTAAAAAATGTCAATCAAGTTAGCCAGCTCGAATGCGAGGTGCCTTAGGGACCGGAGTTAGGCGGATTGCCTGCTTCGAGACCTCTTGTCCTTCGGTGTGGATGTCGCCGCGATCCAAGAGACTCACTTTGTTTGCAAGGTCGATGCCCGTGTGCTGACTGACTACTTTGTCGTCTATTCAGCATATGGGGACCGGCTGGCTAGAGGAGTTTCTTTGCTGGTTAAGCGTACCCTGGATGCGAAGGTGGATCTTATCCATGTCGGTGCCGAGGGCCGGCTGATCGTGGCCGATATTACAGTGAAAAGCAATGCGTTTCGACTGATTGCAATTTATGCGCATAATGACCGAGAGAAGCGCGTCTCGCTTCTTCGGCGGTTGGAGCCCTTTTTGGTGGATTCAACGCGACTAGTTTTAGTGGGGGACTGGAATACCATCCTGGACCCCAAGCTGGATAGAGGATGGGAAGCTAGTGGGAAGGTACGTGATCGTAGCTTGGTCGATCTCATCGAAGAGTAGGGGCTTGTCGATAGATACCGGGTCGATCACAAGAATAGGAAGATGTGGACGTGGACTAGTAGTTGACCTTCTACCTGGGTAGTTAGCTACCTGGATAGAATGTTAGTTCGTGAAGCCGACATAGATCTTTTAGATTGTCCCACGTTCCACTGGTTAGGCTATGTGGACCACAAACTTGTTTGTGCCCGGGTAGATTTAGAAAATAGGCCTAGAATGGCTGGTTACTGGAAGTTCAATGTGTCCTTACTGGTCAGGCGGGAATTCCGGCGCCAGCAAGCGTTAACTTGCAGCGGGCGTTAACTGGGGGAGTCCTTGGGAATAAGTGGTGGAAGAATCTTAAGAATAGTATTAGGTCTTACACCACCAAGTTCAGCAAACGGTTCAAACTAGATAAGGCAGACAAGGTGAAGACACTTAGAGTTAATTACCAAGGAGCCTGGTCTCCGTGATGAGGAGTTTCGCAGCTATTTGGCTGACTTCCACCGGCTTTTGCCGGCTGATGCAAGTAGCTGCTAGGAAGAGATTACGGAGTCTACGCGGCTTTGAAGAAGGTCGGCTGAGGCAAATCGCCGGGTCTTGATGGTTTGCTCTATGAATTGTACTTGAGGCTGTCGCACATCTTTGTTCCGATTTTGACTGTCGTGTTCAATCACTGGTTCCAGCAGGAGTCCATCCCCAACCGGTTCAGCAGGGGTGTGATCACGCTGTTGAAAAAAGACAAGTATGTTGGAATGTGTTAGAGGGTTACCGGCCTATAACTCTGCTAAACACAGAGTTATAGATTTTGGCCAAGATCTTGTCAAATCGTTTGCAATTAGTTGCCGAGTCTCTGTTGGGACCTGAGCAGACTTGTGCTATGAAGGGCCGAACAATTCAGAGCAACCTGTATCTAATACGCACGATCATAAAGGGGATAAAAGACGACGAAGAAGCCGCGCTGATCAATTTGAATCAGTCCAAGGCATTTGATAGGGTTGACTATCGTTACCTGGCGGCTGTCCTGCAGGCCGCTGGATTCGAAACCAACTTCCGCCGCTAGGTTAGCCTCCTGTATCAATCCCCCACGGTTGTGGTACAGGTGAACGGAAAGTTATCGGACGTTTTGGCGCTGTCTAGGCCGGTCCGACTGGGTTGTCCACTGTCGCCCCTACTTTATGCTTTAACGTTGGAGCCCCTCTTTCGCCGGCTAAGGGACAGGGCGTGCAGTCCGGCTCTACGTGGATTCGCTGTCCCTGGTGGTGCTCGAGCCAGGGTTTCCGCGTACGCTGATGACGTCACTAATTTCGTGTCCTCCCGGGGTGACATTGAGGTGGTATAGAAGGCTCTTTACTCACAACAAGTTGTCCGGCATGCGGTTAGGTGCCTGGAAGGGTGTTACCCTCCCGGGGCCCTTCGACTGGACGGACGGCCCTGTCCGCATTCTTGGAGTGTGGTTTGGACCCGACCTCCAGTTGGAGAAAAATTGGTCAGAAGTACTGGCAAAGATCGGTCGAGGTTTGGCATCGAAGGAGGTTGTCCTTAAAGGGTTTGGCTGAGGCGTGTGTTATATACGTCTTTCCCATTATCCTTTACCGGTTGTAAGTACTTCCACTTTGTAAACGACGTAGGGATGCGATCGAGCGTTTGCTATTCTCCCTTTTGTGGAGAGGACACAAACACTAAGCCGACAAAAGTGTCTGTGTCCAGCGTCCGTGTTAGGGGGGGGTCTGGGAATGCTGCACTTGATGGGCCATAAGGTCGCTTCAAAGTTGTTTTTTCTCAGGCGTGCAATTTTGGAAAACTCATTGCTGGCGGGTATAGTGAGGGACATGTTCCCTAGCCTTACTATCACTCCCCCCATCTCGAGGCGGTGCCGTAACCCTCGAGGACGATCGAGTTTTTTCCTCGAAAGTCTGGCGGCCTTGCAGGCCATTCCACGGTCTAGTGACTTTTCACAGCCTAGGAGAGTCTTCTATTGTAAGTTAGTGGAATGCGTCGCGAATGATTCATTACTTGATGTGCTCCGCTTGTCGGAGGATGAGTATCGTTCGTTCTGGTCTTGGACATCAGGTACCGATTATCTCAGCAACGCTGAGTTTTCGCTTACTTGGTGATTAGCTCGGAATCGGTTGCCTCTAAATGATAAGTTCTTCATATAGGGCCTGGCGGATTTGCCAGATTGTGAACGCTGCAACCTTGGCTTGGAAGAAACGGTTTCGCACACCTTATACCATTGTTCGCGGGTTTGCCCTCTATGTGATCGGGTCGGCGAGGTGATTGTTCGTATCGCCCCGCGAGAGCTTGTGCTCATTGATCGTGTATTCACCTGTGATAATGTATTACCCCCGTTCTCTGGGGTGAAGCGTATGCTGTTTCTATCGCTTCTAGCCACGGCTCGAATGGTGATTTGGACGATGCGAAAGGAGGAAGTCTTGCGAGGTCAGCGTCTTTCAGATCAGGATCTGATCCCATATTTTGAGCACCAGCTCAAAATTAAGATTAGAAGTGATTGGAAACGTTTGCCTTCGACAGCCCTCAGCAAAAGGTGGGTAAATGTGGCGAGCCTGGTTCGCGTGAACGGGGCTAGCCTTAATTTTCTCTTCTAGATCTGCTGGTTACATCGGGGTAGATTCCTTTGGAACCCTCCCCTGATTAAGGTAGCTCTCTTTTGTGTACCAAGTTAATGTGAATGAATGTGTTCTTAGCCTGTACCCGGCTTTCTCTTTTGTGATGAGTCAATTCGAGATTCCCAACTTCCCCAGTTTGTTTTGGCCTCCTTTTATCTCGGATGGGTCAGCCTTCGATTTTCCCATTCCTTTCATTATTTTAACCCCTCCTCACTCCCTTAGCAAGTGTGCCTCTTGATTTCGCCATTTGGCGGAATACAGCGGCCATTCCTTTTGTGGGATGAACGGGTCTTACTAACATCGTTTCTTTTGGTTTAAAAATTACGTTGTATTTTAGTTTGTTATTGGGTTCATCCCCCTCCCATCATCTCATTATTCATGTTTTCAGTTATAATATACATAGCTGCATTTTTATTTTCATGGGTTTGTTCCCCGTTTTTAGGTGCCCCTTTGGAATATGTGGTATTGTGGTGTATGAAGGATTGAGAGGTGATGGATAGGTTCTTGTGGTGGATGTGCAAATTATAATCAGTGATTGGGTCATGATAGTGTTTAGCTAGGTATAGGATAGATACTGAAGACCACCCTCTGCCCACCCCCTTTTCGGCCTTGTGCCACAATTTGTATGTTTTATGCAAAAAAATATATTGGTTCACTGTTGTGTCCCGATCTTACTCATTATTCCATCTTAAGTTGCTGGAGGCTTCATGTATCGGATCCCGCAAACCTGCACTGTGCAAACAGCGTGAATTGTTGGGGCTCGATATTATTAGCCTCTAGCTCCTTGCATCCACAATTATTGTTTTTATCCCCCCCCCCTCATTTTCCATGACACACTTTATTTTAATTCCAATTAAAATCTCCCGTAGAGGCCTGACGAGCGGGAGCGAAACCGGTTGCTTCGCTTTTTAATACCATTTCATAATGTGTAACATCAAGCTACACACTTTTATTTCTTTAACATATATAAATATATTACGGAAATCAACACATTTTAACGAAACTTGGTTATAAGCAACCGACAATTTGAAATGAATTGTTTGAACATTATTTTTTATCGATACTCGTATTTAAGTAGATATTCTGTTTTTAATGAAACAGTATTATATATTTATTTCTACCGGCCTGATTATTTACGATAAATTTTTATTACGAATCCTGCCGAATGGCACACATTTTCGTAATAAAAATTTATCGTAAATAATCAGGCCGGTAGAAATAAATATATAATACTGTTTCATTAAAAACAGAATATCTACTTAAATACGAGTATCGATAAAAAATAATGTTCAAACAATTCATTTCATATAAATATATATAAATGCGTGTGTGTGTGTGTGTGTGTGTGTGTGTGTGTGTGTGTTTCATTTCAACGTTAAATAATCCTATAAGGACTTAAAATTGTATAATCAAGCAACCCAACTTAAATAATTTAACATCTTGTCATTTCTTCATGATATGGCATTACGCTTGTAAAACGGATTAGTAAGTTGGGCTACAAGTAGTGAATTGGGTCATATTTTGAAAGTTTTTATCCAATAAGTTTTGACATTTCTTCGTCATTCATATTAGCCTATTTTTAAAAAGTATCCCTCCCAGAAGTTGCAAGTATTGAAATTCAAAATTGAGTCTCGCTGCGCTTTGAAAAAGTAACAAAATCTAAAAACGTTGTTCTTAAGTCCAGCTAGCCTGTGACCCAGTCTCTGCAAACCACGATTTCATGATGGCAGTGCGAACGCTTGTAGATTCTTGCGGAAAGCGGATAATTTATCCTTTGAAGCAAGAATGTGATTTTAGTAGTATTAGAGACGATCGTAGTTACAGCCAGCCATATGTACGCCGGCTTACACAGTGGAACGAACCTGGGCCCACCAGCGACAGAACATTACGAAGGAAAGGGAGAACAAAAATAAATGTTTATCGAAAACAAGTGCTGTGTGGCTACCGAAGCGGATAAGTCATGTATGGTAGGTCATCAGCGCTGTAATTAGTTACATCTCATAAAACTGGTAAATATATTACTTCTTTCTCTCTCACTCTGTTATACACACACAAGCATTAAAAATGCATATAGACATAATTTTTCCTCTTTTTTTTCCTTTTATATTATTCAAATTGACGTACCGTTGGGTGGAGTATGGAATTAACTTTGGTAAAGAAATACATTAATTAATTTTAAAAAAATGTGTTTACTATACAAGAAGACAAAGATATCTTAAAAATATATATAAATAGAGAAATAAAAAACTGATATAAGAAAAGAGAGAAAAAAAACGTTAAAAAAAATGAATAGAAAAAATAACGACGAGAAAAAATAACGACGAGAAAGAAAGAAAGAAAGAAAGAAAGAAAGAAAGAAAGAGAAAATTCGCTTTGTTTACGTTTGGATACGAAACTGTGCAGATATGAAATATTTCGGAAGATTTACAACAAGAGAAATTTCGCATTTAAGGGCACAATTTCGGCCTTGACTGATTTATTAATTATTTGTCAAAGCGGACTGGATTTAACGGTAACTCCCTCAGCCCAGAGTCACACAGATCCGAATCCTGCGAGAGAGCGTAAACTTGTTTTTAATAAGATTTTTCGAACATTCAGGCCGGTCGACGAAAATCAATAAATATACTTTTTAATAAATAAACGGAGCGTTTACTCAAAACGAATGTCCCCCAAAAATAACGTTTAAAGTGATAAAAATCTGTTGGATTGATAAATAAAAAATCTATTACTTTCTTTGGATTACTTTTAACTTTTTTGTAAGTGATGACCTTTATCCCACAGACGAAACATTGCTAGATTTTCACTACTTTGTTGCTTGGGCGAGTTACATTCATTAGTTCTGCTAGTTCAGACCTTCACAGCTAGGACCCACCCTGCCATGTTCACGGTGGCAAACCATCCCCATTTGCTTCACATTCCTTTGATAAGGAGTAAGTTCCATTCAGCTTCTTTCCCAGAACTGTTAGTTTGTGGAACAGACTCCTGAGCGAATGCTTTCCTGACTACAATCTTGGACTCTTCATGTCCAGGGAAAAACGACATCTATTCTACACATCCTTGTAATATATATTTCTTAATTTCTCCATCCCTTTTTCCTTACAACTATTTCACTCAGTAACCAATCTACCTTAAGTGGCTCTTGGAACTTGTATTGAGTCAACTATCAGTAAATTAATAAAAATACATTTTTATACGTTGTTTTTGGGGGGGGAGTTTTTTTTTACGAAATTTATGGGAATAAAAATGTGCAAATACGCCGGTCGCCCAATTGGTCATTCAGTCAGTCAGTTAAGTGCCATACGTGATACATGCTTTGGGTGGGTAGAAGATTATCCCGCAGTAAGTTGCCATTACTTTCTGCGGTAGACTGGTTGCCAGCCAATGCTATAGAGCCGAATCTGTCTTATTATTTAACTCATAACTGGAGGAAAGAGACAGATTAATACCTTTCTCAAGGGTATTTGTGCGTAAGTGAATGCAAGGAATTCAAGTGGAATTCGAACTCGGCACCACGATTTGTCGTTCCGAGTCGATATTCACTGCACCACAACGCACATCCGATTGGTTATTACCATTGGTAAATTTCAAAAAGTAACATTTGAAAAAAATAATAATCTTTTCTTCTAGTTTTCTTTTTCTTTTTACCTTGGCTCACAAAGAAATATCTGTGCAAAATCTTTCAAAGATGGACGGTTACGAAAACTTAATACTCGCAGGACGTATCCAGACAAGAAAGGTAGGATAACACCGAGTGAATAGCAGATGGAGAGCATGGAGGTGTGGTAAAGAGATAAAGGTTGCTTCAAGGACCAGAAAGTCATGACTTTCTGGTCCTTGAAGCAACCTTTATCTCTTTACCCACATCCTGAAGTTATACGGTACACACATAATAATAACGATCAGTTTTTGATACCGATTTGATTCAGCTTTCCAATTTTCCTCTCGCAATTTTCCCTTTAAGATGAGGAGAATAACAAAAAAAAACGTTAAAAAGAATGAATAGAAAAAATAACACAAAGAAAGAAAGAAAGAAAGAAAAGAAAAGAAAAGAGACAGAGAGAAAGAAAGTAATCCTATCAGGAAATGGTCGGACATCCCCTGCCATATTGGAGATTAAATATTACGTAGCAGTTCCACCCGTTCTAACCTTCACGTTTAAGACCCGCTATACCACACACCTTGTAGTGACCCATCCTAATTCCCTTTGTAATCTATTGATGAGACATAAGTTCCACTCGAGCAGTTTCTTCCCATAAATTGCTGCTTTGTGGAATCGACTTCCAAGAGAATGCTTCCCTAACTTTTACAATCTTAACTTGTTCAAGATTTTTTCATAAATAAAGGTTTTGTTCAGCAATATCTCACGAGGGCATGAAAACTGTTCAACCGGCCTAAAAGAAATTTGGGTTCACAAAGGGATTTTTCTGCAACTCTTTCCAAAAACAGTTGTTGATTATTTTTGTACAGCTTCTATCTATTCTTTGCAGTGTTTTTTGTGATATCTTTTTTACATTATTGCATACGAAAAGGTTTCCTATTTTAGATCTAGATTTGGGCTTGAGTTTCTGTCAACTTTGTTACAGCACCACTTGCATGTTCTTAAAAAAAATTGTTTGAGGAAAACAAAATAACAACAGTAGATTATTATGTTGGTGTCACACATTGAAAATTCTGTTCTTGAAGAATAGTATCAGCAAGACTCCTCACTACTCAAAAACATTTCGAAGAATCCTC
>JBBBDQ010028384.1:195000-207798 GCA_037127315.1 Ascarosepion bandense | reverse complement strand
TATATATATATATATATATATATATATACACACACAAAAAAAAAAGTGAAATTAAAATAAAAACTATTCTTCATCAAAATAGAATGTTCTGTTCAATTTTAGATCAACTGCTACATTAAATGTTAGACAAAGAAATTTCCAATTAGAAATAATCCTACAGAGTGAAGACTGATAAAAGAGAAAAACTAAGACAAAGTACTTCCAAATAGTCTGCCAAAAAAATGAACTGTGATTGGGGGGGGGGGGGTGTAGGCTTATTTGTTAAAATGAAATTGTTGAGCTTAAAATAAACTCAATTGGTATGGAGAGCTCAGCTGAAAAAGCACAACTGTTGGTTAATTCAATGTCTAGTAGGAATTACAAGGTTGCACAAAATGAAATATTAAGAGAAACATTAGATGTGAAAAAGAAACAGAAAAGAGCTTTTAACTTAAATGATGGGAATAATATATTGAAATAAATAAAATACACAAGATATTTGTTACCAAGGATGCATAGCAATTTTAAGAGTGTGCATGCAAAAAATGAACATGTATATAGACTTAAATATCAAATACTATAAATATAATAGCCTTATTATGTTAGTTGCTTTGGGTAAATGAAGCTCAACAGTCCAGAGAAGTAGTCCACTTTGAGGAAGGAAAATGCTGATTTTGAACCTCCATTTCCTTGTCATATCCAAACATGGAAAAGGAGAGAAAAACCTGAAGTGGAGCCCCAAAAAGCTGCCAACACTGACAACTTTGCAGAAATTCCTAGAGACAAATTGGATCTTGGATCTTGTCATTATGAACAAATTTTTAATTTTGTTCACGGGCATTGTTTTTGATAACTGCACAGTATAGTAGGGTCAGTTGGGCACGTGATAATTCCTACATCACGTGCCTTGAGGAGGCAGTGCTGTCCTGGGTCAAGAGGGTGACTGCCGGAAGACTGTCTGGCAACAGGACTGTGCTATGCCAAACAAGCAAAAGAAATTTCAGAAAAGTATTTTATTTTTGGTATGTTTTTAAAACCATGAACTAGTGTTTACAAATGTCTCAAACTTTCACTTTGTTGATGTTCCGGAAAAAAAAAAAAAAAAAAAAAAAAGAAAGATTCAAATCAATATAACTTGTTTGAAATATACCAGAATATTTTGCTTATAGTAAATTTAATCCTTTAGCTTTTAATTAAAGCTAAAATTAAATTCTAGAAAGCTTTTCATTGTTAAAAATTAATTTCAACCTTAGGTATCACAATTTTTGTAGAGGTACCTAACACAGAAATTTTAAATATGCATAAAAAAAAAAAAAAAAAAAAAAAATCTGCTTATTTATTTGAAATAGATATTTTTTTTTTTTTATTTTTTTTTTTATGCTTGTTTTCACCCTTATCACTAAACTTAAGGTGAACAAGTGCACCAACCGGGTCAAGTAAAATGTGGTCATTGCTGAGCCTACTCAAACACCTGCTACTCCAGGTATGGACCACAACTTGTCATTAAACAAATGCATTACCCACTTAGACCTGTTATTAAATACTGAACACTATCATGTTCTGACAGCTTCATGCAGTTAACTCAGAAAAGTGTAAAATTTAGTCATGTCTTTTTTTTTTTTTTTAATTCTTTGCCATATATTGGTAATCAAGTTTACATCTATTCAGCTTAGAAAATATTTTTAAATGATCATTCTTTCACAAATACTAGATTAGTGAGATACTTCATTAAACATTTAGGAATTGCAGAGTAAAGAGGGTGGGCTTTGTTTCATTTCTTAGCAGTCATTCTTTATAATAAAAAGAATGACTGACTGACACACACATAGCATCTTGGTATTTTATCAAGATTATTACAATTGTTTCAGTTATTCATCTGCATGGATTTGTTGCATACCTATGAACATTTTTAGTATAATTTTAATTAACCTTCTTTTCAAAATTTAAATAAAAAGCGACCAAAAGAAAATTTAAATTATTTTTATGCTTCACTCTTGAAATGCTTTTCTGTAAATTTACCAAAGACAATGAAATATCATAAAATATCTGTCAGGGATTCACATTACTTTTTAGTTAGTCTTTAAAAGGAAATCTAGTTTTACACGAATGAAGAGAAACTTAATAAAATTGAAGTTTGAGTGTAACAAGTACTTTGTTTCATTATCCCACCTCTTGCCTCCAATTCTATGGGAGCTGAGAACAAAGAATGCTTCAAGCCATTTTGAGTATAGTGAGAGTTGCAGGTTTACTTTCAGCTGGCTTTGGTAATAACCCAATAAGACTTTGAAAGCAAGAATTATTACAAAGTTCTAGACAACCACTTTTACAATATTGTCCTGTATTGCTAAGGTTTATTATAATAAAAAAAAAGTGCATAAATGTAATTCTATAAATGAGCATCTAGGAAAAATATATTAGCTTTGATTTAGTGTTTAAATCATACAGGTTTTAGATGTTATGCAGTATTGATATCCAAAATAAATGAATTCTAGTTTATCAAGCCATAACTTTTTCAAAGGCAAAATAGCTTCTCAAGATGAACATGTAATAATAAAAAAAGAACATATAGCTTTATAAAGAATAAACAAGTGTTGAAAGCAGTAAGAATAGTAATGGTAACATCAGTCATTTGCCATATGACAAGGAAACATTTGGCATTTATCAATTGACTGAGCAACCTGCTTTTGGTTGTAATTTATAGAAATTATCTCCTAAAAACAATTTTTTAGGAAAATAGCTTTCTCAAGTCAATTAGCTATTATTGCTCTTTCCAGTACTGATAGGGGTTTCCTTCCTAACAGTTTATTTGAAGTAGTGTGGAATATCATTATTTTCTCTGAGTTACAAGTGCAATCCATTTTAGTTATTGCTGCTGTTGGTAGTTCTCAAATAAGGTTTCTGTTATTTGGTACAGTTGTTTGTAATTCTGTAGCACTAGGCCATATGTATTTAAAAAAAAAAAAAGGTCTTTGACTAGACCAGTGTTTTCCAACATGGGTACTTATATTGAAATGTGGCACTAGAAGTTTTATTTCATTTGGCAAGCCTTTGAACATACTAAGGTGGCAGGGGTTGGGGCATAGGCATTTACCTATATTTTTCCTAATATTCAAAAATTATAAAATATTGGCTACAAAAGGAAATTTCTGAAAGTTATCTAAAATGGTGGGAAGCTATCAAACTTTTTTTTCATTGCTTTTCCAACTTCCAATATGGCTGAATGTGGTTTCAACACATTTATACAGATTCTTACTAACAAAGAAACTGCCTGCAAATAAAACGAAGAGATTTACAATTACTTCTAAGCACATAGAACCTAGAGTAAGAGCCTTAGCCAGTAAGCATTGAAGTTGATCATTGCATTGAAAACATTAAATTAAGCTATGAAAATAATTTTTTTTAAGCATTTTAATTTATAATAGAAATGAAAGCAATATTATTATAATTGTTGCTGCATTAATGCCTAAGTAATTACCCTGTTATGAAGGGTGAATTCAGTATAATATGTAAAATTTATTTGAAGTGGGGAGGGTGACAAAAGTTTGTGCTCTAAGGAGATGTTAGATGAAAAAAAGGTTGGGAAACACAGGACTAGACCCTCAGATTTGTTTTTTTTAACCATTGTTCTTAGAAGGTAATTATATACAGATATTGCTTAAAAAAGTTTTACAATGATTTTAAAGCAGGCTTTATGACAGGAACCAAGTATTTGAAGATTAGTTCCAAGTTCAGACATGATATACTTAAAGAAGAGAATATCCATTAATCAGCTGCAGAGAGTCCCATGATTCCCACTTTAATTTAGACACTTGCTTTCTTACTAGAGTAACTAGGAAGTAAGACATTTTCTTTATTAATGAGTCACTCATAACAGTACTGGTGTTAACAAGTTAGTCATAAGCTACAAAGATTGAGTAATGTCTTCACAAGAGTAGACAAAAAAAAGTAAAAAATAAAAAAGCCTTGCAGTTGTATTACATAATTCAGCAGCTAATTATATTATGTATGGTATGTTATAAAGATATATAGTGTAATGGATATCAACATGGAACCGGATTGGTAAATGGTATTCAAATTCTTACCTATAAGTATGTTGCATTCACTTTTGTACAAATGCTCTTTAGAAAGACATGAATCCATCTCTCCTCTCTCCCACTATGGGTTAATAACATGGTTTATTGGGCTCTATAACCTTAGAGTAACAGCCAGTAAGAGAGAACTACCACTTAATTTAAAACTGAAGGCAATTGGAAACCACTTTATTTTCCAAAGTTGTCATGGCAATTCATAAAGAAAATGAATTTGTTGAGAGCCATGATTGCTTACATCCTGAAGAGACATGGCATAAAAAAATGTTATTGAAAACTGAAAACATGAAAATATTTAACAGGAAAACAAATCTTATATTAAAATTTTTGGATCTCTTTAACCCTCTCATCTAGTGGTTGTTTAAACATCCCTCAAGATGTGTCAAATGAAACCCTAACCAACCAATCAACTAAAGCAATCTAAGGCAGGAGATGTTTAATTGTAAACCATAATTTATAAAGAAAAGAACTAGGAAATCTAGATAACTTCATTTTATTAATAAGGTCACTAAAAGATAGTATGCAAGAATGCATAAAACTTAATTTTAGTGACAAAAGCTATTTTTTTTTAATATGAATACAAAATCTTTAGTTAATTCTTGACAAAATCTGTTATGCCATATAAATTTTTGTTTGAATTCCTTTCAAAAGAGGACAAGTTTTATATTTGGCAAAACTGTTTTGCTGTAACCATTTAATAGATTCTCAATCAGAAGAATAGTTTTGAAGATAAAGATTGGTTTTGGAGAGGAGAAATCACAAACATCTGTACTTGAGCAAGTTGAGAAAGAAAGGAACTCACAAGTTTAAAAAAAATAAACAAAAAAAAAACTGCATGCAAGTTTCTTTAAATCAAGTTGTAGTACATATGATAAACTTAAATAAATGGAAGATTTATTGAAACAAAAACAAAGCGTTAAGAAATCCTTAACACTAGCCAAAATAAATGGACAAACAAAATTTAAGAAATTCTGCACAAGACAAATGTCAATAAAAAATTCTACCATTTTAGCATTTTATACTTTGATTATTTTTTAAGTTTTTATGCCCAGAAATGTCAGAAAATGCAATACAGATGTAAAAGTATGTATATGTATGTTTTATAGATTATGCAAAATGTATAAGGTATATCACAAAGAACTGTTGGAATTGCTTGGAAACCTTGACAGATGACAGTGTTGATAGGAGACAAAGAAGGAACTATAAGAACTTGTAGAGAAGGTATTAAAGGAAAGCAAGACAAAAGGACTAATCAGCAATTGCAAGAAGATAGGATCCATGGTTGTCAGCAAAAGAAACAACCCAACATGTAAATTATTTACAAATTGGAGATGCCAAAAAATCACCCAAGTACAACAATTTAAATATCTGGGAAGTGTTTAACAGAACAGAAAATGTGACACTAAAATTTGAAGGTACATTAAGAAAGTATTAAAGAAATTTTTTTTTTAGAAACAAAGAAAAAGCGTACTGAACAGTTATGTAATCTCAGTTTGCCTATATAGCAGTGATTGATTCATTTTCTATGGTTTAACAATTTGCAGGTTATTCAAAGCCAGAAAATGTTTTTAGATTGTAGGAATAATTTTTGGGAGATAATGGCTTAGTGATACAAGTCTTATTAATTAACCATCAGCTGAAAGGAGAACAAGTGGATTTATACATTTCTTGAGGGTATTTGTATAAGTAAATATAACAAATAAACTGAAATTGGAACTCTGCTCTCTAACAATTCTGAGCCATTATCCATTACACCACCTGCACATCTAAGCTTACTGCACCTGGTATTCTTAAATGGTTACCCATCAAGATACTGACAAGGCTCAATGTTGCTTAACTTCAATGATCATGCAGGAACTGGTATTTAAACATGTATCTAAACCTATATAACATTGGATACTGGACAATCTCACAAATGAAAATGGGACTTGAAGCAAGAACAGAATTTCAGAAAGAAAAAAAAAATTTACTAACTACAAAAGACACGTAAACAAGAAGAGCCATGATTGCTAAAATCCTGAAGAGACATGGCACATAGAACAGTCATTAAAATTTCATGAACTTCTCATACTTTAAGATTTTTTAGAATGAATAAGAAAAAAGAAGTAATCTCCAAATAAAAAAACAACAAAACCTTAGCTTTGAAATGATGTACTTAAAAACTGCTTATTTGATAACCTGATAATAGTAATTGATTGAATTTTACTAAATAATTATCTCTTTATGAATAATTTGTATAATTCAGTTTGACACTGCAGATTTAAATGATTAAGAAATATGCTAATTAAGGTAACTTGAGCCACACTAACTAGAAAAGAACTTCAGCTGTTTGATATGCATACCTTTTTTTCAAAAACTTACAACTGTAAAACAAAACAACTAAAAATGTAGATAAAGTAAAACAAAGCATGAAAAAAAGATTGGCCTGTAAATAATGCTAAACAAGGTGCGATGGATAAATTGTCTAAATTACACAAAAATGAAAGTGACATTTTAAGATATATTTACGAAAATTTCACAAAAATATCTTAAAATACTAAAGAGTAAATTTATTCAATAAGATTGCCATTGGTTTCAACCATGGTCTCCACACGACTTTGGAACTCCTTGCTTAAGTTGGTGAATACTGCCATAATCCTTGCCTTCAGTTCATCTTTGGTTTTACAAGGAATTTTGTTGGTTTCTCGCTGAACTGCACCTCACACATAATAATCTGGGGAATGAGGAGGCCATAGAAATTACCTGACCGCCATAACTGGGTTTTCCTACTTGTGTAGCATGGTGCAGAATTCTGTTGCTATACAGGATTCCAGCAGCAACCCTCTTGACCAAGGAGAACACTACCCCCTCCCGACACTTGATGTAGGTCTATATGTTGAGTATGAGGCTCTCACCAACAAACTCGGGAGTTCTTTTCTTATCACAATGATCAAAGTGAGTTTTCAATTAAAAAGGCTGAATTACAGAATCTGATGTTTATGACAAGGTGGACCTCATTTGCCAAAATGGCATAACACAGTTTTCCTTTTTGCCAATTAAGTATTGTGTAGAGTTAGGCTAAGTTTATATAGAATTTTATGCTCTTTAATTTTAAGAGCTTTATTGCTTGTGCCTATATAAGAAATCTTTGCAGAAATGTGATGTTTATTTTTATTGCAAATTATAACTAAATATTGAAACTGCTATTTCAATCTTTAAATCTAAATAAATTGTACAATAGAAGTAATGCTTAAGTTTTATGATAATATAGTAGATGCATGCCGGGAATGGATTATGAAATTAAGAAAATAAAAATGATTTACAACTCAAGGACAAATAATGCCTTGGAAGAATTTCAAATTTAAAAAAAAAAAAAAAAAAAAAAAAAAAAAATGAATTAGAGAAAAAGAAAAAATTGGAGAAAAATTCAGCACAACATATGTATTATGGAAAAATGAAAAGGTAAATCAGTCAATAGCAATCCATTGTCTATAAACATTAGGTAGAAAAGTTCAGAATCTTGAGCGAGGGGGCACGGAGACAAAGAAAAGGGTTCTATATTAATTTATAGAAAAGAACATTGGTCAGCATTTAAAATCATAACCAGACAAGTTATGGACAACATTGTCACTTGGAATGATGTATTACTGGAATCCAACATGAAGAAAAGTGTATCCATGAGAGACTTCCATATTTTTACCTCTATTAAATCTATGAGAAGAGTGTTCTGTTTATTTTGTAGTAGTGAGAAAAATGGTTATTATGAATTGTTAGAACCTGAATAAACATTTACTGAGCAATTGTCATCACTTTATGAAATTTGGTATATTCCCAAACCAGTCACCATTAGACACTTTCAGCACCCAATTATATTATTAATGAAATCAAATGAAGTTAGAGACAAATAATCATATTGGGATGCAATCATGTGTAAGGAAATCAATCTAACTTTACATTTCTAGATATGCTCTTTTATACTGACTTTTGCTCCTTGTAAAGTACTAAATGTCTAAGCTATTTTTTTTAATCATATCACCCCGAGCAAGGCGGTAACACCTCTGATGTGCAGGGGGCTATGTAAGAGTGAAAAGATTGGAAAAGACAAAGCCGAAAACCACATCCTAAACAGGGAACAAGGTATTTGTAATAGAGATTAATATCGAGAATGTAATTAGTTTCATGAATTAATTTTATGGTATTCAAGTTGAAACATTGATATTTTTACAAGCAAATTTTGTATTCATTATCATTGTTTGTCCATTAAACTCTTATTTACCTTCATCCAATGTCACATATTTGGACCACTAAAAGAAACAGAAACAAGATGCTCTGCAACATTAGTCTTCAAACAATAGTCTTTACAATATTTATGAACTAAAAGTTATAGTTTAACTGTATTTAGAAGTTTTGCTCAGTTAAGTGAAAATAGATACCCAAGTATCCATCTTGTTAGTAAAATGTGTTTCCTTTGGTGCAGAACTGAATATATAAAAGAGCTGAAGAATAAAAATAAAAAAATTTCTCAAAAGAAAATCACAACACTAAGAAATTGATACAAGTCAGAAAATATTAGAAAATTACACATTTATCTAAATCAAAGACAGAAAATTAGCTGCAAGATGTCTAAGCACAATGTTTGCAATATTACACCAACAGATGACTGATTAAGTATGTCATTTCTGAATGTCAATTGCAATAAGCAGAATATAACTACCCCAAGGTTTTTACTCCCAGATTATAGAGGAATATAGTGTGATACTGTCTATTGGTTATGCACCTACGTAAAAAATCTGTCACAGGTTTATACTGTTGATAAAATCTTATTCCAGCCACCTGTCCTTTGACAGTTTTTGCCTGTGGTCTGCCTTATTTTATTTAACTTAATCAGACAGTTTATTATCTCTTATTCATGCAAAGAAAGAGTTGTATTTAAATGTATATAAAGAGATATATACATATGTGACAAAACATTAACAGGTTCTTAAACTTATACAGATACTAAAAAGATGTATAGTAATCTATAAACACGATCTTATATATCCCTTATACAGATTGATATGAATAGCTACACCCAAATACTAACTAGCAGAGAGATCAAATTATTGTTACATTTTAAAGCTGAAAAGCAAGATGAATGCACAATATTTTTAGTGCTTTTGCTGCTTCCAAGACTGAAGTCAGTTAACCTAAATTAGAAAAGATCTAATAAAGAAGAAAGAATTGGATGCCAGGCAGCAAATAAAACAAACAAGTAGTGAATGAAATACAGAGGTAAGATATGTCAGATGCTCAACAAAGAAATAGGCTTTATTTGTAAAGATTTTTATGTATGTCCATATAAACAAATTCATTTTAAACATTTAACTAATTGATATTATTAGTATATATTGTTATATATTAATTTGCTTTAATTTCAAGTTTTTTAGTGCAGAAGACATTTGAAGTCAGAAATATTTTTTATATCCTTATAAAAAAAAATTAAAAGATAAATTCAATATTCATTTTGCTAAACAAAATATTAATTTCATTCAAGATTCAAAACTAAAAATCAGACATTAGTCAATATTATTGAATAGATATGAATAGACAGATTTGATTTCAAGCCAAATAAACCAAACAAGATTTTAACACTGTTGAATTAAGATAATCCATACATTGTTCAAAAGATAAAAAGAATGAACAGTTGGCCTTGTGCCAGAGTATACTAACCTTCAAATATCACAGAAAGATCATTTAGCACATTTTTCAATATTTAAAAAAGAAAATTATACATTCATGTGGGCAAACAGTTATCTAAAAAAATAGTCTTAATATTATTACAAAGATATACCAGCGAATTTCCTTAGTTAGGTCTAGCCAGTTTCTATTAATTCAAAACCAAACTAAAATATGGATCCTGAGATGTAATCTAGGAGAGTTTCATTTCAAAACATCAAATTCATTAGTTCTTTTTGTCAGTTTTTTTAGGCTAACTAAATAATCAATCTTTCTCTAAACCTTATTTTATATAAATCCAGTGAAATATTTCATATCAGATATGCTGATGTATCAATTTTAATTAAACAATGCATGAGTGCCTGCTGCAAAGCAATGCATGACTGCTCATGAATTTATCCCATAATCAGGTGATTCCTGCATCTCGTTTTCTGTCAACAGGGGCTTCATCCAATGTTCAATTAAGAATTTCCAACTCATAGGTTCTTTCAGCTGACTAAGGATATTTACCAATAAAACAAAGTGTATGTTACTAAAACAAAGTTATTCTAATTCTTTACGTGACTATAAAACTATCAATAAACTAAGCTACCGTAGCTGGCAAAGAAAGTAAGAGTAGATACCTGACAGCAGGCACGTGAGCACTTTGACAGTGAACAAAAAAAAAAAAAAAAAAGTATCTCTTGCCCACCTGGACTTGTTGCAAATCATTTGTATTTCTTTTGTCTACTCTACATAATGTGGATTATGAAGGAGATCAGTCACCTTTTTGGGAGCTATATCATTTGCATAACTTTAAGATCTCAATATACTGATTGAAATAAAACATTTTAACAGCCTTATGTTTAGTTGTCTTAAAAAATATTGTTGGTAAGTGAACATTAACCAACAAAATTTTTTTTTTAGAGAATAGGCTGGGTGTGTGCACACATACATGAAAGGTGATAAGAAGTTCCCAGATTGACCAAAATTCGATTTAAAAAAAAGAAAAAAAAAAGAAAAAAAAAACCTGGTATTTGATCAGATTTTAGCAATTAGATTGAGCAGTAAACTTTTCAGTACCCTCACTCACTATAAACTCAAAAGTCCCGAGCCAAACTAATAAAACAACTTTTAGGCGAAATTCAACTTTATTCATCAACATAGTTTTTTTCTAGGGTGATGCCTAGAATTCCAACACTTCTCTAACAATTTGATGCCTTTTTTGTAGAACGATTTGTCTTTGACATCAAAATATACCTCAGTTTCACTTCTTCATTGGAGCCAAATCTCTTTCCATGGAGCATTCTTTTGAGGTCTGCAAACAGCCAGAAGTCGCTGGGGGATATATCTGGAGAATAGGGGAAATGCAGAATTAATTCTAAGTGCAATTCACATAGTTTTGCCATTGTTGCAATCGACTGTGACAGTGTGTTGTCTTGGTGAAAGATCACTTTTTTTCTTCATTTGTAGCCATATTTTTTTTTGTGATTTCTTCCTTTGAAAGCACCAATAATGCTATATAATATTTGCTATTGATGGCCCTTTTCTCAAGGTAATCAATGAACAAAATACCTTGCACATCCCAAAATATGGAAGCCAAAACCTTGCCTGTTGATGTTGGCTGCTTTGAATGGCTTTCACCGGCTGCTGTCCACTCAGTTGACGGCCGATTTGACTCTGGAGTGAAGTGGTAGATCCATCATATATTTTCACAAAAACTTGTTGCATTGAAACAGTTCTAAACAATCATCAATGTGTTGTTTTTTTATAGACTGAGCAAATACAACAGCCACTTTGAATACAGCTTTCTCATTGACAAAAATTCATGCAAAATGGTGAATGCACTGCCTTCCGATATGTTCAGCTCCTCAGCTATCTCATGCAACTTCAATTTATGATCAGCCAAAACAAGTTTGGGGATTTTTTTTTGGTGTTTTCCAGGGACAACTGCTGATTTTGGGCAACCTGAGTGTTCAGCATCATTTTTGTCTGTACAACTGCGTTTAAAGTCAGTATATCACTTCTTAACTGTTGTTCCAACAAAGCAGAGTCTGAACAGCACTTATCAAGCCATTGCTTTGCTTGAACTATTTTTCCTTGTCAGAAAGCAATGTTTTATACAAAATTCAGATTTTTCCATTGTTTTGCAAATTTGCAGAAGTAGCTTCACTTCAAATAACTAATTTGTTAACTAATAATCTGATTGGGCCCAGATTTTGTCACATTGAAGGTTCATAAAAATCATATGGATTTTTTTATTGGTGGCACATTCTATGTCAGGCCTGGGACTTATTGAGTGATGTGTTACTATCTGTTAATGTCTTAACTTCCTCATGTCCATTTATCACGAAGTGCAGAAAGTTATCAAAAGATAGCTAACTAAGCGTATAAATAGAAAAATTTAAATAACTTAGTTTTGACTCACTTGATATTCCATCCTTGTGTTGCCAACTAATTTGTAAGCAGGAAGTAGAACCTAAGACGCCTTGTTTGAGAAGTTTATTCAAGCTGGTAGCTTTATTCCAATCACAACAAAAATCAGTTATACACCCATATTTACATCATTTACACACAAAAGCTAATAAAAATGTGTGCATGCATCAGGTCAACTTGTATATGAAAGAAAAAAAACAAATATTTACATCCCTACCTACTTATTTTCATGTATCTAATCCTTTTTTCAGATATAATTCACAATGATGAAATGTTCAGAATAAGAAAAAAAAAAATGCTTCTGGTTTTAGGAAAGGGGTAGATTATTGCCTTGATCAAAGGATTATAAAACTGATTTCACAAAAATGCTTTTAGCTGATCTGAATATATATTTTTAAAACTTTCATTACTTGTTTTTATTTCATATATAAAGTTACATTCCTACAAAAACAACTCACACGGTAGTTTCTTAAGTGTATAAACTCATTTTTCACAACTCCTACATCTATTTCATTAAATTCAATGAAATACTTTTACAAGACAAAATATAAAAGTATTATGCTTTGTATTTAAAAGTACACACACACACACAAATTAAAATTCATTAAGGAACAGCATTTAC
>JBBBDQ010028384.1:0-190000 GCA_037127315.1 Ascarosepion bandense | reverse complement strand
CTTCCTGAATATATAAGAAATAAGAAAACCTCATATGCAGATGTTTTGTTCCCTGATCAAGGAAAATGTGGAAATATCATTTATAAAATTTGTATAAAGAATTGAGGAAAACTATCCTTATGCATTCAAACTTAGAGATAGTTTTAAAAATATTCAAAATCTGTCAACATTAAAGAAAAGAAACTATGGAGGACAAAGTAATATAAATTTTTGATGCTGTAAAATGAATTGTAAAGTGAATTAAAATATTTTGATTGTTTTTTTTTTAATGCATTGAGTTACGTATTTTTATTTAAAACTTTTACAGCTGAACATTGGGTTGAGAAAAAGAACATTTCTTAAAAAGGAACAAATAGGAAAACCTTTTTAAATTAAGCATTTTGTTATTCATTTAATGTCAGAGATTTTTGGGACACTGGAATAATAATCCAGAGTTTCTTCAATTTTAAAATTCTATTTGGTTTTCATTGGTTGTGCAGATATTACATGTTCATTTTATACAATCAGTACATACGTATCAGTTTTGTGGGTGACGTGTCTTTACATCATGGCATCAATGTGTAAAATTATACTAAGGCTTCAAGAATTAAAAGTGCATATTAAAAATTGGATATATTAGTATATTTTACATGCATGATAAATTTAACAAATGTTGGAAGTAAAATTCATACTGTCATACAATTTGCAACTATTTTGATATTGAATTCCTTAAGATAGGATTTATGAAGGTTGGTGATATAAATTTTTCCTACCTGTCCATTATTCAATGATTTTGTTGAATTTCATGTATCTTCAACTTATGGAAAATAAAATTATGACACAGTGAAGGATGATACTGGAGATATGCATGCTAGATGGTAGTAGATATTCTGATAAAAACTTTCAAAATCTTTTGCCATCTTGTGGTAGAGTAAAACTCATCAGTGCACCATGTGTCCAATTTTTAGACTGATGCTTGCTGCAATAAAATTTAGTGTAGTGAAAAAATTCACTGCAAATAGATAGTGCCATACAGTCACACACTTTGTTCAATTAGAACGATTTGAGAAAAGGTCAGATTATTAGTCTTTAAAATCCTGGATGGCCATTTTAAAGCATTGCGGTGCATGTCAGACACATGATGTATTGTAGGGCTTTGATGTTAGCAACAGTGATATACCATATAGTATCTACCCAATAAATACTATAAAGATAATACAGATTATTGGGACTTGTCTATGAGAATAGGATATATAGACAAATGAATACCTACCCACTTATGAACATGTGCTGAAAATTTTTATTATAATTGAAACGGTTCGCAGATTCTATTTTTATGCTGCTAACCACTTGACCATCACCCCCAATTTTTTTTTTTTTTTTTTTTAAAAGAGAAGCACGTATACTGCATTCGGGCATTTCCAGTTGATGTGATATCACGTTAACAGGTGCCCCATTTTAGAGTTTGGCTGAAAATGGTAGTCTTTACCCTAACTTGAACTATGGTATCATCTGGTGATCTTGGAAATCAGTATCACTTATCAAAAGTTCCTACAGGTGTCAAGTATGCTAACTAGCTGTATAGCCCAGCATTGCTTGGGGTTTTTTTAGTGGTTCTGTTGAAATGGTAAGGTCAAGTGCTAATTTAAAAAGATCCAGTATGGGTTGCCATGACATGCATGTTAAAATGCAAAATAAGTGTTGGTTTTTGTTGTACTTCTAAAACGGGATTCATGCTTGGCCAATTCTGCCAATAAACGGGAATGATGTTATTTACAATTGGAAGAACAGGAGCAGGCATTACGGGAGCCCGTAACGTAATACAATGACATTATGATACAGAAGTGGATGCATCGTCCCTGCAATGTCAGAGTGGTTGGCACCTTGTAGAAAATGTGAAATCATTATAAGGCACATAAGGTAGAAGTTACAAAAAAGACCTGGTTTTTGTTAAAATACAATTAAGCATTTCAGAGAAATAAATGATCGCAAAAAGCAACAGTTTCCATTAGTTTTACCGCACACTGGGTGTGTCAATTGAAATTCTTGTTCGCATATCAAGGCATTAGACTTTGATTTACCAGTGGCTTGATTTTGTTTGAGTTTGAGTGAAGTGTTTTGGAGAAAGAACACCCAAAATTATGTTTGTTGTTGATTTTTGATGAACTGTACCTTGATTTGAAGAATTTGTGTGTACATCAAAGGTTCAGACCTTGATGTACAAATTACTCGATTTTGGTTTTTTTTTTTTTTTTTAATCATTTCACCCCGAGCAAGGCAGAAACGCCACTGATGTGCAGGGGGTTACATAAATGTAGAAAGATTAATTAGAAAAGAGTGAGGAGTACTAGCTAGTTAGAAAGGAACAATAGAAAACTGAGAAAGCAGGTGCAATGACAGGTACATGGGCGGAGAGAAAGGGAAGGTTATACAGGGGAGGGGAGAGAGAGCTAGAGGCCAGTGGTTAGTAGGTGAGTATTAACTTTGCTTTTAAATTTCTGGAGGTCGTAGCCGTCAGGAAAGCAAGAATACGGGAGTGAGTTCCACAGGCGGGAAGTGCGAGAGAGGAAGCTGCAGGAGTAGAATTGTCGTCTGCGTTTGGCTAACCTGACTGTGAATGGGTGGGACCCAGTTGCCAGTCTGGTTGAACGGGTAAACACCTGTTGAGGAGGCATCAGTGACTTAAGCTCATCCGAGCAGAAGCCATGAAAGTATTTATAGAAGAGACAGAGGGAGGCCACATTTCGACGATGGGAAAGTGGCTGCAGACGAGTCGCCAGATCAGTACCTATCACATTACAGACTCTCCTTTGGAGCTTGTCAAGAACACTGAGGAGAACGGCAGGGGCACCTGACCATAAATGGCAGCAGTACTCCATGCACGGACGGATGGTTGACTTGTATATATGCAGGATGGATTCAGGTGGAAAAAACATCCTGGATCGACATAGTGACCCAATCTTCTTAGCAGTAGATTTTGCTATGGATTCAATATAGTGCTTCCATTTGAGGTCTGAGGACAGGGTAAGTCCGAGGAGGCGTAGTGTATTACTCTCCGGGAGAATCATCTGGTCCATGCTTATGGGAGGCAGAAGAGGTTGCCTGTAATGGTTGACAGACAACAGCTTGGTCTTAGAGGAATTAAAGTTGACAAGCCACTTCTTGCCCCAGTTCACCACAGAGTGTAGATCCCGCTCAAGGTCAGCAGCGAGATTATGTCTGTCCGCCACGACAGGTTTCTTACTGGAGCGGGAGTATATTGTAGTGTCATCTGCGTAGATGCCTACTTGGGACCTGATCTCATCTGGGAGGTCGTTGATGAAAATAAGGAAGAGCGTTGGGCCCAGGATAGAGCCTTGTGGGACACCAGCATTCGTGCTGTAGGACGAAGAGGCACGCCCATTCAGAACGACCTTCATTTTGCGGTTATTTAAGAAAGATTGGATTAGGTCAAGCAGGCGACCGGTAATACCATAACCGCGTAGTTTGCATAGGAGGCCAGGGTGCCAAACCCTGTCGAAAGCCTTGGAGATATCCAGAGCAACCGCGCGAGCCTCGTCAGACTCATCAAGGGCCTGTAGCATGTACTCCGTTACAGTAGTTAGCAGGTCGGCTGTGGACCTGTCAAATCGGAATCCATATTGCCTGTCGGAGAACAGCTTGTGGGCGGTGAGATGATGAACTATTTCAGCATTTATTATAGCCTCGAACACTTTCCCGAATATTGGTAGGAGACTGATAGGGCGATAGTTGGATGGGTCCGAGGGTTCACCACAATTCTTAAAGACAGGAACGACTGAGGAGAATTTCCAGCATGCAGGAAAGCAGGAAGCAGAAAGGCAGTAGTTAAACAGTTTAGAGAGGACAGGGGAAAGTTCAGGGGCACACCTCTTAAGGACTATCACCGGGATTCCATCGTCTCCACACGCCTTATGGGGGTCGAGTTTTGAAATTACTCTGGATACTATTGTCGGGGTAATATACACGTCATGCAGTTTGGCCTCAGTTCTAATAGGGAAGTCGGGTGGGTGCACTCCGGACGAGTCGAGTGTGGAGTTGGATGAGAATCTGCGGGCAAAGCACTCAGCTTTCTCAGCAGATGACGTGAGAACGTCAAATCCATGGATTAAAGGAGGTATTGAGGATTTCCTATTGTTGAGCACTCGTTTACAAATCCTCCAATAGTCCTTGGAGCCGAACTTGCGGTCAGCTATGTGCTGTCGCATTCTCTCCGCAAACAACTGTTTGGCGTCATTTAGAGTTCTCTTGCACTCACTGCGAGCGGATGTGAACAGGCGCCTATTGTGATCAGTTGGCTGTCTCTGGAATAGATGGAAGTAATGGTTCCTGTGGGCAATGGCGGCTGAGCAGGCTGGAGAGAACCACGGAGGGGAATGAGGTTTTAAGCAATACTTCCTGGTGGGTATGAAGGCATCAATGCCAGCTTTCACCCATGACGAGACCTCAGAGGCACAGTCATCAACTGATAGGTCAAACACTTTTCCCCAAGGGACGTCGCAGAGGAAATCGCGAAAGGCTTCCCAGTCAGCTTTTTGGTAGAGGTAGGAGGTTCTATGAGTAGGGGGATCCTGGGGGGAGTGAGATTGGAAAGAAATACTGAGGGAGACTACAGCGTGGTCGGAGTTGCCGAGAGGGCAAAGCTGCGAGACTTGACAGGCGTCGGGCGCAGAGGTGAAACATATATCTAGCAGTGAGGAATGACCCGAGGGTGTGCTTGGGAAGCGAGTGGGGAAGTCCACCACTTGCGTAAGGGATTGGGAAATAGCAAAGTTCATGGCGTGAGTGCCCGCCGAATCAGTAACAGCGTTTTCAAGCCACTCAGAGTGATGGGCATTGAGGTCTCCAAATACAAATATGTGGGCAAATGGGTGATAGGTAATAGCCTTATCTATGTCGACGGCAATGCTATCTAGTAGGGAGCAGTCAGGAGAGGAGGGAGAACGGTAAAGGAAGAATAGGTAGCTAACCGAACTGAGGAGAGACAAGCGGAGACATATGTATTGGTGGTCAGTAGATTCGAGTGAAGTCACCCTAGTTATGGGGAGGTGTTCGCTGACATAAACACCCAGCCCATGCATGTGGACAGTAGAATCCTTCCTTAAAAGGGGAAGATAACCAGGGATGAAGAGGTCAGAGGAGGGAATAGTTGAGTTGAGGTTAGTTTCGCAGAGCGCGAGGATGTCAGGGGACTTTTCATGCAGGAACGCTTCTACACTAGCAAAGTTAGTACGAATGCCTCGGATATTAGTGAAGGAGAGGTTAATGGGCTTAGGTGGTTTGGATTTAGCTGGTTTAGGGTCATTTCTGTTTTGTCTTGTCATGTTTTTGGTTTATAGAAAGGGACCTAGGGTAGAGGATACAGGCGGTCATTACCCACGATCTGAGCTGGGAGGGAGACTGGCTAGGGCTGCAACAAGGTGTGGCCTCGGGGTTGCCCACCGAAAGCGCTTGCAGGGACACCTATCCATGCGCGACATGGCACTACAAGAACCCCGATATTATACAACTGTTGATTAGAGCAGCCGCTCTTGACGCTACGCAAGAGTTAGGGCTCCTAACTACCAGTCGGAAGCAGCAACCAGGAAACTGCCAACCCGGTACCCTCACAGTGATGAGCCATTGCCACCAACCGGCCAGATCGCAGGAAACTCACGGAAGCACCAGTACCAAGGTCTGAAGAGAGAGAAGTGAAAACCGGAAACCACATCCTAAACAGGAAACAAGGAACGAGCCTCTACTCCAGTTCAATAGACGTGGGAGGAGTATAGACCGGGCGATAGTGTGACCTATCTACTCCTATTAAAAAAAAACAAAAAAACAAAAAAAAAAAAAAAAACAAACGAACACGAACAATCCTTTGAAAAAAAAAAAAACACAAACTTACAAAAGTGGAGTTTAACTAAGTTTTAACTTAGTTAAAGTCCAAATGAACTCCAAAAAGGGGGGGGGGAGAACAAAAACATAGATATATATATAAAAACAAAAAAAAAAAAAAACAAACTGAAAAAATACTCAGTTTAAATACACAGGAAATTTAACACTAAGATTCATTTTTCAATTCTTGCTTTTCCCCAAATATCAAAGCGACGGGCTCACAAAATTCATTCAAAGAACAAATACGTAAAGTGGAGCTGCAATGGCTGCTGACATCTATTGCTAAAGTAGCTTCGCATAACAGAATAAATATAAATTTCAAATTTTTTTTTTCCCCTCCTTAAACAGCGATGGAACTCAAAAAGGGGAGAACAAAAACATAGATATATATATAAAAACAAAAAAAAAAAAAAAAAAAAACAAACGGAAAATACTCCTGCCAGTTTAACACAGGAAATTTGAATTAAGATTCATTCTTTCAATTCTGCTTCTTTTCCCCAAATATCAAAAGCTATCGTCTACAAAATTCCCATCTGTGCAGAACAACACGTGGCAGGAGTTGTAATGGGAGCAAGATAACTGGCCAAAGTAGCTTCGCATAACAGAATAAATATAATTCCTTAAACTTTTTTTTTTTCTCCTAAATGAAGCAAATAGAACTCCAAAAAGGGGGGAGAACAAAAAAGAACAGATATATAAAAACAAAAAAAAAAAAAAAAAAACAAAACGGAAAATACCTCACAGTTTAACACAGGAAATTGAAATTAAGATTCATTCTTCAATTCTTGCTTTTCCCAAATATCAAAGAATGGCCTGCTAGGTAAATTCCCATTCAAAGAACAACACGTGGCATGGAGCTGTAATGGCTGCTGATAACTTTAAGCCAAAGTAGCTTCTACATAACAGAAGGAAATATACTTAAACTTTTTTTTTTTCCCTCCTAAATGTGCCAATGGAACTCCAAAAAGGGGGGGAGAACAAAAACATAGATATATATATATAAAAACAAAAAAAAAAAAAAAAAAAAAAAACAAACGGAAAATACCTCACAGTTTAACACAGAAATTTTTGAACTAAGATTCATTCTTTCCACTCCTTGCTTTTCCCAAACAGATTGCAAATGGAATGCCTGCTAGGTAAATTCCCATTCAAAGAACAACACGTGGCATGGAGCTGCAATGGCTGCTGATAATTGGCTAAAGTAGCTTCTATTACAGTAGAGAATAAATATAAATTTCAAACTTTTTTTTTTTTTCCCTCCTAAATGAAGCATGAACTCCCAAAAAGGGGGGGAGAACAAAAACATAGATATATATATAAAAACAAAAAAAAAAAAAAAAAAAAAACAAACGTGAAAATACCTCACAGTTTCTTAACACAGGAAATTTGAAATTAAATATCTTATTCTTCAATTCTGCTTTTCCTGCAAATATCAAAGCGAATGCCCATAGTAAATCTCCATTCAAAGAACAACACGTGGTATGGAGCTGTAATGGCTGCTGAATTTGGCCAAAAGTAGCTTCTGCATAACAGAATAAATATAAATTTCAAATTTTTTCCCCAAATGAAGCATGAACTCCAAAAAGGGTGGGAGAACAAAACATAGATATATAGAGAAACAAAAAAAAAAAAAAAAAAAAACAAACGGAAAACACCTCACAGTTTAACACAGGAAATTTGAATTAAGATTCATTCTTCAATTCTTGCTTTTCCCAAACACTGTTAATGCCTGCCAGGGCTCCCATTCAAAGAACAACACGTGGCATGGAGCTGTAATGGCTGCTGATAACTTGGCCAAAGTAGCTTCGCATAACAGAATAAATATAAATTTCAAACTTTTTTTTTTCCTCCTAAATGAAGCACATGAACTCCAAAAAGGGGGGGGAGAACAAAACAGATATATATATAAAAACAAAAAAAAAAAAAAAAAAAAAACAAACGGAGTGGTCAACACTTACAGTCAATACAGGAAATTGGGAATAAGATTCATTTCAATTCTTGCTTTTCCCAAATACTGCTTTTCTAGCTGCCTGCTAGGTAAATTCCCATTCCAAAGAACAATGGCATGGAGCTAAATGGCTAAGCATAACTTGGCCAAAGTAGTTTCATACAGAATAAATATAAATTTCAAACTTTTTTTTTTTCCCCTCCTAAATGAAGCACAACTCCAAAAAGGGAGAAGAAAAAAGACAGATATATATAAAACAAAAAAAAAAAAAAAAAAAAACAAACGGAAAATACCTCACAGTTTAACACAGAAATTTGAATTAAGATTCATTCTCTTAATTCTTGCTTTTCCCAAATATCAAAGCGGAATGTGCCTGCTAGGTAAATTCCCATTCAAAGAACAACACGTGGCATGGAGCTGCAATGGCTGCTGATAACTAAGCAAGTATTTTACACAGGAATAGAATATTATAAATTTCCAAACTTTTTTTTTTTTCCTCCTAAATGGAAGCATGAACTCCAAAAAGGGGGGAGAACAAAAACATAGATATATATATAAAAACAAAAAAAAAAAAAAAAAAAAAAAAACAAACGGAAAATACCTCAGTTTAACACAGGAATTTAATTAAGATTCATTCTTCAATTTCTTGCTTTTCCCCAAATATCAAAGCGAGCTCTGCTCTGCTAGGTACCCCATTCAAAGAACAACAGACAGAAGGAGCCAGAATGCTGCTGATAACTTGGCCAAAGTAGCTTCGCATAACAGAATAATATAAATTTCAAACTTTTTTTTTTTTTCCTCCTAAATGAAGCATGAACTCCAAAAGGGGGGAGAACAAAAAACACATAGATATATATAAAAACAAAAAAAAAAAAAAAAAAAAAACAAACGGAAAATACCTCACAGTTTACCACAGGAAATTGAATTAAGATTCATTCTTCAATTCTTGCTTTTCCCAAATATCAAAGCGAGTCGGTTCATAGTAAATTCCCATTCAAAGAACACGACGTGTATGGAGCCAGTAAATGGCTGATAACTTGGCCAAAGTAGCTTCGCATAACAGAATAAATATAAATTTCAAACTTTTTTTTTTCCTCCAATGAAGCAAGAACTCCAAAAAGGGGGGAGAACAAAAACATAGATATATATAAAAAAAAAAAAAAACTTGAAAATACCTCCTCACAGTTTAACACAGGAAATTTGTTCACATTCATTTTCAATTTAAGTTTTCCACATTTCAAAGCAGCTGCCTTGCTAGGTAAATTCCCATTCAAAGAACAACACAGTAAGTATGGAGCTGTAATGGCTGCTGATAATTAAGCCAAAAGTATTTCGCATGTTTGAGAATAAATATAAATTTCTAAATTTTTTTCCTCCTAAATGAAGCATGAACTCCAAAAAGGGGGGAGAATAAACATAGATATATATATAAAAACAAAAAAAAAAAAAAAAAAAAAACAAACGGAAAATACCTCACAGTTTAACACAGGAAATTTGAATTAAGATTCATTCTTTCAATTTTGCTTTTCCCAAATACTGCCAATGCCTGCTAGGTAAATTCCATTCAAAGAACAACAACATCATGTGTATGGAGCTGCATGCCGTTGATAACTTGGCTGTAAAGAAGCCGTACACAGAATAAATATAAATTTCAAACTTTTTTTTTCCTCCCAAATGAAGTACAACTCAAAAGGGGGGGGAGAACAAAAACAGAGATATATATATATAAAAAAAAAAAAAAAAACAAACGGAAAATACCTCACAGTTTAACACAGGAAATTGAATTAAGACTGGCCTTCAATTTTGCTTTCCCAAACATCAAAGCCAGGCTGCCTGCTAGGCACCCCATTCAAAGAACAACACGTGGCATGGAGCTGTAATGGCTGCTGATAACTTGGCCAAAGTGGCTTCGCATAACAGAATAAATATAAATTTCAAACTTTTTTTCCTCCAAAACAAAGCATGAACTCCAAAAAGGGGGGAGAACAAAAACATAGATATATATATATAAAAACAAAAAAAAAAACAAAAAAACAAACGAAAATACCTCACAGTTTAACACAGGAAATTTGAATTAAGATTCATTCTTCAATTCTTGCTTTTCCCAAATATCAAAGCGAGTCGGCCTGCTAGGTAAATTCCCATTCAAAGAACAAATGACGGGGCATGGAGCTGTAATGGCTGCTGAGCAACTTGGCCAAAGTAGCTTCT
This sequence comes from Ascarosepion bandense, assembly GCA_037127315.1. Classification (NCBI taxonomy): domain Eukaryota; kingdom Metazoa; phylum Mollusca; class Cephalopoda; order Sepiida; family Sepiidae; genus Ascarosepion; species Ascarosepion bandense. Next base: position 179,967 of record JBBBDQ010028384.1, on the reverse strand, counting down.
TCGCATAACAGAATAAATATAAACAAACTTTTTTTTTCCTCCTAAACAGAAGCATGAACCTAAAAAGGGGGGGGAGAACAAAACAGATATATATAAAACAAACAAACAAAAAAACAAACGGAAAATACCTCACAGTTAACACAGCCTGAAATTAAGATCATTCTTTCAATTCTTGCTTTTCCCCAAATATCAAAGCCAGCTTCTGCCCATAAGGCAGGGGTAAATTCCCATCTGAACAACAACACGGGCATGGAGCTACGCTGCTGATAATCTCATTAAAGTAATGCAGACAACAGAATAAATATAAATTTCAACTTTTTTTCCTCCAAATGAAGCACAACTCAAAAGGGAGAACAAAAACAGATATATATAAAAAAAAAAAAAAACAAACGGAAAGACTTCACAGCTAACACAGGAAATTTGAATTAAGATTCATTCTTCAATTCTTGCTTTTCCCAAATATCAAAGTTTTTAATGCCTGCTTTTCAGAAAATTCCCACCAAAGAACAACACGGGCATGAGCCAGAAATGCTGCTGATAACTTGGCCAAAGTAGCTTCGCATAACAGAATAAATATAAATTTCAAACTTTTTTTTTTTTTTTTTCCCTCCTAAAATGAAGCATGAACTCCAAAAAGGGGGAGAACAAAAACATAGATATATATATAAAAACAAAAAAAAAAAACAAAAAAAAACAAACGGAAAATACCTCACAGTTTAACACAGGAAATTTGAATTGAGGATTCATTCTTCACCTTTGCTTTCCCAAATATCAAAGCGAGCTCTGCCTGCTAGGTAAATTCCCATTCAAAGAACAACACGTGTATGGAGCTGTAATGGCCGTTGATAACTGGCTAAAGTATTTTGAGCAATAGAATAAATATAAATTTCAAACTTTTTTTTTCCTCCCAAATGAAGCATGAACTCCAAAAAAGGGGGGGAGAACAAAAACATAGATATATATATAAAAACAAAAAAAAAAAAAAAAAACAAATGAAAAATACCTCACAGTTTAACACAGGAAATTTGAATTAAGATTCATTCTTCAATTCTTGCTTTCTTCTCCCAGCAACATCAAAGCGAGTCGGCCCACAGTAAATTCCCATTCAAAGAACAACACGTGAAGAGCTGCAATGGCTGCTGATAATCCCACAAGTAGCTTGATAACAGAATAAATATAAATTTCCAACTTTTTTTTTTCCCTCCAAATGAAAGCGCAACTCCCAAAAAAGGGGGGGAGAACAAAACACAGATATATATATAAAAACAAAAAAAACAAAAAAAACAAACGGAAAATACTGAAATCAGACCAAGGGTTTCGGAGGAGTAGGGTTCATTAGAATGGAGACACACAAACACACACATCCATATATATATATATATATATATATATTTTAAATCAGATACTTTAATCCAAGTGAAAAAAAGCAGGAAGGTAAATTTCAAAAACCCGATCCTAATTGATTTTCACGTCGAAATGGTCATTCAACATCATTGAATTAATCCTTTTTTAATTTTTATATATATATATATATATATATATATTTTTGGCACTTGAAGTTCAATAATTTGAACAACCATAAAATGCATAAGGAAACAATTGATGGCTTTAAATTAATATGATTACAAGAACAAACATGTAAAACTGTACATTAATGATAAGTGTAAATACATGCAGCAACAAAAAGTGGTCATTGAAAAACAGCAATATGAAATCTGAAAACATTAAAATAGTAATTTACTGTTATAGTTTTGCTAATTTGCTTCATCAGACAGTAAGCATTCTGGAACAATTTTACTGTATCATATAAAACAATGTACTCTTTATCAGAAAATTTTAAAATGGTAAAACCATTAATAGTAATATGTATGGGAGAGTGGCAACCTGTAACACGTTAGGTTGGGTTGGCCGTCTAATGTGACACTCTTTCTTGTGGACGGTCATGACGATCCCAATTGTGACACTGCCACCCAGTTGGCCGGTTGGTTTGGTCACTGGTCGTGATGTTCTCGTCCAATGATGTCGTCACAAAAGCTGGTTTACAAGATGTCTCTTGCAATAACGTGCCACTGTCCCACGTTGTGAATTGATCCCAGAGGTAGCATCGTGCAATTTTAGCAATCACCTTTTAGAGCCAGTCTGGACACTGGTGTACACTTGTGGTTTGAAAAAATAAATACGGCACAAAAAACAAAACAAAAAAACAATAATGTTCTTTCAGGATTCATATTGAAGGCGCATATTTCCAAATTAACTCCTTAAGTTAATTTGTGGCAGGCTTTATTTGAAATTAACTCTTTAGCCATAGTTCTATGGTGGGCGACCAGCCATGAGTCATGGCTCCCTGGTTGAGAACCTTTTTCCATAGTCGTTACATTTCGACTGATAGCTACTCAGCTAACTCAAAAACAAACTAACTGAACAGCAACTGAGAAACTGATTTTTCTCGCTGAGTCCGGATTTTTATAACCATTTTCAATCCTCTCTGGGGATCTGGCCGGCTCGAGGCCTTTGGCCAATGAAATCATTTTCTACCCACTCGATTTGCAGAAGGGGTTTAGCTCTACGAATGAGATATCGCCAGCTCACATTGTATTCCGATTTTTCCAATTTCCCACAAATTTCTGTTTCCCAGAAAAATCTGTTGAGGGACTTTAACTCTGCCTGACCCCATCAAAGAATTCTGACACTTGTTTTGGCTAAAAAATTTTTTTAGCTTTACCGAAAAATATCTGCTTCAACCATGAAAGAAGAAAAAATTATATTTTTTTCCTTTTTCTTTCCCAGAAATAGTTAGATTTTATATTCCTCGGATTTTAGAAGTTCATGATAGGAAAAAAAAAAAAAAAAAACAACTAAGCTCACATCGTGTATTACAATAAAGCATTACTAATATCAATTTTTCTCTCTCCGCTGTATTAAACCAAACAAGGGAAAGTATCCCCGTGAGAGATAGTGTCACAACCTGTGAAGACGGAGAGGATAATCCAAACGATTTTATCTAATTAATATAAATTATCAATTATATAGAAATAGAGAGTTCAATGGATATTATTCAGAGCAACTGTATTGAGAAGAAAAATCCACACATAAATAAATGGTTATAAATCCAGAATTTATTTCAGCAATGTAAAGAAAAATCCTTACAATTGCCTCATTCAGACTGCTGATGAATTCAACAGTCTTAACAAGGATTTTTCTTTACTTTGCTGAAATAAATTCTGGATTTATAACTGTTTAATTATGTATGGAGTTTTCTCTGTGTGTGTGTGTGTGTGATATAGAGATGAGTAATTCTTGGCTAAAAAATTCAATGTTTTAAAGTAAGGTTCTTTTTATTTTTGTGTCTTCTCAGCAGGGTAATGAATTTTTCAAGCACTTGTATACATTTTAATATGTGTAAGACATCAATATTTTTTTTTCTTTTTTTATACCTGCAGATCTGCTCGCAGTAGTTTGTATTTTCAGAAAGAAATTGGATTACACTTTAACAAATATATATAAGTGCATATACATTGGTTTTCACACAGATATGGCCATTCATAATAGATGTCTTTATTGATATAGATTTACAAGCTGTTGGTATCTATTTTGACACACCTATATCAATATAAACTTTTCACAATGTGATACACACATTTTTAAAAGATACATTGAGGTTATGAATTTAATTCTTGCAAGCTCATGTGTATAGAAATAAAGTTTAAGAAAATCATTAATTACCAACTTGCCAAATATTTTTCTTTACAAATAAAGATAAAACTAATTTTGTTAAATATTTTCATGTGCATTCAAATAACATTAAAACAATGAATAAAGAATAATCAGCAACACTTTGAAATCTGTTCAATTATTGATTATTTCCAACTTTTTTTAATTACAGTCATTTGTTTTAAAGTTATCTGATATATGTTTTTGCACTATTTAATATCTCCTTTCAATAATCAATAACCTGACTGATTAACAATTGTTCAAGGACAGTAATCCTAATTCAATACAAAAATAATTACAAAGAGTATTACAAAATTTACCTTAAACCTGATAGAAAATAAGATTCCCTTCTAATTCATCAAAGGTAATTTATTAAAAAAAAAAAAAAACAAAAAAAAAACATTTCAAGGGAGATATCTTGATTGTGCAAACAAATAGTAAAGGGTAAATGTAAATATCATGGATCAAGTGTGCTTGTTTGGATTCAATCATGAAAACAAAAAGGTGTTTTCTTCTTATTTTAATAGTTGAACATTTTTATTTAAAAATACTATTTCTTGCTTCTTCTACCTGAAAAATGTACTGCCAAAATGAAAATAAATATATATATATATATATATATATATATATATATATATATATATATATTATACACTATGGTGAGAGTTTTTATGGCCAGTATATTTTTGCAAATAAGGGGAGGGAGGGTCACACTTTCTTCTGGAGGTTACACTACACATGAAGTCAACTTGTGTGTGTGTGTGAATTTTACAGTTTCATTCTATTTTTTTAAGTTATTACTTTTATTTTACTTCGTTAAAAAGCATATCTTAAGTTGCAGACTATATGAAATGTTTAGTTTTTAAACTGAAAATAACCTTTGAACAATCAGTACATAAATCCAAATTATCAAACATTTTTTTTTGCACTTATCTAACATATTTTAAGGTTTGCATTTTAATACTGACTAGTAATAACAAAATGATTGAGATAAATGACTTTATCCCCTACACAAAATCCTTACTAAGAAAAAAAAAAGTCTACAGTTATATTTCCATTACTCCAGTTGGTTCATGGAATGGAATTTTTCACTGCTCATTCTTTGAAAACTGATAATGAAATTCTGAAGTGGAGCCATGAAGTTATTATTACTTGTAATTAAATATGCAAAATTCAACTTAGTTGTAGCTGGTGAGAACCTACATAGATAAATAAGTTATTTATACCCCATTTCACATGTGGAATTGAAATGTATCATTTCACAACCATTTAATTTAGAAAATGCTTTTGAATTATATATAAAAAAAAAATAAAAAAAAAAAAAGATAAGTTTTTCTTTTACTTGTTTATTTTCCACTACACTTTCATTTGACACTAATTTTAATAGTAATTTATGTTTTTTGTTCTTGGTATAGTTACTATAAAGTATAGAAAAAAATATGAACAGAATTTACATATATAGTAACAAGACATGCACAAAACAAACCCAATGAAAACTGGCTGAGCTACTCCAACCATATTTGCTAGGGAGTATATGAAAAAAAGAAATGGTGGCAAGAAAACAGTTAAAAGGAATATATTGACAATTTACAGATACTTTGATCTGAAAAACAATGAGCATAAGATATCTTAAAATTCTTTCACATCTCAATATCCACTGAACTTGTGGTAGTCCAGTGTTTAGTCTATTATCTTGCAAGTTATTAACAGATCCATTGCTTATAGAAATATAGACTTATGTCACTAGTCGACCACACAGATGGATTTGTTATATAAGCAAGTCTGTTAATACACAAAAACCTTGAGGATAATTCATTTAAACAATTTCAAAACTTACCTGTCTAAATGTCACATGTAACTGTCACTGAATTTTTGCACTTTGATCTTTTTGGAAAAATTTGACTGTATGATTCAATACCCAGCAGTCTAGATTTGCAATAAACAGAAACTTTATAAACAATAACCCACATAAAAAAAAAACAAAAAAAAACTTAAGAGTTTAGAAACATTACACAAATCTTAAGCAGAAGTGTTGATCGATGAATTAATCCCATAATTTTATACAGGTCCAATGTTAGTCACAATATATGATAAAAAACACTGAAAATTCGGGTTTATTCAGACCCTATACAGACAGAATAATAAAAAACAAAACAAAAAGTAAATACAAATTTTAAAGATGTAATTTCAATTCATATTTATCAGAATGAGCATATTGGATATCTTTACATTTTAATCTAACCTTTCAGTTTATACACACACACACACACAATAATATCACTATAAAATGGCTACTTTTGTAGTGATATATTTATGTTATAAATTCTAAATAAATATTTGCTCTACTTTGTATTGAGCACTTTAAGAATACCATTTCTTTGGATACAGAATCTTATTTCATCAATACCTACCCTCTACTTGTATGCATGTGTATGTATATATATATATATAAAAAACACAACAGATCGGGATGTAAACATAGGTTAAAAATTCAAAGAAAACTCAATACATTATATAAAGGAACTATATACCTCCCAAATAACTTTGAAAGATTTATAAACATTTCTGATTATGAATTAACTGACAACAAAAAAGAACTACTTCAGCTCAGACCCAACTGCCATATATACAAAAAATATAATGAACTATATAAAAAAGTTGAGATTGAAACACTATACCAAATATAATTAAACTCCAAGAACAGCAGCTAATTACTACAAAACCAGAACTCCTTGATCTACTTAAGACAGAATCTATAAAAACAGACACGATAAAAAGATACATTCTTCTGAACTCATAAATACTTCTTTAAAGATTGCTGCAAAAGTATTATGCAGCCATCCAGAAATAGTAATTAAGCTGATAAAGTTAACATCTGACTACAACTCAAAAACACACACCAAATTAAAAAAAAAAAACAAAAAAAACTTACCAATAACCCAGCTAAAAGCAAAAATTAATAAATCAATCACAGCAAACTATGTGAAGCAAAACAATCTAAAACTTACCAAAATAATCGAATACTATAAACCAGAATACATTTATGGTTTTATCAAAACACACAATTCTAACTTTCCGCTTTGACCCATTATATCACAAATACCCACTCCTATATACCAATTAATTAAAACACTTAGCCAAGTAAGTACACCATCTATGCCTAACAAATACAGCATAAAATCCTCTCATGAACTTATACAAATATTAAAAACAGAAAAACCTAATAATGAAACCATAGCATCCCTTGATCTTGAAAGTGTGTTCACTAATGGTCCTGTTAGAGAAACCATTGATATTATAATAAAAATATGTATAATAAAAATATATTAATAATTTTCTGTCCCACTGAAAATTGAGTCCCAAAAGTTCATTAACACTTGTGAAAAATTGAATTTTTTTGCAATTTTGTGTTTATATTGTTATAGTGATCATCTTTGTATTCCAGATGGCAATTGATAAAATTGAGCTGCAAGTTTTGATTCGTTACTGCAGGAAGCGAGGTCTTTCAACCAGAAAAGTTGCAGAAGAGATTTGTGCTGCCAAAGGTAAAGGAACAATTGCATATGCGGCAATCTCAAAGTGGTACAAGCGTTTCGATTCTGGTGACATGAGTCTTGAAGATAAGCCTCATTCGGGATGGCCGTTAAAGTTGGATGATGGAGACTTGCAAACTGGGTTTGACATTGTGCCTTCATCGAGCACTTGAGAATTGGCTGATGAGCTTGGAGTTGGCAAATCGACAATTCACCGACATTTGAAGCAACTTGATTTTGTTCAAAGCCGTGCCAAGATCTGAACAAACTCACCAAAGCACAAGCCAACAGATGAGTTGAAATTTGCTCAGTAATCCATTGGACGAGTGTTTTTGGAAGCGCATTGTGATATCCGACAAGAAATGAGTGTATCTGGTCCAGCACAATCAAGATAAGCGATGGGTTCAGAAAGGGCAAGAGACACTGTCGGTTACAAAACAAGATAGATTTGGCAAGAAAGTCATGTTGTGTGTTTGATGGAACTTTGAAGAAATTGTGCATTTTGAGTTGGTTCTGAATGGTTGTGTACTGTCAGCAACTTGAGCAGGTCTATGAAAAGTTGAAGCAAAAGTACCTGTGCTCCATCAGATTATGGCCTTTTCCGCTCAATGCAACACTTTCTGAAGGGCCGCCAATTTGACTCGTTTGACGAAGTCGAGGAAGAGTGTCAAGAATTCTTTGATTCAAAGCCGACTGAATGGTACTTTGACCAGATTCAAAAGCTTGCAGATCGATGACAGAAAGTCTTGGAAAATGATGGTCTTTATTTTGAGCAATAATTTTTTGCAAGTGTTTTCTGGTAACCTTAGATTACTTGGCGAGTAAAATGTCAATATTTTGCAAGTGTTTACGAACTTTTGGGACAACCTAATACAAAAAACTTAACCTGTGCCACTTAAGTCCCAATCTATGATCACAGAAATATATACATGCAACAGGACAATGCTTCAGTGGTCTCAGTTCTGGGTCAAACTTTCAGCAACATCTACATAGCCAACCTAGAAAATAATATATTTAGCACCACTAAAAAAACCCTCTATGTATAATATGTAGATGATAATCTTATATTAGTTAAAAACATAGAAATAACAAAACTTTAAAAAAAAAACAAAAAAAAAACATAAGTTCATATGTGAACTTGATGAAGATAAAATCCCTTTCCTTGACATTTGAATAGACACAAACAATAACATTTACTACCTCCTGATATAAAAAAATAACCAGAAAAAACCTCTTGCACTCTCAACCATAAGAGTGAATGCCCTAACTACTACAAAATAGCACTTATACACAATTAGCCGAGCACAAATCAACTTCACAAAATATTTTACTCTAAACTAAAAAATATTAAGCAGGCTCATTAATAAAGACTTCCCAAACCACATCATAGATGAACAAATAAGATATTTCAAAAACCTCAACACACAAACAGAATATGGTACTTTCACAAAGGACCCTAAACATATCAAACTCTTATTGCAACCAGATGCAAGATGACTACAAGCAGGATAAAAAAAATCTCATTGATACTAATATATCTCCTGTTGATTCTAACAAAAAATTAAAAATAATATATTAAAAAAAATACAATACTACTAATAACTCCTCCCCAGTACTAACTGATGCATTATGTAAAACCAACATTATATATTAATTCAAATGTCCCTTGGAGGAATATATCTCAAACAAAAAAACTTAAGCTGTCAGTTAATAGAATTAGCTATGAATACTGTAGTAATGTTCTAAAATGTTTATAAAGAACAGTTTTTTTTATGCTTTAACACATGCATGACCATAACATTAGAATATAAAAAAAATTCCATCTTGAATAATTTTGACATTCTAATGAACGCTAAGCAATTTGTCAACCATTAGATTTGAAGCAAGAAGGAAATTTACAGTAATTTTAACAGTTTTGTGGTTATTTTTTGTTACCCCCAACTTACACCCCTGAAGATGATCTTGGAAGGAAATTGTAATACTGAAAAATTAATAATAAAATCAACTGTCAAAGTTACAGCTCATTTCTCACATCTTTCAATTATAATACATGAAAGATTATCAACGAGTAAGAACGCATTTTATTAAAAATAAGCAATGTTTGCAGTTTATTTAATCTGACATGCCTATATATATATATATATATATATATATATATATTAGTACCAATGTGAACAATTGTGTTAAGCCAAAATTGCAGACAAGTCAGTGGAATACTGATAGAAAGACATTTAAGGCAAGCAGATTTTGTAATAAAGTGCTCAATATAATAGAGAAATCATTAATAAGATTAGTATAAGTAAAAGTTTGTATCTATCCACTCTTCAGGGGTGTTTTGCAATTTACTGAGTGGATGGATACATCTGCCTACAAAACCAATGCTCTCTTCAGCCTAACTCTAATCAGCTAAATGATAAACTTTTATATATATATATATATATATATATATATATATATATATATATATATAAAAGAGAGAGAGAGAGATATGCAAGTTCCAGTCAAGCAGCTTCTTCCCACAAACCACTGATTTGTGGAATTGACTCCTAAGAGAATATTTCCATGATCACTAGAGTTAACTGTTACCTTCCACACATAAACTGTGCTTCTTACTCTGTAACCCTATCTTGAGTGGTTATCAGGCCTCATACAGAGGGAACATCATTGTTAAAAGAAGAAAGTGGCAGAGAAAAACTCCATCAGCATCTGTTACCAATCTAGTGACAATATCAAGAATTTTAATCTTTATGGGTGCATATATAACTCAAATATTTGTATATTATCTTACAAGCCAAATTCAGATCAAAGCGGGGATTGAATTTAAGTGAAACAATGAAAATATACATTCTGAAAGAAAGCTAACAGAGTATAAATAGCTAGGTGTCTTTTCAAAAAGAGTCCTTTTATCAAACAATACTGGTTGGTGTGAAAATGGTTCAATTCAACTTGAATGGATTGGAAAGCTAGCACATTAGAAACAGTGTCTGGATATTTCTCTCATATTCTACATCAACAGATGACCAGTCCACGTTAGTTTTCTATTTTGCAAAATCTGAGCAAGATTACAACAACAAAAGTTTAATGTTTTTATTAATACCGTAAATTGAGACTCACAGACTGTTACATTAATCACATCAGAAAATCATTCATTACTCAAAAATGGTTTCTGCAAAAACTTATTTCCAACTCCTTCATAACATTGTATTTAGATAAAAAGTTTAAAAAAAGAAAATTATTTAGTATGAAGCAAGACAATAAGGCCACAAGAGATTACTGAGTGTGAGAGAATACGAGTTAAAAATAAAAGCAAAAATAAAAAGCAACAAAAATATAAAAACAAAAATGAATACCAGCAACATCAGCAGTATTAGAAGGATTAAGCTACTTCGTGATGAGCATTTAAAAAAAAAAAAAAAAAGTAAATAAAAAAAAGTACACTAAAATTACTTTATAAATTACTTATTAAAACACAAAAATCAAGAACTGTACTCAAAATGAATTATTAATTAATAGTCTCCTGATATAAATTATTGCAGAAAGCTAAGTTTGACAAGATTTTGAGAACTGAGTAAGAAAAACAATAGATTGCAAGACTAATCACTTTATTACAAATTCAGATGCTCTTATCTACTTGCATTAAAATTTAAGTGACTATTTTACTGAATGCTCTACACTGTTTGAACTCAGTGCCATTTTACTGAAAGTGCCATATGCAATATTTCCAAGCATAGAAGACAAATATCACCCTGCATTTTATATTGTGAATGTTGAGCTGTGGTCAGTTTCAAGTAAGATATTACAGTTACAAGAATAACATCTAAATACTCCTGTTTGATCCATTAGTTCCCAAATATATGATTTTATAAATAATTATACTTACAAAATGCCCAAAGATAAAAATAACATTAAGTATGGATGAGTCTTAACTTAAACATTAAAAACCAAAACCCTATGCAAAATCTGCAAGGTGACTATGTACTTGGATGATGTAGATAAAAAGGTGGCCAATATTATTGCTCTGGGTAGAAGGTTGTGAACAGAAAAGTTATAATGACCACAGTGAAAAAAAAAAACTATGTTGCTACCTGTATTTATCATATTGATGAGTATTGCAGGGTACAGCGAGGGGGTCAACTCAAGGCAGAGTACGGCGGCCGGGGGGGGGGGTTGTCAACTCAAGGCAGAGTACGGCAAAAGTTACTATTATTCTTCCACATGTCATCAGACTTTATCATGAACATGATGATAGTAGATTCTATGGTAGCCAAATCTTCACTGCTAACTTCTAAATTGCTTTAGTCATAGATCACAACACCAACAGACCACATACTAAGTAATTCAAGTATTTTTTTTTTTTTTTAATCAATTCAATAACACTACTAAGACATAAGGGGCTACTGGAAGTGAAAGAAAAAAAAAAAAACTTTAGAAAGAACTGGAAATCCAATTGTAAACAGGAAACCTCTACTCCTGTTCAAAAGACTAGGTATGAGTATGAACTGGACAATAAGTGAACCTATCGACTCCTATATGACAGACTAAAAGTTCCAGGAGTGATGAATGTATGGGTCTTTTCCACTGGCGTAATTTATGTGCTAACTTATATATATCAAACAAGTAAACCAAAGCAGGTTAACTATGACTGCAGAGATATTAGCATTGACAAAATATGACAGTAGAATAGCCAGAAATATACAATCTTGAACAAAATTGAAGAGAGATCTTTAGAGTCCAGGGAAATTATGGGATTTTTATTTTTTCAAAAAAATATTAATTACCAAATTATATGGGTATGTCATATGATAGGAAATATAGTATGAAAGAATAACAAGATATTTTATCTTTTTCCAAACCATGAAATTAAAAGGTTTTAAAAGTTTATGCAATGCTAAAATTTTGTGCTTAGAAATTGCCTGGATATTTTTCAGGGATTTTTTTTTATCTTGAAATGTTTAAATTAGATTTGAATGTAGCTAAAATAGATAAAAAATAAATAGACTATAACATGCCTTTTCTGTTTCATTAGTGGCAGGAAGACAATACATTTATTTTAACAGTTATTGATAAAGTAAAGATTTTATGGACTTTTGTTTTTAGATGAAAAAAAAAAAATCATTCATTACATTTGTTTCTTTCTGTATATTTAAGGCAGAGTGCTGCAAAGAGTCAACTTGTAAATTAAGCACACATGAAAAATTTGCCAACAATAGGTTACTTTTATCCAAGCAATGTTGAGTAGCTCAGCAGTAAAATGTCTAAAACATAGAAGCCAAAGAATAAAATGAATTAATGATTTGGCATTCAAGCCATAACTCTAGACCAACTTTAACCTTTCAACATCTTACCTATTATGGTTTGAGGTTATGCAACAGCAGTTAATTTTTTTTTTTTTTTTTTGGTCTGGAAACGCCATACTGGTTGAAGATTTGTTTCTATAATAAACTCAAGTTAAAAAAAGTCTAACAATTCAGAGATTATCTTTTATGGAAGTTATTTAGGCCAACTTATAAACAGAACAATTTTTGAATGTCATTGTCATGAAAGACTTATAAAAATAGGTCAAAATGCCTGCAAACTTTTTACTATCTTTTTAATTTTCAGCTTTAATATTAATATTTGCAAGTTGCTTAGAAAATATCAGTTACTTGTATATCAGCAAGAATTTCTTTGATAAAATGTAAGAGTCTTAAAAGACAAATGGCTTATACTGAATGAAACCTTAGTATCCAAAGAAAACATCTTCAAACCCTAAGTAAAAGCAGTTAAAATGTCCCATCCTGTTCACATAGTAGGTATCAGATTTCCAAAAGCTATCTGTTTTAGTTTAATCAAAATCAGTTATTTTGAAATGCCAAGATCATAAACTTAGCATAATGCTTTTTTAAGTATATTCCTTGGCAATAAAAATTACTTTATATAAACAAAAATTAATTATATCAGTAGTTATAGAGTAAAAAGCTTTCTTGAATGCAAAAAGTTTGGTGCTTGAATTAAGCTTCATCCCTTATACATTATCCTAACTCACATGAACTAATTTACCCAGTTATGTAGCTTAAATAATCTTGAAGATAAAATGCCTTTTTTGCTATAGAACATTCAATCTATATGATGGATGAAATGAATTTACAAGAATGATTGAAAGAGTATATTTTTCATCATTAGGCTACAAACTTACTGATGCAGCCATGTAGATGACAGATAAAATAAACTACAAACTGAAGTCATTTTAACACTGCCCAGCATTATAAATAACCAATTTTCAATTAATTTCCTGTACTTCACTTAACTTTCAGTGTATAAATACATAAAATCCTGGAATCAATTAAGTTTTAGTGCTTCAATAAGAGAGAGAAAAAAAAAAAAAAAAAACTATATTTGAAAAAACTAATGTAAAAATAGAGTTGAATGAAATATAAAAATTAAACATCTATAAAAATCAAGTTTAAATTGAAAGTGAGCATCCTTGCATTTTTAAGGTTTCAATATCACTGGCACTTATGGTAAGATGTCAAAAAACAATACCTCTCAACACTAGATTTAAGTTAATCTGACAATCCATTCAGTTTTTAACTACTTATTGCTCCATTTCAGTCAATTGCTCAAAACTAGGTATCTATGCTGATGACACCAACATTTACACCTGTATCAACAGTAAGTCTTATCAGTTCAAAAAGATCAAATATTTATTTTTAACATTTCTCAAACAAAACTGCTCTCTATTAATCATCTGAGAGAGAGCTTTCAACCTTCCATCAGCATGGCTAATGCTAACCTCCAGGAGAGTGGTGATTTTCTAAGCAAAGCTTAGATATGGCACAAGGCTGAAAGTACGGGACAAACAATAAGTATTGAACTCACTACTCAGATGTGATTGTTCTAGTGAAACAAGCTAGCAAACCATTACACCACGTCGAGGTGCCTATATGAGTGCAGTTTAGATGAAACACATGGCTGAAAGAATTGGGCACTCAGTAATGATCGAAATCACTAAATTGCAATGATTCTAGCAAGACAAGCTTGCTAATCATTATATCACAATGTGTCCAAACCTCAAAGAGTTACTTGTTGCCTTTTCTTGGGTCAACATTCTCAGCTGACATGAAATGGAAAGACTATATTGAATCCATTGCTAGGTCAGCAGATAGGAAAGTTGGTTCACTGTCTCATGCGAGATAAAGTTTCTCTCCAGAATCAATCTTACAAATCTGTAAGCCTACTATTTGCCTAGGCTTAAAATATTGCTACCATATATGGTCAGTGCTCCTGCTATATATTTAGAGATTCTCGATAAAATCCAAAGAATCAGCAATATTATTGCTCCTAATCTGGCATTCCAATTTCAGTTACTTTCTCATACTTCTTGCTTGTGGAACTCTTCTGGCTCCATACTTTTCAGCCAACTTTGATCTTCAAAAATTCAAATGCAATGTCAATTGTTATCTATTTTCCTGATTACTCTTCTATTGTTGTCATGCCTTAAATGTTTGTTTTCTAATACTTTCACATTCAGTAAGCTTGTGTCTTAGTGGCTTTATTGCTGTGTTTGGGATAAATCCCATTTTATATATACATATATACATACAAGGGGAGAGAGACTGAGGCTAACTGATTAGGAGTTCAAATTCCACTACGAGTTATTACTAGTGAAACCTGATTTTGCAAATATGTGCTGCTATCCAAATGTTCAAAAGAATCTAAGGTAGAAATTGGTTTCTTCAAGTAGAGAAGAATAAAATATGGTTCTATATTAATAGTGAAATGTTTAATGAAACACTGGAAATGCCAGGTCACATGACCTGGAACAGAGCGATCAATCTACTCAACTTCCTCAAAATTTTGCATAGCTGTAGACCAAATATAAAAAAATAAATGCAAAATGATTTAAGGTTTTTCTGACAATTCATTTAAAAATTAACAATTTAATTACAAACTGTTTAACACATGTTTTGGTTTAGGAACAAATTAATTGCTTTGAGAAAAATATAAGACTTGAGATAACATTCTAATGTTGCAGACCTAATTTCTAAGTGAATTAAACAGAACTTATTGATTTAAAGTTTTTTTTTTTGTTTTTTTTATTAAATAAGGCCAGTTGAGGATTATGACTCAAATAGACACGGCCTAATAACAAATCCATTTGCAAATTTCTGCAAGCAGATAATGATCCTCAAGGCCCAGAAAATTACAAGATACAATATAAAAGGATATATTTAATAAGCTTAACTTAGAATGGCACAAGTCCCAAACAATGGGGTATTTAATGACAAACTTGCTATACTGGATGTTCATTGTGGTGCAGTGGATATCAGCTAGGAATGAGAAATTGGAGTTTGAATTCCAGTTGAATTCGTTGGATTCACTTACAAATATTCTTGGGAAAGGTACTGATTCATCTCTTCCCTCCAGCTAAGAGTTAAATAACAGAACAGATTGGGTTCTACAGCTTTGGTTGACAACTAGTCTACTGTAGAAAAATCTTCTTGTTAGTTATGTCTCAAATGAGCCATAACCGCCCAAGTGTGTATTATGTATGACACTTAACAGACTGACTGATAGTGAAAATGGACACATGGCCCAGCAGATATAGATATTGGTTACTGCCAGTGACTTGACCCAAAGAGTTGGGAGTTCAATACCTGGCTACAGGAGTGGTGAACAAATAACTTAGAAAGTGAAAAGGAGATAACTTCGTGGCTACCAGAAGTAGCATTGTACATGGAATGAGAATGATATACTCCAGTGATCATAATAAAAGGTTCAGTTTGAAATTCCTAGAACCTAAAGAAAGATGAAGTGTACAATGGCTGTAATGTCAAACATGGTAGTAAAGAGGAGGACAATAGCCCAAACAATGTAAATAGTGTTTATATATGACACGCACAAAATGATAACAATCACTAACTCTTATTCTATAGCAGGCACTTACAAAACTGGAACATTTAAAAATTTGCATAATAGAATTCTCAGTGATAGAGGAAACATTCTTGCATTAAAATGATATTGAATTTAAACTGATTTCTGTATTTTTAATGATTTCAATTAGGTACAGATAATATGAAGAAAATGTTAAATATAATAATCATAGCCTCATTTCAGTTTAGTCCTTAAAATACTGGAAGAAAGTATTATAGAAAAAGAACAAAGTCAATTATGTACCTGTAAGATACAGTCTAATACTTGAAAAGTATAAATAAGCAACTAAATTCATAATTCTATTACATAAATTATCAACTGCAATTTCTCCATTAAATTGGCTGCTCATAAAAAAAAAGAAAAAGAACATTTATGAACTTAAATTTATTTCTTGATATTTATTATCTATACTGAAAATATTCAAAAGAGTAAATAAAATGTCTATTATAATCTATAATTTGGGTAATGGGTTGTAAAGATGTTGTAAAGAGAGAATATATAAATTAAAAATCTACATGAGTCACTGGTAAACTGCTTGTCTACATTCAGAATTGATTCCATAACAGCAAAAACAACTTTAACAATTTCTTCACATCAACATAACTGCTTTCATTGATCCTTTTAATATTATAACAGACTCCATTTTAAAAGGGAGATAATATTTTTAAAGAAAATTATTCAGCAGGGATTATACATTTAATTTAAAACAATAATTCAGTTTTTGAAACAGTACTTCAACCTAGCATCAACATAAAAATTCCACATTTAATTACAAGCAGTTTCAAACATACTGAGTTTTGATTCTGAACAGATGGCAAACATTATTATGCCTTTCATTAAACCAATTTAGCATAAGAATTTTTTTAGAACTTAGAAAAGTTATGGTTGATCATTGACTGCAGAATATTATTGACATGACTATATCTTGACAAGTGTCATCCTGACATTTAAGGCAGAAAGCAATTTTTCAAAAATTGTTAGTGACAGTTAAACAATTGAAAAAATGTATTTAGATAACAAAAAACTAAAAAGCAAAATGTAGCATGAATATTCATTATCCAGATTTTTTTTTTTTACGAGACCCATATATTTAATATAGCCTTTTCTGTTCTTCAAAGAACTAAAGAAAATAAAAATAAAATTCAATCAAAAACCTGGGGGAGAGGAACACATCTGAGTTTTGGTCTGTCAGAAATTACATATTACTGTTAAGATAAAAAAATTAATATTTTGAAAGAAAGGACAATGGAAACTCAGTCAATGTAGAAG
This sequence comes from Ascarosepion bandense, assembly GCA_037127315.1. Taxonomy (NCBI): domain Eukaryota; kingdom Metazoa; phylum Mollusca; class Cephalopoda; order Sepiida; family Sepiidae; genus Ascarosepion; species Ascarosepion bandense. The sequence goes on along the minus strand of JBBBDQ010028384.1, from coordinate 162,541 downwards.
GAAGTAGTAAAAGAGGTCAGGGAAACTGCCAAAAAGGAAAGAGACAATTCATATAGAAATATAACTTATCTAAATGTTTGTGGACTTAAATTGCTAAAATTCATACTATATGGTCTAATGCAAATTTGTTTTGGCCTGTATCTTTAGGTAAAGCCATCTCATGTACTTTGAATCCAAGCCTTTTCTATCCAAACTGAAGTGGTGAATGCCAAGCATTGAAGGCAAAATAAACAATTCTGTTGAATGCTCATTGAGGATTACACAATGCAACATATATCTGGGGATGGCTGTAAAGCACCCCAACTGAAAGTGATCAAGAGAGTAAAAATGAAGATAATAAAACTTTTGCCTTTTGTGAGTGTCAATATAATAAAAAATTTCTTTCAAAGAGTGATACCTAAAAAGTAAGATAATCTACTTAATATAGGCTTAATATTGACTTTACTGCAAATCACAGAATGACAAATGAATATTTTTTTACAAACTACACCAACTGCCATTTAGTTGATATATGTACCTATACAATGATGGACAGGAATGTAAATTAAAAATCACTGCCCTCTGTGGAATAAAATTGAAATAAGACAGGAAAAAAAAAGACACTTAAGCCATCTAAGCATAGAAATTAATATAATGGAAACCAGTAACAGAGAGCTAGCTTGTGGGCTAAAGTGTTCTATTCGAAATTACAACAAATACCACCTGAAGAAGGCTGGAGCATATGACTACTGAAAGGTCATGAGTATGGTAATAAACATGAGGACAACAATGTAAATAGTTACAAAATCTCATCTCAAGAAAAAAAAAAATACAGTTCTGTATTTTAAATTTTACTATTCTTTCAATATTAATAAGAAATACACATGCACTTTTTTTTTGTATGACATTTCAATTTTTAGAAAATTAGACTAATGTTTTTGTTGGTGTAATTACATATATACCAACAAAAACATTAGTCTAATTTTATGTAATTACATATGCGGATGTGCGTTGTGGTGCAGTGGATATCGGCTTGGAATGAGAAATCGAGGAGCCGAGTTCGAATTCCAGTTGGCTTCGTTGTATTCACTTACGCACAAATACCCTTGGGAAAAGTATTAATCTGTTTCTTCCTTCCAGTTATGGATTAAATAACAGGACAGATTGGGTTCTATAGCCTTGGCTGGCAACCAGTCTACCGCAAAAAGCAATGGCAACCTACTGCGGGATAATATTCTGTTCAGTCAGTCATATCTCTTTCGAGATATGATCGCCCAAGCGTGTTTCATGTATGGCACTTAACTGACTGACTGAATTACATATGCAGATGTTTGAGAGGGGGAATATAAAAAACACTAATGTTGGTTATAAATAGGAAACACTGAATGTTGGCACATTGAAATTTCAATTTTTTTTTTTTTTTTTTTTTTTTTACAGTGGTGTCTGGGTATATAATATGTCCAATTCAATTTCTTTATGCTTTTGTTATGGCCATTTTTATTAAGTATCTCACATTGTGATAATAGAAGATCTGCCCTTAAAACATAAGCATTATCAAACTACCGAGTATGTCGTAGATTCCTGCACCTCTTGATAAATTGAGTGTCATGAACATGGATGATTTCATGATACAGAAAATAAAATGAGTTAATTTTCAGAATTAGAGCACAGTAAATAATATTGATAAAAGTAGTTTTATTTGATTATGGAGAAAAAAATGTAACAATTTTAAATAAAATTGTAGGTAATGATTTGAATAGAAAAAAATAGTTAAAAAACAAGAATGAAAGAAAAAAGATTTCAATGCTTATGATATATTCTAACTATAAGGTAACCAAAAAATGTGGTGCAGTGGATATCGGCTTGGAATGAGAAATCGAGGAGCCGAGTTCGAATTCCAGTCGGCTTCGTTGTATTCACTTACGCACAAATACTCTTGGGAAAGGTATTAATCTGTTTCTTCCTTCCAGTTATGGATTAAATAACAGGACAGATTGGGTTCTATAGCCTTGGCTGGCAACCAGTCTACCGCAGAAAGCAATGGCAACCTACTACGGGATAATCTTCTGCCCAGTCAGTCATGTCTCTTTTGAGACATGATCGCCGAAGCGTGTTTCATGTATGGCACTTAACTGACTGATATAGTGGGATCATATATTATTTAAATAAGACAATTTTTTTAACAGCAATTTGGATATTTATTTATTTCATTTTATTTATTTTTTTCAATTTCATACTACCTCATGAGTAAAGGGTCTAAAATAAATGGCCCACACAATACTTATTTAGTTTTCTTAACTGCAATATAGCTTAGTATATCATAATTATTTAATTCTAACCTAAACATTCCAGCCCCTTTACTCATGAGGGAGTAAAAAATCAAATTTAAAAAAAAATTCAAATTACTGTTAAAAATTATCTACCCATTCAAATAATCTAACTATGTATCTTACCTAGACAAAATTAAAATGTGACATGTCTTGATGCCAGACAATTCAGCTTCCCTTCATGACCCAAATCTTCAACTTCATTGTTAACTAATTCTCACTTTTGATTGAACAATATTGACATACCTACAAGCATATTCTCTACCTACCCCTTCTATTACTATCCCTTCAATTTCTAAATAACCATGAATTCATCTTATATTTTGTAAATAAATCTGAATGAGAAAGCATTGTTCGGAAAGATGAAAAATTGTGTAGTGATATTAACAATGGTAATAAAAATTATATTAACCTCTATCTTGTATTAAGCGCTCTTTATAAAAGTAAATGCTTGAACAGTGGGTTTTAATCTGCCTGTTCTTTCACTTTCTTATATATAATGTTTGACATTCTTATTTATGAGCATAGAAAATTTGATTGAAAGAGGTCAGGTGAAAAAAAAAACAAAAAAACAAACAATAAGTGAAGATGTCACTCTTATCTCAATTTGTTTGTATAAATTGAAGGAAAATAATCACACTTAGACAATATCAAGGCAGACATTTTACTTTTAATGTGTTAACCTTGATATCCACTGCACCACAATGCACATCCTAAACAAAATTAAAAAGTGACATGCCTTGACACCAGACAATTCTGCTTCCTTTTGCAGCCCAAATCTTCAACTTTATACCTAATTCTCATTTTTAAGATTGTATTGTTCTGAAATGTGAAAATTTTTGAGTAGTGATATAATGCTTTTATAAATCAGTTAATAATAAATATACCCCCCCCCCCCCCGCAAAAAAAAAAAAAAAAGCTATAGCAGTAACTGTCTAACTAAAATGGAAACCTTTTAAAATTTTACATTTAATTGATCAGGAAAGAAGGGAAAAAAAAGAAAAAATGTATCAGATTTTGTAAACTTTAAGGCATTGGTTATTAAATGTGATAGTAATCCAAAGAAAATATTCAGTTAATTTTTTATTTTTTTAAAAGTTATTTTATATATATATATATATATATACCTTACTACTTCAGCAGCAATTAGTATTCTTATTATTGGAGGCACAACAGAGTAATGGATAGTGGCTTGGATTGAGAAATTGGGGGACCAAATTCAAATTCCACTAGAGTTTGTTACAGTCACTTACATGTAGATGCCCTTGGGAAAAGTATAAATTCATGTTTTCTCTCCCCAGCTATGAGTAAATAATAGGATAGACTGGGTTCTACCAAGACCTCCTATATATTAACCATATATTAACCATATGGTTAATATATAGGAGGTCTTGGTTCTACGGCCTTTTGAGGTAACCAATCTAAGAGGACAACTCTGAATTCAAGACCATCAACTATAAGTTAAATAGCTTCACCAATTGACCAAGTTTGGCAAGTACAGATATATACCTGAAGATGTGGTCAATCAGGGAGGAGTACTCTAAGGAGTGAAAAAGCCTGGATTTGGATCTGTTCTAATGAGCTTTACTTCCTGGTATATGTATCATGTTTTCATTCCAAAGTTGGAGGTTCAAATCAGAATAAGGTTCCCTTAATGCTATATAATTGCTTTAGCATGACAAAAATCAGATTTTATATAAGATTGGTTTAAGCAGGGGTGGAGGAAAAGTTTAGATATGTTAAATATTCACAGTTTACAGGGCTAGATATAAATTTTCCTGATATGACAAAACTGACATCTAAAGACTATCAGTACATATTCTATAGAGAAACAAAATCAATCTTGATCTAGTGTATGAAATACATGCATTTTTCTGGTGTAGCTTGTAATCTACCACAATGTCTAAAGTTTCCAAAATGTGAGCTTAGGACTAAGGTGCAGCCCCCACACCACCCTCTGACAAATTCAAATTCCAATTAAAGCTGCCTTCTATGAAGATTACTGCCTGCCCACCATAATTATTAGTAAAATGGTAGCATCTACATTTCAGAAATATTCAAAAATATATGCAGAAATCAGATTACTTGGAGGGTATATGACATGTTCAGATTTTAATTAAAGCTGCTTACTTTGAGAAAGACTGGCCACCTTTGTGTAAAGCTACACATTTTTACTTGACTTCCAGTTGGTTTGGTATATAAAACCAAAGCAGTTTTTATAGTTTATACTATAATTTTGAATGTAGATCATAAGCCTGTCTAGATTTAAGTTTCAGATCACATATTATACTAGCACCCAAAAAATCTTTCAGAGTTGTTAGGTAAATGTTTGTAATAAGATAAAATTATTTTGGTAAGTTTTTTTTTGTTTTTAAAATATTATACTGGAATGAAAGTGGCTGTGAGCAGTGATTTGCCTGTTATCAATAAGGTGTACAAGGGGATGTGGCTTTTCAAGACAATCGCTGGTACATAAAGGGTTAAGAAAAGAAAAGCTGAAGGTCATTTAAGGTGTCACTGACATGTCATGGCCAACAATGGACTCTGGTTGTTTAAAACCTTTCAAAATGTCATTTTTGAACAATGAGACTCATCTGAAAAGGTTTTCAGAATTCCAATTCAGAAATTCTGGTTGTTGACATTGGTTGTCAAAACAATTTCACTTTTTCAACAAAAGCGGAAAAAATTTATGCTTACCGCACAGGGTAGGGGGAATCAGTAAGTTTTGATACATTTAAAATTAGAGGTAACATTTTAAAAAAGGTTAAAGATGTTTCCCCTGAAAATCATATACAATAAAGTTAAACCAAACCCTTTATTTAGTCCACAGGTGTAGATTGGACTAATTTCATGTGCCATGCTTTTTTGGGAGTAGGATAGGGTGGGAGTGGATATTTCACATGTTCTAGTGGATAAAAGTGCGTGTTAAGTAATCCAAAAAAAGTGACTAGGCCCAAAGAGTTGTGAGTTCAATATTTGGCCACAGCAAAAAGGCATAGTATGTATAATTAGAACAATCTACCCCCATTAACTAAATAAATGGTTCAGTTCAAAATTCTAATGTATATCACCTGAAGAAGGCTGAAGAGTACAGTGGCTGAAATGTGAATATAGCAATAAAGAGAAGGGCAACAGTCTGAACAATATAAATAGTCTAAAATAGTTATGCTACCTCATCTCAGAAATATAGACAGAGGAATAAAGTCGAAATATGACCATTTTAATAGAGTAAAAATGTAGCAACAACTACAGATTAGTTCAGATTAATACTTTCATTACATATTTTGAACTATTATTTTTACCTCACTTAAAAAATTGTTCTATTTTTCTCCTTTTGGTACATTTTAAGTCTTTTAGAAGTTGGTTAGTACCTCATGCACACCAAACCCCCAACCTAATAATAATAATAATAATAATAATAATAATAAAAGAAAGACATGCTCAACAAATTTTTTGAACTGAGTGTCAAAGTTTTTCAGCTGCTGGAGAATTTTCAGGCAAAACAAACTTATTTCAGAGAATTGGCCTCACTCTGAGCTCAGATATAAAAAGCTTTAATTTCTAAAATTAGTTTGTGAGGACACAGATTCCAATCCAAATTCAGTTTGCTAGGACCAGAGATTCCAAAAAATTTGCATTGGTTGTACACTTTACAAGTAGAATTTTGGCAATACATTAAGTTTTGTTGTCCAATTCTAATATATAATTCAAAATGAATATACAAATAATTTCAATAAAAAAATAATTGAAAGAAAGATAATTACACTAAATTGTCATAACATATTAGTTTCAGGGTCAATGGAACTATCTTGATCTGAGAAATAAATTGTAGTGAATTATTGTAATTCATCTAACTAAAATGCTCTTCTTGCTCATCAAATATTTCAATTAAAAGATATTAATTTATTTTAATGAGTTTGTCATTACCCAGTCTATGAATTTTGTATCTTATTCAAACAAACACATTTAAGATAAACAAAAATGAAAAAAAAGCTAAAACAAGTTTTATTGATAAACTAAGGAAAGAAAAAGAGGCAAAAAATCTTTAGCCTCAAATAAAGTGTTTTTTGCTTTCATTTTTGTTCATGCCTCTAGTGCTGATGGTCTAAAAAGGTTCAAGGATTGCGAACTTAGATATTTTTTCAACAAATTCATGTATGCTATTTCTTTTACCTTCCTAATCTATTAGTCCCACTTGCAGAAAAGTTTCTTTTTCATATGCCAAATTCAATTTAGTCATCTCATAAGCCTCAAATGTTTCAGTTTAATCTTTATGTGGTGGTTAGTGGTGGTTGTTTCTCTCCTACAATTGAAAAAGGAGATGTTATATTTAACATTGTTCATTACTTTCTTGAAGGTCTAACCTTTGTGTAACAAAGACTCACAAGGAAAGATTACTCTAATAAAGAATACAAAAAGTCTAAACTGTCTACAATTGATACATTTCTTGGTTCTAAGCATAGGTGCTTAAGATCAATTCAGATTTTTATTTATACACTTGATGTTATCAAGAGTTATACATTTGAACCTCTGACATAATTATATCTAAATGAGTCATGTGACATGAATTGTCACATTCCTTCCCTTATAGACAGACATTATAATATTGCAATTACCAAACAACTATTTCATTGTAAATAAATTTACAAACCAGCCAGAAAGATCAGTATTGTTAGCTCATAAAAAAAAAAAAAAAAAAATATCGATCATTGAAATTAACATCATAATTTAAAATTAAACTGTTCATTTAACTTCAATGCTACATACAAACATTAAGAAAAAGAATGTATCATATATGTTGGTGTATAAGCCAACCTTTTAAAACCTTAATCACCCCCCCCCAAAAATATAAGGGCCTGTCTTATATTCCAAATATAAAATGTGAATCTTAAATACCATGGTTTATGGTAAATTGTTAGAATGGGAGATATGTGTCAACAAGCTGTTTAAAGATTGCATTCAAGAGCCGTGGAATGAGAGAATGGTTAGTGAGGAAAAGTCATTTGGGCTTGAAAAATTTGAGTGAAAAGAAAGCATATGCTTACTGAATTTATTTAATAAATTCAATAAATTTAATTTTTTTTTTTTTTTTTTTTTTTTAGGAGGTGAGGGTCATCTTGTATGGCAAACATAGCTTGAAAACCTACATTTTAACTTGAAAACTTGGAAGTTGTCTTATATGCCCAGTCAATTTGTAAGTCAGCATATACAGTGGTAGTTTCTATTTGCATCAAGACTTAAAAAACAAGGTCTAAAAGAGTAAAGACCAATTAGCTATTTTGAGTGTTTTTATAGTATTCACTAATTATTTTCAAACAAAGTTAGTATACATAGTCCTATTCAGAAAAGAATAGACTTTAAAATGTTTGTAGAGAATGTATCACAATATTCATAAATGTTACTTGCTTTGTTTTACACAAATCATTCAACATCTGTTTTTACTGCCATTTTCTTCTTGCAATTACTGGAAAGTTACATGAATACAAGTGTGTGCACAGCTGAAAAAACATGGCTGTCTTCTTCATACCTACTTTGATGCACACTAAAATTGTGCTGAGACAACTTTTAAGACATTTGAAACAAGACTAAGTCCAAAAATAGAGAAAGAAAAAAGAAATGAAAAAGAAATCAAGTGAACTCTCCCACTTATAAAACATTACTTCAAATCTAATATATGTAAGCTTTCCAGATGTGAGGTTGAGGAATTAATTAAAATGCATTATAGTTAGATACTGAATTTAGTTTTAACTATTTTAAATAAGTGGAACACATGCGCACAAATATAAAATATTGTTCTATATTATTAATCTGTCAAATATAGAAAATATCTAGAAAGATTAATTTTTTTCAAATGTTTAAGTAGCTAAGGTCATTCTGAATATTGTTAAACTGTTTACAATATGTTGGTAAAGATCCTCTTGATGCACAAGCTCTTTTTGTACAACAAAATATTTTAATTTACATATAAAATAAAGTTTATTTTTGACATAGATTATGAAATCATTTTGTATTTTACCATATAGATCAATAACAGCATTAATCAAAGTACTATTTACATGCAGACTATTGTCTGCATCTTTGTTGTTTCAGACATTGCAACCTCCATCAGGTATATATCAATGCAGGTAAGCTTCACAGAATTTCAAACTGAACCCTTTCCTTAATCTACAGGAATAAATTGTTCTAATCCCAATGCTCATGTCTAAGAATATCTTGTCTAGTTATCATATTAGTGCTAAATTATCGCCCCATTTCCACTCAGTTCAAATACAATACCTAGCCTAGGGATTGAACTCACTTCAATATCCTAACTTCAATATAGTGTGAAGAAAGGGAGGAGGACTAGAAAACTCCCATGGGCTGTCTGCCTAGTCAAGCCTAATGAGAGAGACCATGACCAAGAACTGTGTGTACTCCTTTCCTTGCAGTTGTGGCAAGAAACATAAATGTTTCCCAAAGATTAGGCTGAAGAAATAGAAAAAATATCATAGTGAGAGGAAAAACAATGAAATCAGGTCTGGCTGATAATGTATAAACTGAAAAGTAATCATCAGCCCCAAGGGAATGAAGTAAAAATAATGGACATGGAAGAACACTTGGAAAGTTAATGTCTGAAAGAATCATTGCAAAGGCTAAGCTAGGCTATAAGGATCTCTTTAGTATGCCTAGCATAGAAATAAATACAATATGGAAGTCACTAATAAAAACAAATGACAGGTTTTCAGCAGCAGCTCAAATGAAAGAGAAGCTTCAGTGAGTGCTGTCAAGCATGAAAATAAGAACTAGACAAGATATCCCTAGATGAATGAGAACAATATACCCCTGTAGATTAAATAAAGGGTTCAGTTTAAAATTCCCTGAAGGTTACATTGTGATAATAAAAATGAAGACAATGGCCTCCTTGTAAATAATGTAAACAATAATGATAACTCATCACAGAAATTCAGAGAGAAATTATTAATCTAAGAATTCATTTTAACAGAGTACATAGTGAAGAAAAAAAATGAGCTTTTATCAGGTTGGAAGAAATAAGTTTTATATGAATAGAGAGGTAAAGTTATTGAATTCTACATAAACTGCAAATTTCAACTGGAAAACATTTTTTTGTATGAATTACAGCTTCAAGATTAATTTGAGAAAAGATTTTGAAATTCACAACTTTGCTTTCCATTAAAAAAAAAAAAAAAAATATTAAGAGATGATTTAATCTTTTTAGCCAGTATGATGTTCACACCTATATTTGTCTCATTTAGCTAGATCATGCTGCCAAAGAAATGTTTCAAGACATATACAGAAAATAAAGAGAAATAAATATTTTTAGTTTTAGGAGAAGAAATAGAACAAAATTAAACAACCAAAGGAAAGAATGAGAGACAGGTATTTTATACATGTTTATGCAACTGAAATTATAGTCTAAAAACTAAGTTTGAATAAGCCAATATTCAATACCTGATAAAGAGCAAGGATTAAAGTCTTACATATAGGATAGTTGATGACAGGAAGTTTACCTATAATTATGAAAAGAACATCACAAACTTTTGTGTAATATACATAAACACTACTTGTTTCTTAAATATTTAGATTGTAAGTTTTCACTTAAAGCTGTTCAAATTTGTTTCTTGTAGCCTATAAATTCACAGGTAGAAATAATCACATGATGCTTAATCACAGAGTCACTTTATCAGTAACAAAGCAGTAAATAGTATCTGGCTAAAATAATTACAGATAATATTTAAAGTTTTATGTAATGTGAACTGAATGACAATAGGCCTACTGATATAATATCTGTTTTATCAACAGCTAAAGAAAAGTTGCAGCTCAAAAAGAAATTTTGTATTTTGTTATGCTGGGTTTTATCGGTTATCTACCAATAAGAGAAAAATAATTCTCTGTCGCAGGTGTACATGGCCTAATGGTATGGAGAATAATCAGTTAAAATAGTTAAAAGCTAGAACTGTTTACATTCATTCTGCACTATGGCCCTTGGAAAAAGCACAACTACAGTTATGGATAAATAACTGGAGCACTGTAACCTTATAAAGGAAATCCATCTTCAGTATTTGATAAGTCAGATCAGAACTCTTTCCTTGCTACTCATGTCATATCATTTAATACAACCTGTTATATGCTATTTGATGAGGGGGTGGATACTGCAATGTAGTCCCAATTGCCCTGAAAGTAAATTACTTGACATGCCCCAACCCCTTGATCTAATAGGTCATGGAAAATGTCTGAAGTTTATATTCTACGCTGTATAAGAAATATATAAACAAGATCTACAAATAATATTCATGCTTATTTAAAAGAAATGAAAAGCGTAATTGAAACAATTGTGTTGTTGAATGAGAATGGGCAACTGCCAAAAAGTTTTTTTTAAGAGCAAAAACCTTTCTAATTTGTAAGTGAACAAAAGGAGTAAAAAAACTAAGTACATGTGCACATAATATATCCTTAATCTTTTAAGCACAGGAATCTCACTAATCTCTGTCTAATTTGTTAAGAGTTAGAGAACTTGTAACATTGCAAGTTCGTACCAATCCAACATTTATTCCAAGTCTTACTGTTCAGTGCCTTTGTATAAGTTATGCCACAACAAAGATAAAACATTGAACAGTGGACAAGCAGAGAAGTATTTTAAGATATTTGTAAGTCAAGGGCAAAAATCCAACTTTGAGTCCAAGTAATTGATAGAACACAAGTTCCAATGTATGAGTATTACTTTTTTGGCCTTCAGAACAATAAGTAAACTGGCCGAGACTTTCTGGAGCACATGATCAAGGGTGATAAGACCTCGTACATCAAGTTACCCGAGTGAAAAAGGTTAATGCTATAAACTGGATACATCCGTTGTCACTGTGCCACCCAACAAAAAAATAAATAAATAAAATTTAAAATCAGGCAGTTGATACAGTCTGATACTAGTGAAATATTAGACAGTCAAAAGGAATTTGTCAAAACAAACCAGGTCATCTACTGCACAGCAACACCTAACCAGTGACAGTTAAGTTATTTTACTGCATCTATGACAATTTGAAGGAACCAATTCAAGACTATCATCTGTTTAGACTAATCAGAGATGTGAGGTAGCTCAAGTCACTTCATGCCAGATATTATTTATATAATAATAACAACCATATACCTTACTTTTCAGGCATCCTGGGTGTGTGGTGTGGTGTGTGTATGTGTATATATATATATATATATATATATATGTTGGGAAAGTGTTGTGTAGAATTGTGTTGGACAGGATGTTAAACAACATTGCTGAAGCTGTTCTGCCAGAGTCTCAATGTAATTTTAAAGTAGACGCAGAATAGTGGATATGGTTATCACAGCAAGGCAGTTGCAGGTGCCTAATGTGCAGAACAGAGATTGGGCTTGTATCAGGTATTTGTTGATTTAACAAAGGTGTTCGATACTGTTAATTGAGCAGTTCTTTGGTAGATTCTGAAAAAAAAAAAAAAAAAACTTGGCTGCCCTGATAAACTTGTATCTATGCTGAGTTTCTTTCATGAGGATAGGTTGGTGGAAAATTGGCTGAACCAATTACAGTGAAAAGTGGTGTTAAACAAGGGGATATACTGGTACCAACATTGTTTTCTTTGTATTTTGCTATGTTATTTAGGGTAGCTTTTAATAACGATGCTGCTGTGGGATTATTTGCTATAGAACTTCTGGAAAGTTATTTAACATCAGACGTTTAAGTGCCAACACAAAAGTCTTTACGAAAATTGTTTACAATTTTCTGTATGCTGATATGCAGCTCAATGAATTCCTTTTAAAAGTCATGTACAACACTGGGATTGACAATTAGTCTGAAGAAGACAGTAGTCATACATCAGCCTGCACCCGGCAAGCACCATAAAAGAACTTCAGATCTATGTATATGGACAGAAACTGCATACAGGGGACACAAAAAAATGTCTCGAGTGCTTCCATCAGCAATGCCTAAGAAGAATTCTTGGTGTTGACTGGCAAATACACATCAGTGATGTCAAAGTGTTGCAGCAAACTCAGAGTCAAAGTATAAAATCAATCATCTATCAGCATCGATTAAGATGGTGGGGCCATCTAGTTAGAATGAATGATGAGAGGCTTCCTAACCAACTTCTCTATGGTGAACTCCTAAGAGGAAAACAACCCAGCTCATAAATTAAAAACAAGGTATAAGGACTGTGTAAAAACAACTCTGAAGAAGTGTGATATTGATGCGATAACCTGAAAAAAAAAAAAAAAAAAAAAAAATGCTTATGAAGGAATGAAAACGTTTGGGACAGACCATATTAATCATGAAAAGTTAAGAGAAGCATGAGAGGACCACATACATGTAGCAATAGTTGGAATGAGAAATCACGCTGGGCTTAACTGCCCTGTATGTAACCATCTTTGTTTCTCTCTGACTGGTCTGAAAAATCATGAGAAAGTACATTGAGGACAACAGGTAGTCAGTTATGATCTTTCTGATATTGCAACATGCAGTGAATGTAGTAAGGTTTGTAAAAGTGCAACAGAGTTGAAACACGCAACACTTGTGTAGTAACTGTTTCCAGCAATGTTCACATCTGTAAAACCTGTGCCAGAAAATGCAAGTCCTTGGCTGGGCTAAAAAAATAAAAAATAGAGAAGCTGCTCATCAGTGAGCCCTTCTTCAAGAAATGGCAATGCTTGAAACAATCTTTAGGCCTTGAAGATACCATTTACACATGACAGAATGTTGCCACATTGTTGACATTAGTGTTCACTCTTATATTTACATATGCTCTATCCCAGATATTGAGCACTTTTACCCAAAGTTATAGCATACCTTAAAACTATATTTTTTTTCAGAAATGTAACACACACATATATATATATATATATATTAAAATCATTTTATGCCAAGCAAGGCACAAGGGGTTACATAAGAAGAGAGATGGAAAAATAAACTAGTTACAGGGGATGTCAGAAAATGGGTAAAAGAAGGATGAGAACACTGGTGTGAAGACAGTTGCATGAGAGTGGAGTGGAGGGAGAAAAAAAGAGTTATCAGGGAAAGGATACAAGTCAAAGAGATAGGAGATGGCAATTGACATTACATTTAAATTCTTGGAGATTGTAGCTGTCAGGGAAGTAAGCATACCAAAGAGAATTCCACAGGTGGGAAGTGTGAGCAAAGAAGCTGCTAGAGTAGAATTTGCAGTTACATTTGATTGGTTTCACTGTAAAAGGGTGGGACCTAGTTGCTAATTTAGTAGCTCGAGTAAGTTTATGTAGAGAGGGCACCAGGAAGCTAAGCTCATTGGAGCAGAAGCTGTGAAAGTATTTGTAGAAGAGACAGAAAGAAACCACATTACATCAGTGAGAAAGTGTTTATAACTGAGCTACCAGGTTGAGATTGATCGCATTACAGATTCTTTGTTGGATTTTGTCAAGAACCCCGAGATGAATAGCAGGGCACTTGATCAGATGTGACAGCAGTATTCAATGCACAGGCAGATGGTAGATTTATATATGTGCAGGATGGATTCAAAAACTTCCTGGCCCCTACACAATGAACAGACCTTCCTAGCAGCAGATTTAGTTATGGATTCAATACAGTCATTCCACTTAAGGTTGGCTGATAGAGTTAGCAGTGTTTTGCTTTCAGGGAGACTAGCCTGGTCCATGCTGATGCGGGGTAGGAGCGATTCTCTATGGTAGTTAAAAGATAGCAGCTTTGTTTTGGAAGCATTAAAATTCATGAGTCCTTTCTTACCCCAGTTCCCCAAAGATTGGAGGCCCTTTTCAAGCTCAGCAGCGAAGTTCACTTTGTCAGCCTCGGCAGATTTTTAATCAAGGTGGGAGTAAATGGTGGTGTTGTCAGCGTAGATGCCTACTTTGGATATGATTACATCAGAGAGATCATTGATTAAGATCAGAAAAGGCATAGAACTTAGAATAGAGCCTTGAGAGGTACCTGCATTGACATGATAGTGTCTGGAAACATTTGTTCAATACTACCTTCATTATGTGATTTGAAAGGAATGACTGGATTAGATCAAACAATCGTCCAGTTATATCATAGCCCTGTAGCTGACGTAGAAGGCCAACATGCCAGACTGTCAAATGCTTTCAAGATATCTAGGGCAACAGCTTGAGCTTTGCCGTTCTTATCAAGAGCATGGTATATATACTCAGTGATAGTCATTAGCTTATCAGCAGTAGACCTGATGAAGCAGAAACCATACTGTCTGTTAGAGAAGAGGCTGTGGGATGTTGAACCACTACAGCATTGATTATAGCCTTGAACACTTTGCCAAAAATCAGTAGGAGGCTGATAGGGCAATAATTAGAGGGGTTCGAGGGTTCTCCAGAATTCTTAAACACAGGAACCACAGAGGAGGACTTTCAGCAGGCAGGAAAGCAAGAAACAGAGAGGCAGTAGTTGTAGAGTTTGGGGAGGACAGAGGAGAGTTCAGGGACATTTTTTTCAGGACAATGACTGGGATTCCATCGCTTCTGCTTGTTTTATGAGGTTCAAGCTTTGAAATTATGTTAGAGACCAGCGAGGGGGTAATGTGAATGCCACTCAGTTGAGCCTCAGTTCTAGATGGGAAGTCAGGTATGAATACCCCAGACGAATCAAATGTGGAGTTGGTAAAGAATTTGCGAGCAAAGCACTTGGTCTTGTTCGCTGAAGAGGCGAGGACCTCAAATTTATTGATTAAAGTGGGTATAGAGGGCTTGCTGTTATTTAATATGCTTTTACAGAGCCACCAGTAGTCTTTGGAGCTAGATTTGCGGAATGATATATGCAGCTTCATTCTGTCAGCAAACAACATTTTAGCATCATTAAGGATCCCCTTGCACTCATTACAAGCAGAAGCAAAAAAAAGTGCCTATTATGGTCAGATGTGTGGTGTGTAATTTTTTTTTTTTATAAGGGTGTACAGATACTATACTAATTACTGACAGTCATGCACAACATTTGTTTTTTATAAGTTATTGATACTAAGCTTATACATTTGGTGGGAAAAAATCTAATGGAAGGAAAGGAATTAAATACTTAAATAAAATATTAACTATAAACTGAATGACAATTTATAATTAAGGTATAAATTCAAAAATTCAGTAGTCACTATAAAGAAAATTAAAACAGCTTATTTAGTGTTGAACCAACTTAATTCACAAAATACAAAAGCAATACTATTCCAGTGCTATGATCATTCAATGAATGCAAAAGAAATTGATATCTTCATTCAAGCAGGTTTCATTGAATCATATTGATATATTACGTCTATTTATTTTTATAATAATCCTAACACATAACTCAATAAATCCCAGGCCTAACTAATAAAACAACTTTGACTTTATTCATCAACATGGTCTTCTAAGGTGATACACAGATTCTAATGCTTCTCTAACAATTTGATGCCTTTTTTGTAGAACGATTTGTCTTTGATCTCAAAATACGCCTCAGTTTCTGATATCACTTCTTCATTGGAGCTAAATCTCTTTCCTTGGAGCATTCTTTTGAGGTTTGCAAACAGCCAGTAGTCACTGGGGGCCAGATTTGAAGAATAGATGAATGCAGAAGTAATTCAAAGTGCAATTCATGTTTTGCCATTATTGTGATCGATTTGTGACACTGCATTGTCTTAACCAAAAAAAAAAAAAAAATCACTTTCTTCTTCAGTTGTGACTGTTTTTTGGCGATTTCTTCCTTCAAATGCACCAATAAGGCTTTATAATATTTGCTATTGATGGTTCTTCCTTTCTCAAGGTAATCGATGAACAAAGTACCTTGTGCATCCCAAAATACAGAGGCCAAAACCTTGCCTGCTGATGTTTGCATCTTTGGTCACTTGGGATGGCTTTCACCTGCTGCTGTCCACTCAGTTGATTGCCAATTTGACTCCAGAGTGAAGTGATGGATCCATGTTTCATCTGTTGTCACATATTTATGTAAAAACTCCTGGTGTTAAAACAGTTGCAAACAACACTCTGAATCATCAATGTGTTGTTGTTTTTCATCGACTGTGAGCAAACATGGCATCCAGTTTGAACAGTTTTCTCATTGACCAAGTGTTCATGCAAAATGGTGAATACACTGCCTTTTGATATATTCAGCTCCTCTGCTATCTCACAACTTCAATTTACGATCGGCCAAAAAGAGGCTGTGGATTTTTTTTCGTGTTTTCCGGGGCAACTGCCAATTTTGGGTAGCCTGAGCATTCAGCATCATTTGTGTTTGTACAACTGTGTTTAAAGTCAGTGTACCACCTCTTAACAGTTGTTTCTGATGTAGTAGAGTTCAAATAACACTTATCAAGCCATCAGAAAGCAATGCTTTATCAACATACGAAATTCAGAGTTTTCCATTATTTTGAAAATTTGCAACAGTAGCCTCACTTAATTGTAATTTGTAAGCTAATAATCCAATTCGGCCTAAATTTTGTCATATGTCATTTGAAGGTTAGTAATTCATAAAAATCATGGATTTTTTTTATTAGTGGCACCATCTATATGTCAGGCCCAGGACTTATTGAGTGATGCATTAGTTCTCATTAACCCAAATAGTTTCAATCTCCTTCAAGATCATCCTCACAAGTGAACTGTGAAGACAAACTTAATACAACTGATTGTTGTGATGGTGATTTTTGCAACCGTGTGAACGCACTGTTATAATTATTTTAAAATCAACTGTTGAAGCTACAATTAAAAAAAAAAAAAAGTGTTCATGATAAAATCATATATATATATATATATATATATATATATATATATATTCAAAAGGAAGTGGCTTGATGGTAAAATCCTAAAGGAGATCCTATTAATATTAATTATCAAAAATTAAATATTAAAACTGATCCAACCAAAGGGCTCAATGTAATTATTTACAGAGCCTATATATATATATATATATATATATATATATGTTACAAATTTTACCATGATGATTAAGATCGCCAATGAAGAGAATTTCACTCATTGAAATGGCCATACATTCTTGGAAAATTTTAATTTGTTTATATCTAACATATATTGGCTCTATAAATAATTTTAATCACAGAGCCCTCTGGTTGGATCAGTCTAATAATTAAGGTTAATAGGATCTTCTTTGGGATTTTACCATCAAGCTGCTTCTTTTGGGATTAAAAAAAAAGTGAGTGTGTATATAGTGGCTATCCTGATTCAGTCATTCATTTCATGCCTGCAACCCTACACTTAGTAATAAAATGTGTTTATAAAAACAAATGCATCATTAGAATTTTTGGAGAGAGAAAAAAATGTACAATTCTAGATGCACTAAGTAAAGTGCACTTTGTACTGAACTGTAAGTTTCAATTTGAGTCAACTAAGGCTAGTGACAAATAACCATTACAAGAAGCTAATTGAGTGGATTTGAGCTCACAACCAAGGATAGCTGAACTAAATGGAAAAGTGTTATGTTAATGAAATGAGTTGGGTCTGGTATACTAAAACTTGTTTGTAGAGATACCATCAATTTTAATTGTATTTAATAGTTATCACACTTTGAACAAAGAAGCCATATTTGATAATATAAAAGAAAACTTGTATAAAAGTTTTATCAAAATCTTTGTGACATTAAAAAAAAAAAAAAAAAAATTAGTGAAGTTAGTGAAGATTCACATTATCTCAATATCTTAGTAGTATGTATCTATGAGTGTTTGAGGTTAATAATATACTTGTATCCAAGTTCATAGTGGCAACAAAAACAAACCAACTTCAAGTTAAATTATTGCTGATTGAAGTTCACACAAAAACTTGAATTTGAAAAGATAAATGGTTTTCTGAAAATCTTACACTTTACTAAGTAGACTGGATAAGAATTTTGTTGGAAACAAGAATTTTTCTGCATTTCTTTCAGGGGATTGAAATGGAGAGGGTAGATTTTAAACCAATGTTGGAGCTTCAGACATTTCCCAATTATTGAAGACTATCTGCAATGTATTGACAATGTACCCTCCTACAACAGGTTTAGTCTTGTACTGCAATTCATGTATATTGACATACAAGTAAAATAGCATCAAGTTTTAACCAAGAGGCACAGTACAGTGATTGAAGAATAGGAGAGCAGAGTTTAAATTCCAGGAGAGTTCATTATATTCACTTACATACTAATACCCTTTGGAAAGGCATGAATTCAACTCACCTCCCAAAGCTATGAGTAAAGAAGGCAGATTGGGTTCTATAGCCTTGGGTAGCAACCAGTCTAAGAAGAAAACTCTGAATTCAATGTAGTCCTGGGAAATACATGCTATGCAGCTATGGAAAAGATCATTTGCATTGACTCGATACTGACTACGGTTGACTTTTTTTTTTTGTTTTTACCAAGATATAATTTTGCTGTGATATGAAATTATGCAAATTGGCAGCTTTCAATTCAATTGTTATAAAAGGCAGCCATTGTTATTGTGCTTGTTTTTTTGTTTTTGTTGTTAACTTTGCTGAAAGATGAAATGGATAGCACTTTTCAGCTAAGTGACCAAATTAATAAACTGCCCGGGATTACAAGCTATTTCAGCTTTCAACATATGTGGAAAGGTAACTAAGTGGTGAGGTGATTTGGTCATTTATGTAGGTAGGTGACATAGTAACATAACTAACTGACACTAGTATTGGATATAAGACGTGTTGTCAGTTCTAGTGACAACAATGCATGGAATGAGAAGCAGGAAATTCCAAAGGTCCCAGAGAGAATGATATGCACCCCCATGGTTGTATGAATGCATGACAGGGTAGTGATCTCATAGATCGGAGGATGCCATCATGCAAATTGGAGGCTTGCAATGTGATTGGTGAGCTTGAAGTATTGGGTGGGGATACCATAATAAAGCAGTCATTGCTATTGTGAGAGAGTTCTTGTTTTTACTTCAACTGAAATATTGACAGTGCTTCATTGCCATTAAGTGACTGCATTGACCACATTTCCAAAACTGAAGTTTCTCATGGAAAGACAAGTGCTATACATCAATTGACAGAGTTATTTAAAAAAGAATTTTGAAATAATGGTTGATATCTAAATATTTCATGCTTTTTATCTACTTTTTATATATAACAAAAGTAGCATAAAACTGACACCCACAATGGAGCAATCAATGACAAAAGAAGTTAACAATTATCAAGACAGGTGTACAGACACACAATGGCTTGATGACAGATGGTCAATTTAATAACACACACATAGATATATATATATATATATATATATATATATACACACACACACACACAAAACAAAAAGAATTCAATTTAGGGATCATGAATTTTATTTTTAACAACCATACCAAGTTAGCAGTTAGAAAGACCATTACAAAGTTTATGAGAGCTATTTCCAAATTTTTTTTTTAATTATCTGCATTGCAAACAGGAGATTTGGGTGGGGGGGAATTCAATCACAAAAAAGTAAAATTAAAACCATCGGATACCAATTTAGTTCGCAGAACAGATCTACGGCCACATCTGGTGTTAATGAATAGAGAGACCATAAATTTTAAAATAAAGACAACATTAACAATAACATAAACACCACTAAGGAATCCATTTCGTATATTGCACGCATCAATGATAGACAATTAAAGAGAGAAAAATTATATCACCATGAAAGTGAGAATTAGAAGGTGGAGAATTTACTGAATTTATTTTACCCCCCACCCTCATCATTTTTGTTGGAGAATGTAACAGATATTGGGTGAGAGACATTTATTTAATTTTAAAGAAAAACCATTTTGATTTTTGTAGACTAGAAGTCACACACACACACACACACAAAAAGTAAACAATACAGTACACACAGAATCTATATCTGGTTCCTAACTTCCTGTTAATTTCAGTATGAGATATGAAGAAAAAAAAAACAAACAAACAAGTACCTAAAGAAAGTGATTCTCATTTACATGATTTGTTTTGTTATTTTATGTAAAATGATTTGAAAAATTTTATTTATTTGGAAAGCTAGGCTTTCTGTACGTATTTTTCTCCAAGTAAAGAATAAAGATGAAATCGAAAACAAAGGTTTTCTACCAGGACATGGAGGTAGCCCACCGACAAAAAAGAAAAAATTAATTTTAAACCCTTTTTGCTAATGATAGATCTGGTTTTTTTCGTGTTATATTTATTTTCAGTTAAAAAGAACAAGGTTCCGTTTAGAAACCGCTAAGAAGCCGGTTCCTGTTAGTGTTCAGCCTGTCTTACACATACGTTACAATGTTACAAATTTAAGAAAAAAAAAAAAAAGGTAGGGGTGTTAAAATAACACACGCAAGAAAATTTTAAATGTTCTCTAAAGTAAACAGAATTTTTTTTTTTTTTGTTTAGTAAATCACAAACCCCGTCCTACTGGAGATTATTGTCATTTTGTGTGTTAAGATTAAGATTTAAGAATGAAACTTGTTCGTTTGAAAAATGCAAATTCAATGCATGCGTAAGAGAAAAAAAAAAATCGATGTTTTAAAATAAAATACACCCAAATGATTATTTCACCCTTTTTTTATCCGAGAAAATTAAATTTTCAATACAGACCATGTACGAAGAGCCCCATATAAAAAGGTGCGTACAAAAACTTCGTAATTAAATTATTAAATAAAATTATTTGTCGTTATTCTGCTGCTGATACTAAACGCTAAAAAAAAGTTGTAGGATGTATTTTTGCTAAATTAACCAAACTATTATTTTACCAGAAAAATAACATCATTCAATGAGAAAAGTGGTCAGTAAAACTTTAAACAAGTCAGAAGTTTGAAATCGAATTTCAATTGCGAACAATTTTTTTTTACTTACTAAGTAAAAACGAAACGAAATAAAATTTGAAATATGAAAAATTTGGCTTGGGTCCATTAACTTCTTTTTAATTCAAGAGTCAAATTTTCATTTATAACCGCGAATAAGTAAAACATCCATTTAAAATTTAATTTCACTTCATAGCAGTTTGGTTAAAAAAAAAAATAGAAAAAAATAACCACATTGTTTTGTGCACAGAAAAGTAAAAGTAATCAGTACAAATGGTGATTATACATTTGGTTTTGGGGAGATTCAATAATTCATTTTATTTACTCTTTTGAACTGCTGAAACACTTAGTAAAATTCCAAGAGTAAAGTTGTTTTCAAATGTTTGAAAACGACTTTTTTGCCTTGCTTTATGTATAAATTAATTCTTATACTCGATATTACTAATTTTTAAAAGTTTCTGATCTTACAAAATTTGGTAAACAGTTTTGTTTGTTCGGTAACATTACTTCGCTTGACGATAAAGTTTACATAAAAATAACAATCGAAATATGAAGCGTGGTGAAGTGAAATTGACATGTAAACATTTTCTTTATTCGAAGGATGAAAAAGAAAATGGACAGTGTTTTCTTCACCCCCCCCCCCCCACACACACCATAAAACAAAGTGGGAGAGATTAAAAGCCAGAATTTAATAATGATAGACAATTTTAAACAATTTTAAAGAGATTGACCACGTCTTGTCAGCGACTGACCAATCCTCATCAAAATCGTCCATCCTGGAAAAACAAACTTAATTTATCTTGGTTGTTGGATTTTCTCTACGTAAGCAACAAAACAATATTGAGTTAAAAAAAACATTTTTTATAGGTCATTCAAGGATTTCTAAAAATCTTTGATTTTATCGGTGGAATGAAAGAGTACAACATTCCGTTGTTAGATTAAAAGAAAAGTTTTTAGTGGCAAAATGTATGGAAATAATTAATTAGAAAAAGATTTTTTTTTTTTAGATAGAGACGTAATTGCACTGAAGTATTTTATTTTTGTTTTGACATTTTCCGAATAACGCATAAGAAATATTTTTAAATACTTAAAATAATCTTAAACAGATCGAATTAGTCGCAAAACGACAAATACACTGAGATACAGAAATTTAAAAATATATTGCCCTTAAAAAAAGAATGATTGCGATTTAGAGAGGATTTTTTAGCATTTCTTTAAGGAACAAAGTTACAAAATTAGACTAAGAAGAGTGGTTAAAAAAAAGTGACAATTTTAAAAAGAAATTTTTGCGAATGACATTCTTGCATGAACATTTAAAATGGGCTATTACTTTCTATACTTTATGAATTTACTGTAATTTCAGATACACAAAAAGAAAACACACACGAAAGAATAATCCTTCTTTAAGCAAAGTATGATTTTTTTTTGTGGTTGTTGTTTTTCTTTTTACAGAATATCTTTCTTTCCTGCTCAAAGGAAGTATTTTTATGTAGAGATTCATTGTGGTTAAGATTCAAATTCTTGAAATAAAAATAAAATGCTGAACCGTTTTTAAACTTAACAAAAAAAAAAAAAAAAAAAAAAAACACTAAGTACAACTACACTACAGTACAATTACATAGTGAGTAAATCCACCCGGCATAGTTTTTAAATGCCTAACTAGAGAAATACGAATTAGTTGTTTGAAAGTGATATGCACATAAAAATACATCAGTTGAATTTAAAGTATGGATTTTTAGAAAGGCTTTCCTTTTCATTTATAAATAGTGATTTTTTGTCTAATATTTTTTAACACTACAACAATAATCGTCATAAATGAATTGAAAACGGTGGTTGTATCGAATTTTTGTTGAATCAAGTAAAAACAGAAAGTTGCTATTATTCACTTTCATTGTCAATTAAAAATTTAAAACGAAATTATTTGATATGTATATTCAGAAAATCTCCCTACAAACCTAGGTTTTGCCGATTTTCTAAACTTTTATGCAATGACAGTTATGACGATCATAGACTTTTTAGTTTTTTAGTTTTCCCTCTTTTCTCCCCCGAATCAGCTGAGTTAACCTTCTATGTGACTGCTACTACTATTTCATCACCCACACAAGATTTTGATAAATTGAGTAAAGATTTACATTTCCAGGCGTTTTACAAAGTTGAACCTACAAGAGCTTCAGTTCAGATCTTTCGAAAGACAAAAAAGTCAAGAAGTGTGTGTGTGTGTTTGGGGATGGGGTATTTGAAAAAGTACCTCTCAAAATCGCCGGTTATATACCGTATGTTAAAAATTACAAGACAAAATAATAAATATGAATTCACCAATCTTTAAAAAAAATAAAACAAAAGTGAACAAACAAGATATGTCTATTTTTACATTGATCATAATTAGATTCATGATTAAGAAAAGGGGTTAAGTTGCCTATTGTAAAAATGAGATTGTGAAAATTTCTTTTAAGAAGTTCTGTCAATTGTAGTGACTTAAGTGTATATTTAATTAAAATATATTCAGATGTATATTGTATTTGTTGACAACTAATAAAAATGAACCACACATATAAATTTATTTTAATTTTTGTTTGCATATTGAAAGAAAACTTATTTCAAAACTTGTGACAGTACAAACAAAAATTTCTCCCTCTCGAAACTAGAGAGAGATAATCGTCTACTGCCGGCAATTTTTCATTTTTACCCCGTTACAATTTTTTAGGCAGTTTCTTTTTCTTCTCTAGTGACTAAATGAATATCACTGCTATCAAAAGTTTTTAATGAAGTTATAAGATAAAATAAATAACTGGTCAATTTTACTTATGTTAAAACTACAAAATGAGTTTGAGAATTAAAGCTGAAAAAGATTTTGTTCGGATAAAAAGAGAAGACTAAGCGATTTACAGTTATTTTAGTTCGAGCTTTTTTTTACTTTTTTTTTAAATACAAAGACAACCGTTATTATGATAGTGTCCCGATTGACAATTTAATCATTATAAAATAAATAAATACGAATGAAAAAGAGATAAGAAACTGGAATATGTCAATAGTCTCACATCACACTTACTGAGGTGTCTTTTCTCTCAATAAGCCGGGTCGGTCGGGTAAAACAAGCCAAACATTTGCTAGCACAATTTAAAAGTTTCAGTCCAAGAATATATCAAAATAAGTCATACTTACGGGTATTTGGACATCCGAGAAACAATCTTCATCAGACAATTCTTCCTCTTCAGCCTCGGGGGCATCTAGGTCGATGTCAAAGACACCGGCCGTAATTTGGTTACTCATCCCGGCACCGTGATGATGAGCACTCGACCGAACAGTGATAAAATCCTCCTCCGACTCCAGTTTGACCAGATTTTTATTTTAGTTAACGTTCACGTCTTCCTTCTTTTCATGTACCTTTTACTTCCTTAGAATTGATGGTGGCAAGTCGTCAAGACATGACAATATACATAAAGTAAATTTTTATACACATACATAAGTCCGAACTGTGCGTTCACCGCAGTTTCTCTCCCTGCCTTTTTCGCTGGAACAGGGATTCCTTCTTACGTCAAGAGTCACGTGCACTTCCGTCTACGCATCTCGCCCAATCGGAGACGTTCTTTATTTACACGGTTTCCTCCTCGATTAACAAGAAAGTGCGTATTAGAAAGAAAAGGCTTGAGAAGCTTTTGGTTGATTTAAAAGAAAAAAAAAATATTTAAAGAAAAAATTTTAATTTAATTCTGGCTTCCCCGAAAAGTACTTATTAGATTGAAAATAAATTGGTAATAGTGAGTTTGTTGAGTATATTTTTCATAGTTAAAGTTATGGGTTTTTCCCTCGATGTGTGGGTGGTTGGTTGGGTGCGTATGTGTCAATAAATCAATGAATAAATGAAGTGCAATGGAATGAAATGAATTATAGATAAAAGAAACATTTATCGATTTCTATTATTTGAACAATCAATTCCAAACAATGAACTTTTATTATAAGTTCAACTTTATTTCCATTATTGTCAATGATAAATATTTATCAAATTTTTAATCATTTTTAAAGATAATTTTAAAGTTTACAAAATTAATTTAAAAGCATTCAAGTTTGTTATCACTTCAATATTTGAATGTTTTAATGTTATTGTTAACATAGATTTTTCTACTTATTTTATTTTTCAAGTACATCTTTTTCCAAAACTTTTAATCTTTTTACAACTTTTACTCACCCGTATGAATTTATAAAATGAAATAAGCAACATCATGATAATAAATCTTGTAAAATTAGAATTTTTTCAGCTTTTCATCATCCCATGATTAAAAAGTGTTAGCTTCACAAGCAGATTTCTCTTTCCCATACACAAAAAGTCCCAATTTATACATTATGTTTTATATTTAATGAAGTACAAACTAAGGAAAGCATTATAATGAATTATTTTATTCAAAATGAAATAGGAAAATAACTTTTATGAATAAGTTTAACAATATGAAATTGTCATTATTTGTTTAAAATGAGATTAAAGGATAATTAATATTATTAAAAGTTTTGAATTAACTATATGTGATACAAATGTATAAAGAATATTAAAACATGCCTTTTTGTAATAATTATTTAATTTCTTTAGGTTCTAAAGCCTGTGACAAAATCAATAATGGCACATGGGCATTGAAGAGGAAGCTTGTCAGACAGGCATTTAGCAAGAATAGGGAATTCACGAATACAGTACAATTGTGGCCATGTGTCAGAGTTTAGCAAGTAAGGTATCCAGCTTAATGGCAGACTTTTAGGTAGTGTAGGGAGTTTGATGTTCATTAGTGTTCCACTATTATAACTATATGCTATGAGTTTAGTAAGGAATTTAATTTAATGCAATGGTTAGAAAAACAATGACTGACTTTTAGCTAGTATAGTGAGCCATGTGTTTAGTAAGTAAAAGACAATGGTGATTCTAAGGGAAGACCAGAAGGGGTCAAGGCCCACCCTGAATTTTGGTTGGCTCCTTGGTTATCTCCTTGACATTTATAAGCTTCAAAAATTTATGAAACTGATCATCTCTGATTTTGTTAAAATTTGATCTTCAGCAATTTTCCCTCTGTTTTTTGTTCATTTTCATTTAGATTTACAGAGATCAGTTTAAAAGAAAACAAACACAATAAAACTACCAGATAGATAAAAGCAAACATGTTGTTAGGGAGGGAAAGAGACCTAATAGGAATTTTTTTCATATCTGAAGGAAGACGTTAGTTAGAAATAACATCCCCAACTTGATATATAGATATGTAGACAGTCACTTAACTTAGTAACATACCCAAACTCATTCCTATATTGTATATACAATAGTGATGTAGTATGAAAATGAAGACACTGCTTGAGTTTGTCCACCTTTTTCTCAGAAAAAATCTTGGCCCCTAAGTGGCTTCCTTCCAACTTTCAGAGTTCCACTTTCACCACTGGTAATGGAACTTACTTAATACAGTGATAAGGTAACTAGTGGCAAATATTTTAACTAATTTGTTGTTCATGAATGCACCACTATTGTGGCCATGTTCCATGTGTTTATTAAGGAATCTAACTGAATACAATTGTTACCAGAAATTGACAGCTGATCTTTCCTTTGATCTAGCTTTAACAGTTCAGGAGGGGAAAACTGTCTGATCAAATTCAATACCTCAAAAACCAAACCTGTGACCTTCCACCATCACTGATTCGACACAGGACTTTCACCAATCGTGATGAGTGAATGTTCCTTAGGGGAGTCTTTGTGGTTTAAGCACCTATTTAGATTTAAACTTGATCCAGACTTCAAGTGGAACTTGTGCATACAATCCATTACTAAAGATGGTTGGTTGCCTGTACTACTTTAAGTACCACATCTTCCTGCTTCTCTCTACCTTTACAAGTGCCAGATCAGACCAAAAATGGAGTATTGCTGCCTTCTATATGTGAGAGCTGCCCTGTCTTCACTTTCCACTCTTGATAGTCCAAAAGTATTTCTGCATCCTTGTAGGTGACAAATTATTTTTCGCTCTGCAATCTCTTTGTCACAGACAAGACATTGCAAGACTATTGCTGCTCTATAGCTATTTCTATAGAGAGTGTTCAGATGAACTAAACTTTCTATTTCTCTGGTAAGATGTTTCACTCAAGTAGCTTCTTCACATGAACCACTACCTTGTTGAACCAACTCCCAAGAGGTTGCTTCTCCAATCACTACGATTGTAACCTATTCAAGTCTAGGGTTAACTGTTATTTTTCACACATATCTACATAAGCTGTGCCTCTTAATCTGTAACTGTTTACCTCCAGTAGTCCTCAGGTTTTATACAGGGTGAACATCACTGTAAAAAAAAGCTTGTATGGCAGACCTTTAGCTCATGCTCATGAAAACTCCATTATTGTAGGCATGTGTTTATTAATTAAAGTATCTTAATGCAATGTTTAACAATCTGGTGTGGCTAACTAATAGGTAGTGTACAAAGTTTGGTGTAATGAATTGTCATGTATTTAGTAACAAAGGAATCCATTAAGACCTTGAATAAGTTCTTGCTGTTTTCCAACAGATGGCATTCCCAGAACTGCATGTATGCAGAGGTTGGTTCAGAAACCTCTAAAATAATGGTTTTAATGTTGAAGATAGAGAATGCTCTGGCACACCAAAAAAATTTGAAGATGAAGAATTGGATGCATTACTTCATCAAGACTATGTCAGGTACAAGCAGAACTTGTGGAATCACTAGAAGTTAATCACACAACAGTTTTGAAACATTTGAAAACATTAGGAATTATTCAAAAGCAAGGACATTGGGTGCCATATGAGTTGAAGCCAAGAGATGTTGAATGGCATCTTGTCACATGTGAACAGCTGCTTCAACAGCAGAAAACACATTAACCAAACAGCTTGAGTCATGTCTGTGCTGCCCTGGACAAAATGCCGAAAAGCATCTCGTTTGGACAGCCAGCACAGTAAAAAATCAAATTTTCTTCGTACGCGGCGCAGTGAGACCAGCTTCTCCTCCCATGGCTCCTTGTGGATTCCCCTACCAGACTGCTGCCGGCATTTAATGTGACAGCTTTTAATCTTAACAACACGTCACGCACCGGTACTCATAGTCGACTCTCCAGATTATCCTCCGCCTCATCCAAGGTCTTGGCTGTCCGTGCCGAACTGGAGATGGCCAAAGCACGCCTGCTCTTTGTGGATAGGGAAAATAAACTGCGTGAAGCTAAGGCCAAGATGGAGTTTGAAAACAGGGGTTCTAGAAGCTGAAAAAGAGATAGTATGCAAAGAAGCCGCACTGAAAGCCTTTGAAAGGCGCGTCTCGCTCAGCGATAGAAGATCCGATATTCGCCTTGATCAGATTCTTACTGGTCTAGTGCAACGTACGAGAGAGTGTGTACCCGAACAGACCGCTCAACTCAATCCACAACACACACCACCTGCCGCTCTACAACCAGAACAGCCTTCCGCTCGGCAAAACTTACAGTTTCCTGAGGCACAATCCGATCGGCCTATCAACTCGGAAGCTTCCTTTTGCCTCTTCCCTAATCCCAAGCCCGATCTAGCTGGCGACCGTCGGAGGAGATGCACGACTGAAGACAGCCACAACACCCCCCTTTATCCCGGACCTGCACCACAAACCATTCCACTCAGGGCCATGCCAAACCATGGCGGGGAGAGCAACAACGTTGCAGCCCACTGCACACAGGTTTGTGGTGTCAACATATTCGACAAATCGTGTTTGAAAATTTGCCTGGTGAAGATACGTCCCCAAGGCCCGAGAAACAATGCAGTCAGGATGCATGCCGGGATCGATGAACACAGTAACAAGTCCCTTGCTCGTCCAGAGTTCTTCGAGTTGTTCAGTGACTGCAGCCCCACCTATTCTTACTTACTTAGGACCTGCGCTGGGGTCATAGAAACTGTTGGGAGGAGAGCCTATGGGTACAGTATCGAATCCATAGATAGAGGCATCAGCCTCCCACTTCCAACACTAATCGAGTGCACCGATGTGGCAGATAATCGGTCGGAGATTCCAACGCCCGAAGCAGTCCTTCATCACAAGTATTTGGCTAGCATAGCGACGGAGATTCCCAACATGGATGACAATGCCCCCACTCTGCCAGTCCTAGGTCGTGACATCATCGACTTAAACAAGGTCCACACTTATATCAACGGCCCTCACCGCGCCCCGTACGCTCAGAAACTGTACATGGGCAGGGTAATAGTGGGGAATGTATGCATTGGAGGAACACATAAACCGTTTATTGTAAACACCGTATTCACCAGAACTCGAGAAGGAGGCCGCTCGACAAACCTTGAACCTTGTCCCAACACGTTCCAGGCCAAGAAAAAATGCCACTGAAAAGAACTGGGTAACTCCGTTTTCCTGCTTACCAAGGAAGACGACCGACTGGCCTACTCGATTGAAGACAGAATCTTCCTTGATATCATGGGAAAGGGCGCGAACAAAAATAGTCACCAAAGCTGGGTTGCGCCTCTTCCACTCAAGCCACCTGTACTATACTTATCTGCCCTTGGCATTTTGTTAGTGTAATTACTTCCCTTACTTGCATTCGTCAGTTGACGAATTGCTTAGTCAGGAAATGTTTTGTTGATTAAATCCTTGTTAAGGAAAACCAGTCTTGTCAACTCATTTCAATTTAATCAACAAAACACATTCAACAGTATGGATAAATACTTGAAGCCGGAACGTTTGAGCACCCCTCCTAATACAACATCCTCAAGTAAGCACTTTAATCACTGGCTTCGAAGTTTCTCGTCGTTCCTACGTAAAATTGTTGACCCTAACATCCATACTGATTTGGATAAACTCGATACACTGATAAACTGTATTTCTTCTGAGGTATACGAATACATTGCTGAATGTGATACGTTTGATAGTGCAGTTAACCGTCTGAAAGAACTGTACATAAAACCCCCGAACGAAGTTTTCGCCCGGTATTTACTTGCCACGTGCGGCCAAAAAGAGGAGGAAAATATTGACGAATACGTGCAAAGACTACAGTTACTAGCGAAAGAATGTAACTTTAAACCAGTTGATGCGATTCAAAACCGAGACGACTGTGTCAGAGATGCATTCATCACAGGTTTACGTTCAAACGTTATTCGACAACGGCTACTTGAAAACAAAACACTGCATTTAAATATAGCTATCGACCAAGCTAGAGCGCTCCATGCAGCTCAGAAAAATTCAGAAGCATATACATACACTCAAACACCAATTGTGGGTGCAGTTTCTCAGGAAAATAACTGTACTGTCCAGTCAACGGTCCCCATTAATGCTTGTTGTGCAGCTTTGGCTAACACCAAGTATACGTGTTTTTTTTTGTGGAGGACCTCGTCATAACAGAAGTGTGTGTGCAGCAAGAAACGCTACCTGTTTTAAATGTAAAAAAGAAGGCCATTTCTCAAAAATGTGCCGTTCGAACCCAAATACGACATCTGCTGCAACATGCTCTCACAGACTCGCGACAATGTTGATATCCAACACTACGTCTGCCTCCTTAGGATCCCTAAAACAGGCTGCATTATACGTATTGGTCGGGAAAAATGGCGCCGGTACGGCGCTAATGGATACGGGGAGCTCAGGATCCTTTATCTCCCTCAGTTATGTGAGGAAACACAAAATACAAATAAAACCTGCTACTGGTAACGTGTCCATGGCGTCATCATCACTTAAAGCTTCTATCAAAGGACAGTGTACGGTGGATTTGAACCTTCTGGGTGAGTGGTATCCAAATGTAAAACTTTCAGTTCTACCCAAACTCTGCTCTGATATTATTCTTGGCCAAGATTTCATGTCACAACATTCCACTATATCTTTTGCATTCGGTGGCTCTAAGAAAGATCTTGAAATCTCTCATCCTATCTCCTGTAGTGTGCCCTCGGCATTAGTGGACACACCATCTTTATTTTCCAACATTGATCCAGACTGTAAACCTATTACAACTAAATCTAAAAGGTGTGGAGAGGGTGACAGACGTTTCATACAGACTGAGATTGAGAAAATGATCAGAGAGGGTGTAATTCAGGAAAGTACTTCCCCTTGGAGGGCTCAGGTTTTAATAGTAACAAATGAACGTCAAAGAAAGAGACTAGTAGTCGATTATAGTAGAACAATTAACAGATTTACTAGATTGGATGCTTATCCATTACCAAGAATGGATGACTTAGCCCAGGAAATATCAAAATTTAAAGTTTATAGCTCATTGGATCTGAAGAGTGCATATCACCAGATACCAATAAAAGAAGAAGATAAGCCTTATACAGCATTTGAAGCTAACGGTAAACTTTACCAATTTTGTAGAATTCCTTTTGGAGTGACCAATGGTGTTGCATGTTTCCAAAGGATAATAGACAAGATTATTAAGGAAAATAATCTAACGGGAGTGTATGCCTATGTAGACAACATTGTCGTAGTCGGGAAAAATCAGAAAGACCATGATGAGAACTTAGAAAAATTAAAAAAGATTATTACCCAGTATAACCTCACTCTCAATGAAGAGAAGTCCGTGTTCTCTAAAACATCCATTGATTTTCTCGGCTATAGTATATCACAGGGCTTACTTAGACCTGATGCAGAACGTCTACGGCCATTAAGAGAGTTACCTATTCCTCAGAACAAAACCTCTCTGCGTCGAGTGCTTGGATTATTCTCTTACTACTCCCAGTGGATACCCAAATTCTCTGATAAGATTAGACCCTTAATAACAGCTAATTCATTTCCCCTTGATCCAGAATCGATAAAAACATTTGAAATCTTCAAGGAGGAAATTGAAAAGGCCTTATTGCACTCAGTCGACGAAAAGATACCTCTTGTAGTAGAAACCGATGCCTCTGATACTGCTATTGCAGCCACTCTCAATCAAGCAAACCGTCCAGTAGCATTCTTTTCACGCACACTTACGACTACAGAACGAAAACACTCTTCCGTAGAAAAGGAGGCTTGTGCAATAGTAGAGGCAGTTAAAAAGTGGTCACATTATCTATCAGCACGACGTTTTGTGATAGTCACAGATCAACAAGCTGTGAATTTCATGTTTGATGCAAGAAGGCATGGAAAGATCAAGAACAGCAAGATCGAAAGATGGAGAATGGAATTGGGGTGTTACGAGTACGATATCATGTACCGACCAGGGAAAAACAATATTCCAGCCGATACGCTCTCGCGTGTCCAGTGCAATGCACTCGACAACATGGGAAGATTGCATGAAATACACGAACATCTTTGTCATCCGGGTATAACCAGGTTAGCTCATTTTGTTAAAGTAAGGAATCTTCCGTACTCTATTGAAGAGGTTAAGAGAGTGTGTGCAGCATGTGCAGTTTGTGCCAGATGGAAACCACGCTTCTATACACCCGAAGCTGGACGCCTAGTCAAAGCTACACAACCAATGGAACGACTCAGCATTGACTTTAAGGGGCCCCTTCCTTCAACTTCGAAAAACCGTTACCTATTAACGGTTATAGATGAGTACTCACGTTTCCCTTTTGCTTTCGCATGTACAAGCACTAATTCAGACTCTGTAATACAGGGTCTAAGTCAAATATTCATAGTATTTGGCATGCCATCCTACATCCATTCGGATAAGGGTGCATCCTTCTTATCAAAGGAAGTACGTGAATATCTCACCAATCTCGGGATTGCTACTAGCCGGACAACGCCTTATCACCCCCAAGGAAACGGTCAGTGTGAAAGGTATAACGGGATTATATGGAAACACACATTATTAGCCCTAGCCTCAAGAAATCTCAAGGAATCGCAGTGGGAAACGGTTTTGCCTGAAGTGCTACACTCCATAAGATCTCTTCTTTGTACCGCTACTAATGCCACACCACATGAAAGACTTTTTTCATATCAACGGCGAACTCCCAGCGGCCATTCCTTACCCACTTGGCTATCTAAGCCAGGGCCTGTTCTTTTGCGTCGCCATGTCCGAGCGAGTAAGTACGAACCATTGGTTGACGAAGTAGAGTTACTCGAAGCAAATCCCCAATATGCACACATAAGATTCACCAATGGTCGCGAATCTACAGTCTCTGTAAGCGACCTAGCACCAGCAAGGATCTCATTACAAAGCGAGAATGTTGTAGATGATATCCAGAAAGACCTAAATGATTCTACACCCACTAATGAATCTCCCAAGGAAAAAGTAGATAGTAACGATTCACAAACTATCGTTAACTCAGAAATTGTATCTTCTCCAAGTGATTTAAATATTATTCCTCCTCAAGTAATGTCAAGAACTCCTGATATACCCAGACGATCCCAACGGGAAATTCGTAAGCCAAAGAGGTATGATGAACCGTAAAAAAAAAAAAAAAAAAAAAAAAGGAGGGGGAGAATGTACTATACTTATCTGCCCTTGGCATTTTGTTAGTGTAATTACTTCCCTTACTTGCATTCGTCAGTTGACGAATTGCTTAGTCAGGAAATGTTTTGTTGATTAAATCCTTGTTAAGGAAAACCAGTCTTGTCAACTCATTTCACCACCCAAACTTCGACACCCGAAAAACCGACAGCAAGCAGTCAGTCAGCTCAACCTAGGTTCTTGCCAATTTAGGAGAAAGCCGCATTTGGTACGAGACTTCTTCTTCTTCTTCTTAAAAAACAAAACAAAAAAAAACAACAAAAACAAATGGTCCTTGGGTCTTATTACCCATATCATTCTGAACAGAGACAGAACTTCTCCTCATGCCACTTGCAGCTGATCCTATAAACTAAACCCTCCTTCTTCCTCCCCCTTCAGCTTATCTGCATAACATCTGCCCTTGTCGCTGTGCTCGCCCCTTTCCACAACGTATTCTTCACAGAACTGCTACCACGCTTTTCGTTATCCTCCTTTCTCCTGCAATGTTCCCTGCCAAACTCACTACAACTTCTCTACTTATGCATGCCCATCACACTCACAACACAAACACAAAACAGACTTCCACCGAAACCTTTTAAGATTTAACAATCTCAGGCGGGGAGTGTCACGTTCATAACGCGGACCTTCCGTCAGCAGGGACAAATTCTTTCGGATACCGTTTTTGTGTTTGTTTACCTTTTACTTTTCGTTTCACTGCGACGTCTTTCTTGTTACTGTTTTTTATTCTATTCTATTTTGTTTTTCCCTTCTCTTTCTTTATTGTGCCTTCTAGCATAGACTATGCTTACTTTGTTGTAATTTCCTGTCCTTTATCACGCCTTGCCGTGTTTTTTTTACCCACTCTCGGCAACGTGATAAGGCCACGTGAGCGAGACTGTCCTTTAGCGGGATCTTCAGATTTCTCCATGTTGGTCCCTGCATTGACACGCACTCTTTCGCCTCTCCGCCGTTTCATAGAACTTTGATTTTTTACTGTGCTGGCTGTCCAAACGAGATGCTTTTCGGCATTTTGTCCAGGGCAGCACAATGTCCTTAAATAACCTCATCAGATCAAGAGTTTCATATAGATGCCATGCATGGTGCCATATTCGTTCAGAAATATCTAAACTGTCAGTTGTATGCAGCTACTTTCTAAGATTGATAGTTAAAGTTGACTTTGAACAAATGAAACCTGTAGGTTTTAGTTTGGACAATCCTTCTTTGAACTTTGGACTGATATTACTGAATCACATGGAATTGTAGCAAATAACAGAAACCGCATTGCTTGAAGACTTTCGGCAACACCAACAAAAAACATGTAACATGAAATGAAAATAATGACATTCTTGAAACATAAACAAAGAAGTAAGCTCCCATCAATACTGGAAAGAGCAATAATAGCTACTTTTGGTTGACATTTATAAAATCTTTCATAAATGTCAACCAAAAGTAACACTGTCTCCTCTGTCAATGAATTCTAAATGTTTCCTTATAAGGAAATGTCTCATATTACCATTATCAATAGCATCAAGATAGTGTGACAGGCCTTAACTAGTGAATTTTAGAATATTTTTTCTATTAATCTGACAGTTTTATCACTTTAAACGTTATTTTTATTTTTAGTGGATAGTCGTAGTTGAGTAGACACTCCATTTATTTATTAAACACTATATTTTTTTATTTTTGTTTACTGGTCTGAGAAAATTTGTGCTCTCTGGCATGATTTGAATCTGCTTTCCTTAGTACAGAGGGAGCTACCGTTAAATCCATCATGTTTTAACCAACTTGGCCATGAAGAGCAATTGGTAAGATGAGATCAAATCTTGTGCCTTCAAGCAAAATTTTCCTTATCATAGAATCTCTTAAATTTTTCAATATCTGCACAGTTTTGTATCCAAACATAAAGAGAATTTTAACAAGCATTTTGAATGCTTTTTTTAAATGGCATATCAAATCATCTTTTACCAGCATGATTTCATTGAGAAATTGTACATGTTATGGTAAAAGTACGTCTTATTAGAATAATCATCAAAACAGAAAACAGGACATTTATGGTCAGCTACTATTTGTTTCTGAGCATGCTCTTCTACCAAGGTGGCTGGCAAATTTCTATTACAGATGCCTGATCAACCCACAGTTCAAAATGCAAGTAAGCTGAGCAGACCTAAGTTACAGTTTCTAAGAGAGAAACATAATCTGACGTGATTAGTTTTTGAACAAAGCCATTCTGCTCAAACCCTCGGCCACGATGACTTTGTCCTATAACAACCGTTGATGGTTTCTGGACAGTACCGTCTATCCTCCAAGATTTGGGTTAACCTGTGGTATTATTTTCAAACACTACAAGTTACTTGTTCACCACTGCTGTAGCCTGGTATTGAACTCACAACTCTTTGGGTCAAGTAACAGAAAGTAACCAACATATGTATCCACTGGGCCATGTGTCCTTAAGTGGCTATTGACATTGGTTATTTCCTGTTACTTGACCCAAAGAGTAGTGAGTTCAATACCAGGCTACAGCAGTGGTGAAAAGTAACTTGCAGGGTTAGAGGGAGATAACTCATGACTTTCAATCGAGGCATTACTTCGCAAGGAATGAGAATGATATACCCCAGTGATTGTAATAAAGGGTTTGGCTCGAAATTCCTAGCACCTAAAGAAGGCCGGAGTATACAACGACCGAAACGTCGTACAAATGGCAACAAAGATGAGGACAATAGTCCGAATAATGTAAATACTGTAAATACTACCTAATCTCAGAAATATAGACAAATACCTCCCAAACTCTTGACGACCAGAGATTGGCAGCTTACTTCTTTTTCGATCTAGCACAAACTTCACAGTGGGAGAAAAACTGGCTAGTTACATTCAATACCTTGGAAACCAAACTAGTCACACCCCATCACAGCCGTTCGGATCCTAAAACTTCAGGGCTGAGTTTGAGGCTCTGTTGAAAGATGAATGAAGGCATAACGTCGCCATCACTAGTGATCACTCCAAACACCTTCGTAATCACCATTAAACTCATCCAACTCTTTCCATATTCTCTGCACTGTCCTTAGATTAACACCAAAAAGTTCTTAAATGTTCAAATTGAAGCTTCTGGTGCGAATACCAAGGAGTACAGCATTACGTTTCCAAATTTCTGGCGGAGTGAATTGTGTCATGATGCTCTTTTTCTTACAGACGGTGCCCAACTGACCTTACTATACTGTGCAGTCGACAAAATAAAAACAAACAACGTGCATGCGGAAAATTAAAATATTCAATGGTGACAATTTACCCATTGCACTTTGTGTGTGTGTATATATATATATATAGTCATCCGCAGATAGATCTGTTTCGCCGTATCACAGCTCATCAGTACGGTTAGACTCCGATTGCTTTTTTACCCAGGATTGAAACCCGACCGAAATGGCGTCAGTCGGCGACTCTACCCCTGGGCTATATACAGGTTTCATTGAATAATATAGACATGTTCTGTCTATTTATTTTGTGTAAGATCCTTTCGTATGATCTGATTAGCTTGATAGTGCTGTCATTAAAAGACGACATGTTGCGTAACATTCTCCAGCGCCTCAGTGCTTGATTTCCTCAAGGCTCATCTGCAAGTTTCGCTTGCATATCAACACAGAATTGCTTGTGTTTTTACTAGTCATCTGTTTTTAAGGTCGGAACGAACTGCAGCTTATAGGGTAGTCTTCGCAGGCTTTTTTTTGTGACACGCCAAAATGTTGTTCAAGTAA
Organism: Ascarosepion bandense; assembly: GCA_037127315.1. Classification (NCBI taxonomy): domain Eukaryota; kingdom Metazoa; phylum Mollusca; class Cephalopoda; order Sepiida; family Sepiidae; genus Ascarosepion; species Ascarosepion bandense. The sequence goes on along the minus strand of JBBBDQ010028384.1, from coordinate 125,449 downwards.
TCTGGGTTTCCAAACCTGTTCTTTTTATGGACTTCTTTTATTTCTCGGTTGTAAAAATCTTGCAAAAATAAAATATACATCTGTGACACGTTATTTTTGGAAAATTTGCAAATTTAATGTTAAATTAATCTGATTTACACAAGTATTACTTATTTATAGCATGAAATTTCGAATAAACCTATTTCTTAGTCACAGAGTGTTGATCTTTATGATCTTTCCCGTATGACTTGACATATGACGACAGATGCGAGATAAGCTAAGTATCTGTAGTGATCACAAGTGACATAATAGTCCAATTTTTTTACCTGCAAGAAGAAGAAACCGCGAAACACACGAAGAAGAGACTTGAATCAGCAGAAATGCGGTTCTACAGCAGGATGCTTAGAATACAATACCATGAACCGAACATGTGAGTAACGACGAAGTTTTAGAGAAAAGGGAAAGAAAAAGGACACTTGTACTTAACATTAAGAAGAGACTTGAAATTTCAGAGGCACATAATGAGGAAAGAGAGCTCGGAAAATTTGATACTTACAGGAGATATTGAAAGTAAGAGTGACAGAGGAAGACAACACACAGCCTATCTAACGAGCTTGGTTAGTAACATAAGTATTGGAAACTACCTTTTACTTCAGTAAGGACTCTAAGATAGAGAAATTGGCGGAACAAGATTTAGGAGAGATAACAAAAAGATAAAATTTATTAAGAGATACAAAGAACAGGAAATTGTGGAGATCCATGTCGCTAACGTCATGAATGGAAGCAGCGTGTAGAAGAATATGTTGTTCATGAAATAGCATCATCTAACCATTGTTATTGTATAAACTTTATAACTTTCAGAAAAAATAAAATAATGAAAAGTTGAACGGAAGATCAACTTCCGATTGCCACTTTATAGTTTTGGTGATTCACAGACAGCATCTTATATGCTAGTTTTTCAGTACCAAGAAAATTGAGTATAGACTCTGGCACTATCTATCAGCTGATGCTAACAGATAACAGAGGAAAAATAACAACACGCAATGAGCCATTTTTTCTAGTTTAAATTTCTTGTTGAGTCTCATTTGTGACCTTGTATTTGTAGGTAGAAACGTTGGAGAGACTTGGCAATTTTTATCACAAACTTCGGAAATAAATGAACAGAATCAACGGTTTAAACAAATAATATATATTCATTTATTTATTTGACATCGATTGGAGCGAGTCCATTGTAATTCGGGGTAGCGAAAGTTCGTTTATAAGTCAGATTTTGATAGCATTCGGGAGAAAGTCCGTTTCGGTTGATTGTTTAGAAGTTGACGTTGCTAGTAGTTGTCATTTTGGAAATAGGTGCGACATCAATCAAAAGTAGTGTTTTCTCAGCCGTGGGAAGGGCGGAAAATGTCTTAAGCAAATGACCGACTAACTTCTTCACGCGACACGCTTGGTTGATTTCTCTGATAGTACCTTCTCTTCCTCTGCCTCTCGACTGTCTGTTTATTCATTTTGACAAAGCTCTCAGACTATTGGCGCGAAGCTTAATTTTGACTCACGTCAAAAGTCTCTTTGTGTTCATTTTTCTTAATTATCCAAAATTATATAATTCTTCCGCGTTCCTTTCATTTATATAATTGCAAGGAAGTGAAAGAACATATAGATTAAAATCCACTGCTCAGGCATTTACTTTTATAAAAAGTGCTCGATAGAGCTTAATATTGTAATAGTTGTTACAATGGTTTATAAAATTTTCATGTTTCGGAGCAGAACCGCTCCTCATCATATCACCCGAAGAGAAGCTGTTCTGCTCCGAAACATGAACATTTTTGTGTAGTGATTCCATGCTTATATATATATATATATATATATATATATATATATATATATATATATATATATATGGCGGAAGTTATGCATGGATGAACCTTCTCTTATTTTGGTAGATTACCAGCCATAATGGCTAAAGTCTAGTTCAGTGAACTTCCACTGTTTTCCGTTCGATTTCAGGTTTTTTTCTTCTTATTTTTTATTTGAGCGTTGCCTTCTCATTACTTAAAGAGAAGTTGAGAGAGAGAGAGAGAGAGAGAGAGAGAGAGAGAGAGAGAGAGGCGATAAAGGTTTTAACGGAGAGCAAATGCCTTATTTTACTTAGAATTCTGTTTTTGTTTTTGTTGTTGTTGTTGTTGTTGTTGTTGTTTATGTATTTTATTTTCATATTTTATTTTAGTTTTTATCGGGGCTCACTTACATGTTCATTTTATTTCGTAAATAGTATCGTCATCGAGAAGGTGTCTCATTTTTTGTTGATAAATGTTTGTTCATAATTATAAACCCACCACCACTTCTGACAAAGGCGGTGGAATTATAACTATGGATAAAATGCGTTTATCACTTAATAATAATAATAATAAACCTTGTTAAACTAAAAAGTAATTTTTAATATATAGTAGTGACCATTCCGCTTACGATACAGCACAACTGCTTAGTTAACAAACGGCCTGGTACCCATCTATCTTGGCTCATCTCGAGTGATCTTTTCTACAAATTTTTAAAAATAAAAATGTTTTCTTGAAGCTTTCATTTTAGCTTTTAATTGAAATGTAAACGATTAAATTGACTATTTCCACTAAGCAAAATACTCTGTATAGTGTATTTTTCAAACAAATTATATTGCTTGGAATCAATTTTTAATTTTCTTTTCTAAAATAGCTTATTTTCTTTTTAGCCGTTTTTCAAAGCAACGTAAATCTTCTAAAATATTTTTCCAAAGATTAAATATACTTTTCTAAATTTTTTTTTTTGTGGGGGGGATGGGATACTAGCTGATTTAAAGTATAATTAATCTGATTTGAAACAAATATTATTTACTTTAAGTTAAATAAAGCAGAAAAATCTATTTTAAAAACAAGCTTTGATAAGATATTTACATGTTTACGACTGTCCCACTGAGACTTCATCTGTTAAAACATAATTTAAGAAATTGACGGGTTAACGCTTTTTGTATAATTTTTAAGTACTCAGTAATCTTTAAAAATTTTGAAAATATCCTACGTAATGTAATTTTAAAAAGTTGACTTTAAATTTACTACAGTTATCGATCTTATTCTTATTTTCTGATATGGTTATCTATACTTTCAAAATGGCCTTGTTTTATACACAAGAAAAATTTTTTAAAATATTTTTAAAACCTTAGAGCATGATAATTTGTATTAAACTTTTCAATTTTCGCTTAGTAAATATAGTCTTAACTTAATAACTTAATGCAGGCATAGTTTTGAAGAATTTTTAAAGATTTTAAAAACATTTTTGAAACTAAAACTATTATGATCTAAAAAAATGTAAAACAATTATTGTAAAAGTACAAGCACAATATTCATCGCAAAATATCTTTTCTTAAGACAATTATTTCCTTAATATATATAATTTATAAAGAAATTAAAAGTTTATCTAATTAAATAATGTCAGATATTGTTCGGCAAATTAATTGAAACAAAACTAATAATGTCTTCCTAAGAACTTTCAGACATTTCCTGGTTGCATATACATCCTCTCTTGGCGTTGTTTTCTCTTCCAGCCGTCTCTCTCTCTCTCTCTATATATATATATATATACTAAACTTTATAACTACTGCCTCTCTGCTTCCTGTTTTCCTGCATGCTGGAAGTCCTCTTCTGTCGTTTCTGTATTTAAGAACTCTGGTGAACCTGTGGTGATACCGAGCAAAAGCGAGGGACCGGATGTTTGCTCTATAACGACCAAAAAGGAAAATGACCAAAAGTCGTCTCTGCGCAAGTGGATTCGCGCAGATGTTCCGGTTGAAAAATAAAAATTAATCAAATATCAAATTTCCATTTCGCGAGCCTACGCGAATTTTATTTACCAGCCAATGGGGAGCCCAGAATCAAATTCAAGTGTGAAATCCCAAACAAGCTGCTTTTAATCCAAAAAGCAGATATAAAACGCCGAGACAGAAAGCACCCAGACAGACAGACCGAGGCAGACCTCAGGAGAAGAGTGAAATCGATATCCCCTTGACTTAAGTCAAGCGGCTACTATGTGCGCCTCCCTTTACCTCTCATTACTTTCTTCCTTTCTCAAAAGTACTTACTGACCTAAGGAACGAATACATCATAGACATTCCTTACATACAAGACGCCTCCACACTACTTTAAGTATTGAATCCTCCTTGTCAGCCTTCTATTGCCAAAATGAACAACATTCCTAAGCCTTAAATCTCTTTCAGCTTATTATTTGCCATGAACATTTAACCTACGTTGGACCTATATTCAAGTATTACTTTAATTGTAAAAACATTAATTGATATATATATATATATATATATATATATATATATATATATATATAAATGTTATTTTCAACTCAATTTGCTTTTCTTGATTTTATAATCATTTTATGACTTATAGCGAGCTATCTACCACAAGCTCAAATTCCGTTAACCTGCGACAGTATACAATTACCCTTCACTAGAACGGACTCTCACTACAACTAGAAAAGGAATAGATAAGTAACCCGCTATAAACCCTCGAACCCATCCAACTGTCGCCCTATCAGCCTTCTACCAATTTTCGGGAGGTGTTCGAGGCCATTATTAATGCTGAAATAGTTCAGCATCTTACTGCCCATAAACTCTTCTCCGAGAGGCAATACGGCTTCCGCTTTGCCAGGTCCACGGCCGACATGCTAACGACCATTACGGAGTGCATGTTCCAGGCCATCGAGTAGTCGTGCTGTTGCCCTGAACATCTCCAAGGCTTTTAACAGAATTTGGTACGCTGGCCTTCTATGCAAGCTACGGGGTTACGGTATTACCGGACGATTGCTTGATCTGATCCAATCTTTCCTACATAACCGCATAATGAAGGTCTTCCTGAATGGACATGCCTCCACACCCTACTGTACAAACGCTGGTCCCTCATGGCTCTATTTTAGGCCGGCGCTCTTCCTTATTTTCATAAATGACCTCCCAGACGAGATCAAGAGCCAGGTAGGCATCTACGCAGGTGACACCACAATTTACTCCCGCATCAGTAAGAATCCCGGCGTGACGGACAAACATAATCTCGCTGCTGATCTGTGGTGAATTGGGGTAAGAAGTGGCTTGTAAATTTCAATGCGTCTAAGACCAAGCTGCTGTCTGTCAATCATCACAGGCAACCTCTCCTGCCTCCCATAAGCATGGACCAAGCGAGTCTCCCCGAGAGCAATACTCTGTGCCTCCTCGGCCTTACCCTCTCTTCTGATCTCAAGTGGAACCACTACATTGAGTCAATAGCTAAATCCACTGCTAGGAAGATTGGGTCACTGTGTCGGGCCAGGATGTTTTCCCCACCTGAAACCATCCTGCATATATACAAACCAACCATTCGTCCGTGCATGGAGTACTTCTGCCATATATGGTCAGGTGCCCCCGCTGTTCATCTCCGTGTTTCTGACAAAGTGGAATCAGTAATGTGATAGGTACCGACTTGGCGGCTCGACTACAGCCACTTTTCCACCGACGAGCTGTGGCTTCCCTTTGTCTGTTCTATAAATACTTCCATGGCTTCTGCTCCAATGAACTTAAGTCACTGGTGCCTCCGCAACAGGTGTTTACTCGTGTAACCAGATTGGCAACTGGTTCTCACCCATTCACAGTTAGATCAACCAAATGCACCCGACAATTCTACTCCTGCAGCATCTTTTCTCACACTTCCCGCCTGTGGAACTCGCTTCCTTATTCTTGCATTCATGACGGCTACAACCTCCAGGAATTTAAATGCAAGGTCAATACTCATCTCTTAACTACTTGACCCTAGTTCTTTCCACACCGCCCTGTATATCCTTTCTTTTCTCTCCACCTTTGCAACTGCCATCACATATGTATTCCCATCCTTCTCTTGCTCCTAAGTGGTTCATCTTTCTCTTCACTCTCTTTCTCTTCACTCTCTTCTAATCTTTTTACTCTTATGTAGCCTCCTGCACATCAGTGGCGTTACCGCCTTGCTCGGGGTGATATGATTATATATATACGTTTAAGATTGGTGGATCCAGTTTGTTTTTCGCCTTGATGACACGATTAACAGCTGAAAGGGTGACATCAACAATATCCACGATCGCTCTTTAAGTCTCGCTAGTGTGTTGGTGCAGCGTTACATTTTTCGTAACATCCATCGCAGAAAATGGCCGTTGTACATTTTGTTTCGACAGTGAAAGAACAATGTCTGATCAGGTAGTTATTAATGATGGTAATAAACTTTATTTTTGAATAAAAGAAAAATTAAAAAAGACCCACTTCCTTGCAATAGTGCCTGGGCGTGATAAAAATCTGATGCAATCACGGTTGACGCAATATTTTTCAGGGCCAAATAACATTTCATCATACACTCCAAAAGAAGATTCATATTACTGCACACCAATGCAAATGACCTAATCTGAGCAAAAAAAAAAAAAAAAAAGTAGAAATCAATTGAAATAATTACACCCTGTCACTTCAGCGTGTCTAAAACTGACCGTATGGTGAAAGAAAAGAAACTGAAGGAGCTGTTTCAATTAACAAAGTTTGCGGACAGAATTTAATTTTCAGAAGTTTCTGAAATTAAGTTAGGTGAGAGCAACAAATGTAAAAAAAAAAGGAAAGAAAAGAAAATTACCAATAATTTATAAAAAATAATTATTTCATAAATAGATTCATTCATTTATGAAAAAGTTCTAAAAGTTTCATTAAAATTCAACAAAGGCACTAAAATTCCCATGGTCAACTCTGGTCCCAAGCTGACGCAAACAATACTTTTAACAAGATTTCGAACGTTCTAGAAAGGATTAAAATATATATATATATATATATATATATATATATATATATATATATATATATATATATATATATATAAAATTAAAATATAGTTTGTTTTTTCCTCTTAACAACAATATAAACATTTTGATGATAAAACTTCATCATACTATGCTGTTTCTTTAGCGAAAATTCATACCTTCATGGTATTAATTTGTTGATACAAATACGTTCACGGGAGACAAATCAAGTCCAGCTCATACTAAGAAGAGTTAATTAATTACCACCTTCCCACACCATAGCATTGACGAATAATAGAGAACAAAAGGTTGCTTTACCCACGATGCCAGTCTAGAGGATAGCTTTGAAAGAATGTTCAATAGTAAACAAGGGATTGTCTTGTTGTGAATCACCACTCCTGACAGGTTGTAGCATAAGAAACCCGCCACTCGAGATATTTCTTTCCGGAGAAAGACGTGAAAAAACGTCGCCTTTCGCGAGATCAGTCTAGAAAAACAAAAAACAAAACAAAACAAAACAAAAAAACGATAGCGATAGATGTATGTGTCTATGTATGGCATTTGCCGTAGAAAGTTAGTTAATAATAACAAATGCTGTATATAGGCAGATATATGTACATCTAACGCTAACGCCCAGTGCTAGACGATGTACCGACGTTTCTCCCATCATTATTAAGCTTAAATATTCTGGCAGACGAAAATCATAATATAGTAACTTACATCTCGTACAAACAGTTACCAAGACTATCTTACTTATAAGTTAAGCAAAATAGTCTTGGTAACTATTAAGAGGTGTTTTATTATGATGGTCTTAAGCTTGAATACTTAACCCTCTAGGGCCATTCGTATCATATTTGATACAGTATTTCCCTATAAGGAAACATTTAGCGTGTCTAAAACTGAGCGTATGGTGAAAGAAAACATTTGGTATTTCCCTATAAGGAAACATTTGGTATTCATTGACTGAGCAGTCAGTACTGCTTTCATTTGAAATTTATAAAATATTTCTCTTAAAAAATTTTTCAGGAAAATATTTCTTTCAAGCAGTTCGTAAAAGAAAACCTTCTGTCTATTGTACAGGATATTTTGTTTGAACAAGCAAGATTTATATTTCGCTGTGAATTATTTTTTTTAATGAATTGTTAAGCAAATGTATCTGTGGGATTATCATACCTTGTCCATCGAGATGGGGGAGTAGTTTTCCTAACGCCCACTAGGTGGCGTTATAGAAATCAGGATAAAAAGAAAAAGCACAATCACTCTCTTTCTCTTCCTCTTTCTATCTCTGTCTATCTCTTCAAACGCAACATGCCGTAGAGATAAGACGTATCTCTTCCTCTCCGGCACATTTTTAATACCTAACGAAGCACGTGTCGGATTGCATACAATGTAATACTATCACTACATAAGCTTCTATTTGAAAGAAACTTCATCCGATGACAATTATATTTCCATTACAATCTATCATGTAAATATATATTTCCAACATAAGAAAATATCCCTCTTCAACAAACTGGTCAGCACCACTACAAATTGAAAAACTAATACCGTTATGCGAATTCAACAACTAAAAATGTCACTCTTATAAACAATTACTATTTCTCGCGCACAATAAAACCTGATAATTATTAGGGACTATAATAACACTATTATTAGGTATTATCATGACTATTATTAGGCATTATCATGACTATTATTAGGCATTATCATGACTATTATTAGGTATTATCGTGACTATTATTAGGCATTATTATGACTATTATTAGGCATTATCATGACTATTATTAGGTATTATCATGACTATTATTAGGCATTATTATGACTATTATTAGGTGCTATTATAAGATTTTATTAGTAGATACTATTATGAATATCATTAGGCATTATAATAACTCTATTTTTAGGTGCTATTATACGATGTTATTAGTAGGTACTATTATGACTTTCATTAGACATTATGATGACTCTATTTTTAAGTGCTATTATCTGATTTTATATAATAGATACTATTATGAATATCATTAGGCATTATTATAACTCTATTTTTAGGTGCTATTATACGATTTTATTCGTAGATACTATTTTGACTATCATTCAGCATTATTATGACTCTATTTTTATGTGCTATTAGACGATTTTATTTGCAGGTACTTTTATTACTCTATTATTGGCATTATTATGACTATTATTAGGTGTTGTTTATGATTCTGTTGAAACTCTGTTGCTAAAAATCTGAATATACAACCGACATTAATTATATCCCCACGAAAAGAAGTGTATTTCATACCATATAATAAGTATATGTAAAAATTATTATTATTTGATGTTTTCTAATAGGAAGTTTTGTAGAATAATTGGCCATGATTAAGCGTAATTGACAAAATTATCAACAAGCAGAATTGACAAAGGTATCAATAAACAATAAAAAGAGAGTAAAAAAAAAAAAAAAACAAGGTAAAAACTAATACGTGACAAACAATATATATGAGATAACGATAAGATATGCTATAAAAAATAATAACAGCTTTCCAATCAGTTGATTCAAGCGAGGCACCTGAAGCCAACACAGTTGATCTTAGTGACCTCAGTGCTACACTCTTCCAAAAGCACTTCTAGTGGAATGTTATTAACGATGATCAACAGTAAAATAATTCTTATGAGTTCTTATTCCCCGAGGAATAAAAAGAATTCTTGATCCGTTTGGTTAAGTGTGTATAAGAGAGAGAGAGAGAGAGAGAGAGAGAGAGAGAGAGAGAGAGAGAGAGAGGCGCTGTAGACATTTATAGGTGATGTTGTATCTTACCTTAAAGCTGATTTATCTACAGAGCCAATTGCAAGTTAAGTGTTCCTTTAATACGACTTTTTTAGTAAAAATCTTTTGTAGCATTTCAATGACCCCACAGAAGAAATAATTCTCTTTCGATTTAACGGGGTGTGATATTTTTTTACAACCAACTTCTTCTTCTTCTTCTTCTTCTTCTTCTTCTTCTTCTTCTTCGTTGTGCAGCTTTCCTTTAAGACTTATGCGATCATGGCCTTCCACATTTTCCTATCCCTGGTAGAACCCTTTCTCTTGTTACCCCTCCCAAACTCTGCTCTGCTATCCATTTGCTCAAGTCAATCAAGTATGTCATGCGTTGCTTTCCCCTGTCTGTCTTTCCCTCTGTCATGTCAGATTAAGCTCTCTCTCCATTATGTACCGTAAAAAATTCAACTGTCTCTGATGTTAAGTATAAGTTTCCTTTTTGATTCTATTTTCCCTAGAAACGTCGTTACTCACATATTCTGTCCATGGTATCTTCAGCATTCTTCTGTATTGTCCAGCATTCGCTGCCATACAGAAGAACTGATATCGCGTAACAGTTCAGTACTCTTTTCTTCGTTTGTTACGGAAATTTTCTGTTTCTTAGTTTTGGAATACGCCTCTCGCAGTCTACTGCTCTCACTTGTTATGACGTTTAACAAAAAGGGCGACCTTAACCTAGCACGCAAAAATCAACAGCTAGGAGATGTTGCTAACTACTAAACCCCTATTATTAGTGTCACTTCCTACCGAAATTGCTTTTCGCAGCTCGTCAGTCAAGAACAAAGTGTAGTATTTGTTCTCAGATACGCCCTGTCTGCTCGCCGGCCGGGATTGGAAGAAATGTCCAGCTAAGACTAACTTTTGACCATCTCTGACAAATTTGATTAGCTAAGACAAATTTTGTACCCCGTCCCCGGTAATCTTTGACCAATGGCCTGAACGTACGCTCTCAGTTTCCTCACGTAAAAAAAAACGGCCTTGTGTTACAACTCACTTCGGTGGGGAAATAGGGAAAATCCCGAGAAGCTAAGACTAGATTTTGACCAGCTTTGAACCCAGTTACCGCTTAAATGGGGTCTGAGTAATTTTTGACCGACGGCCTGAGCGTACGCGTTCAGATTCCACACGTTAAAAACCAACCTTGTGTCACAACTCGCTCCTGTGGGGTAGTAGGGTAAATCTTGGATCAAAGTGTAGTATCTGGTCTCAGATACTCATTACCTGACTGCCAGCCGGGTTTGGAAGCTATGACCAGCTTCGACAAACAATGACCAGCTAAGACCAGTTACTCAGTACGCAGTTACCGCGCAAGCGGGGCTGGGTAATCTTTGATTAATGGCCTGAGCGTACGTGCTTAGGTTCCCCACATTAAAAATTGACCTTGTGTCACAACTCGCTCCAGTGGGGGAGTTAGGTAAGTCTCGGATCAAAGTGTAGTATCTGTTCTCAGATACTCACTGACAAGCTCACCGGCGTGGAAGCAATGACCAGCTAAAACTAGCTTTTGACCAGCTTTGACAAGCAATGACCCGCTTTGTACCCAGTTACTGCGGAAGCGGGGTCTTTGACCAATGGTTTGAGCATAAGCGTTCAGGTTCCCCACGTTAAAAACTGACCTTGTGTCACAACTCACTTTAGTGTGGGAGTAGGATAAATCCCGATCAGCTAAGACTAGCTTTTGACGAGCTTTGACAAGCAATGACCAGCTAAGACCAGCCTTGTACCCATTTCCTGCGTAGACGAGGGCAGGGTAATCTTAGAGGAGTTACCCGAGCGCTGACGCCAGCGGATACAACTTTAAAATTTCAACCATTGGGAAATACACATCCGCGGCCCGTCGGTCATGATCAAAGTGTAGTATCTGTTCTCAGATACTCACTGCCTGTTCACTGGCCAGAAAGCAATGAACAGCTAAGACTAGCTTTTGACCAGCTTTGACAAGCTAAGACCAGCTTTGTACCCAGTTACCGCGAAGGCGGGAACTGGGTAATCTTTGACCAATGTCCTGAGCGAACGCGCTCAGGTTTCCTACGTTAAAATCTAACCTTGTGTCACAATTCACTCTAGTGGGGGAGTAGGGTAAATCAAAAGTGTAGTATCTGTTCTCAGATGTTCACTGCCTGCTCACCGGCTGCATACAGCACTCGCCACTTGTGGGTGAGTTTGGAAGCAATAACCAACTTAGACTTGCTTTTGACCAGCTTTGACAAGCAATGACCCGCCTTGACAAGCAACGACCAGGTAGAACTAGCTATGACCAGCTAAGATTAGCTTTGTACTCAGTTACCGCATAGGCGGGGAGTGAGTAATCTTTAACCCGAGCGTTCACGTCCGGTGACCACACTTTAAAAAACCGACCTTGTGTTACATCTCGCCTCTTTCGTGGAGGATGGCTAAATAACCTTCCTTGGCCCGGCGGACAGGATCAAAGTGTGGTGTCTGTTCTCAGACACTCACTTCCTGCTTGCCTGCAACCTGGTGGCTGGTAGGTAGGTTTGGAAAACAATTACCCGCTTTGACAAGCAATGAAACATTTTGAAAAGCTATGACCAACTTTGACCAGATAAGACTAGCTGTGTACCCAGTTACTGCGTAGGGAGGGGCTGGGTAATCTTTGACCAGTTATCTGAGCGTTCGCGCCCGGGGTCCCCACTTTAAAAAATCTGACATTGTGTCACGTCTCGCCTCAGTGGGGTTAGACGGGTAAATCCCAACCAGCTAAGACAAGCTTCGTTCCTTGGCCCGGGGAGTAGAATTATTGTGTAGTATCTTTTCTCAAATACTCACTTTCTGCTTTCCGGCCATCTCCAGCTAGGCGTACCTTTCGTTTGCGATCCCGCTACCCGCGGTTTGATTCCTGCAGTGCATTACGTTTTAATTAGCAGCCGGTCCCGCTTTAGGTTTGACTCTGCTTCGGAGGTGGAACAGTCTGGTCCGCATGAAATTTCGTTACCCGCAGTCGACCGGTAAAGGAGACGACGTCTGTTCAAGTCCAATTGCGTGGCTTTCGCACGTGTTAGCTCGCAGCGATCCCGTTTAACCACGGTCGAATCCTGTAAAGGAAACAAAACACGTGCAAGCTCACAACCGCAGCGCATACGTGCTAGTTCGCCCACCTCTTTGAGTGTGTACACGAGCTAGGCCGTAGCTAAACCTGTCCTCTTCGTTCTACGTTCAGTTGCGTCCTAGACTTGACCGACGACTTTCACACTTGCGCCGTTCCAGCCTTCCAACGATGACTTTCCAGCCTGAGCCGTACATGCGACGTTTCTGCCGGCCGACGACGTTCCAGCCTGTGTCGATCCTGCCAGACTTTAACGACTTTCTAGCCCGTGCCTTTTATACCAGACATTGACGACGTTTCTGTCGACCGGCGACGACGTTCCTGCTTGCGTCGTTCATGGCACACGCCGACAACGTTCCTGACAACATTCCAGCCTGAGCCATTCACGCCAGACGCTGGCGACGATCCTGTCGACCGACCACGACATTCCAGCCTGTGTAGATCCTACCAGACGCTGACGACTTTCCAGTCTGGGTTTTTTATACCAGACGCTGACGATACTCTAGCCGACCGACAACAACGATCCAGCTTGAGCTAATACTGCCAATCGCTGCTGACGTTCCAGTTTTTTCCGATTTTCGACTGTTTGCTCGTCGATTTTTATCACAATAAAATTGACATTGAAACTCAACATCTTCGCCTCCGTTCTTCTTATTGTCTTTGCTGTTTTCACATATAGAAAAGTTTGTGTGGTCAAGATCCTTACATCACCTCGGCTTCGCAACACGTCTCCGGATTTTAGTGTTAAAATGTATAAACATACAAAATACTTATAAATGCATAATGTTTTATACAAGCATACACACAAAAATTTTCTATATTAAGTACAGTAAGTCTTTCCAAAAAACTCGATGAGTGATTGAAAAATGACGAAACTCTGAATGAACCTTCGATAAATATTAAACGTTATTACATCTAATATAACATTTATTATTCTAGACTAATGATGGTTAATTTATTAGCAGAAATTTTGTTAAATTGTAATATACGTTAAATGAGTGTACCCCTGGCGTCTAAAATGACTGCAAAATATTGCAGAATATATATATATATATATATATATATATAAGGGTCTGTGTTTTTCACTGCTCGACGACATAATTATTTCAAAAAATAAAATAAAAAGGCACCGTTCAAGAGCAAACACGTAGTAAGAGTTTTCATAACTGTTAGTGAATACTGATAACTTGTAGTAAAGAAAATGAACTCACTATTGGTTCTCTAATGAACTGAGCTCACTGATGTCTCTCTTTCTCTCTTTGTATGAGTGCGACATATATATATATATATATATATATATATATATATATATATATAGAGAGAGAGAGAGAGAGAGAGAGAGAGAAAATTTTCAAAATTCAAAGGTGTCGGATGTACATTTCGACATAGGATCTCTAATAGAGATTCTACGTCACGTCAGCGACATTGTTTTTTTCAAATGGCGAAGGCCCTGGGGTAGAGTGTAGAGGGGTTTTTGGTTAACAATGGTCACGAAGTAGAACAGGACAGAGCTGGTAGTCGCGGGGTTACAGGGTGTTGAAACGGTATATTTAGGAAGGGGAGGAATAGGAGTTCATATTTTATAAAGATAGACAACTAAATGAGTTAAATTACTTTTTTAAGCTTAAGATTTTGGACTGTTTGAAGAGGTGTATTTAGGCGAGAAGGAATGGATTTCAATATAAGATTTTTAAAATTTTTATTTAAGTTTATTTGATTAAACCTTTTAGGTAGAAGCGAGCTAAATGCCAATTACAGGAAGTTATCAGTATAAAAATTATTAGAGAAAAAATTATTATAGAAAAATATATTAGAGAAAAATATTAGAGAAAAAATTATTAAAGAAAAAGAATATATATATACATATATGTGTTAACCAATGAAAAGGGAGTTTAGTAAAAGAATCCATATTTTCTAAAGATAGGCAATTAAAGGAGCTTGGGATAGAAAGGTAGGGGGGTTAAAATACTTTTTAAGGTTAACGTTAGGGTAAAATTAAGATTAAAACTTAAATTGAATCCTTTTAATTTATATTCTAACATCTAGTCAACGGGGATTTAAATTCTAAATTTAAGTATTCGAAAAATTTGACTTGTGGCGGCACTTACTGATGAATTCCCTCCTAAGATTCAGTAGCCGGTGTTGGTGGGGGTATTTTAATATTGAAATTTTTTCCAGTTAAACATAGACAGCACCTATCACGAAAATTCCTCGGAATACGGGCTGAACCTATCAGTTTCCAGCTAATTTCAGGATCCAGCCCTTCCTCTTTCATTTTCTAGAATGCCCGCGAATGGGCTGTCTGGTACCTCTTACCCGGGTTTCGAAAAGGAGTACCTGTGGTTATACAGTCTTTGTTTGAAAGGACCGGCGGACATACCGATATAGGTCCGGAAATCGTTTTTTTTTTTTTTTTTGTTAGATGGAGAAATGCGGGCTTCATAAATCACCTGGGTGGATTTGCATTTTCCCTCCACCGAGCAGGCGTCCACAGAATTACAGCTGCATTCGTTTAGAATTCCGGACCTAGATTCAGCATTGTGCAAGTTCACCAGAATACTCCTATTATGGGAACTAATAAGGCTGTCCATATTTGGGGTGCAAGAATAACTAATTTTAAGGGTGTACCTATTAAAAATCTTCCGTAGAGGGTTACTGTTATTAAAATTTTTGTCTATTAACTTGAGAAAATATTTACCGATATTGATGTTAGTTAGTTTACAATAAGGGGGGTTAAACCAAATTATCTTTCTTTTTCTACAGTTTCCTTTATTTTTATTTTTGGATGATTCGGAGTCTATTGTAGGTTTATTATATGTTAACTTGTTCTTATATCCGCTTTTTTGAAGGGCTTTATTGTAAATATTTTTTTGAAGGGCCTTATTGTATATATATATATATATATATATATATATATATATATATATATATATATATATATATAAAGAGCCAATAAGTTTTGAATCCCGAGTTCTCCAGCATTTACTTTTTCAAAAGTGCTCTTTACAACATAGATTATAGAGCATAATATATTTAAATTCTTTAAATTAAATTAAATTTAAATTTAATTTCTTTCTGTTGTCTCCCCTTACTTTCTTCCCTCTGTGTATTTTCTCAGTTTTTCCTCTTTGTTAAGCCCAGACGTAATGTGACCGATATCTGTATCTGTCTATAATTTACTTCCTGCCTAAATTTAAAATTTCTCTCTCTTAGCCGTTTCCAGTGACTTTTTCCTCTCGATTCTTTCTCTATTGTTTTTCTCTTTGCTTTATATTTCCTCTGTGTCTTTCTATTTCCTCCTTTATTTCCCAGTTTGATTTCTCTTTTTGCTTTCTCATCTTTTCTACTATCTTTTTCCACCTCTTTTTTAATATCCTCATACCTCGTATAAAAAGATTTCAAAAAATAAAAGAAAGTGAGTTTTGTTTTTAATTTCTTTTCAAAAATAACATTTATTACCATCATTATTAACAACCTGAAGAGAGATTGTTCTTTCAATGTCGAAACAAAATGTACAATTTTGTAGTTTGTACATTTTCTAAAGTATAATTGATAATATATATATATATATATATATATATATATATATATATATATGCAGACCAGTCTTTATTATAATAGAGATGATTATATAATTTTACGTATATTAAATGCTTGCATGATAATTAATAGCATTATTATTTTATTTTCATTTTGTTAAATATATATATGTATGTGTGTGTGTGTGTGTGTGTGTGTGTGTGTGTGTGTGTGTGTGTGTGTGTGTGTGTGTGTGTTGTGCCGTGTGATTATGTGTATGTATTTTATAGGGTAGGGTGTGTGTGTTGTGCCGTGTGATTATGTGTGTGTAATTTATAGGGTAGGGTCATTTTACTCACGAGACGCTAAAAACTAATCTACCATTAAATCATGTAAACTCGCGCTCATTTCAAACTCCCGGAACGCCAACAGCATAAACGCTGAACTTGATATCATTTTCCTTGAAAATCGCCAACGATAGTCGAGAGTAATCGGGACATTACACACAATTTCATCAAGTTTCTTCAAAAATTCCCTTTCAATTATACGACATCAGCAGAAACTCACCAAAATTTTGATTAAGACGTTACTTGTCCGCTCTTCTTGATAAATCATGTTTCAACGGATACTACATATATATTCCTACATAATTTATAAACATATATTCAAATCTGATCGATATGAACAGATTTAACAATAATGAAAATATGAAATAAAACAATCACATTTTATTATTTCTATATTTCTATATATAAATTCGTCGTTCGAAGAGGTCTGGTAGTGTAGTCTTGAAACGGGTTCTTAGAAAGCAGGACAAGATCTCACACCCTGATTATTTTCAGCTTGAACATGCATGAAACATCTCTGTTATGGCATTCTTATTCAAAGTTGAATATTTTAGTCGTCTGCGATCTCATGACAGTAAGAAATCCCAAGCAGTTAACGTTGACAGCAGCCTACACCACCACAACGACTTACAATATATTTATGTCAATTTTGTGACAAAGTGACAAAGTATGTGGGTCAGCTGCAGGTCTGAAGAGTCACATGAGGGTTCATAAGGACCGGATAAACACGAGAACCATATGCAATTCTTTTGTTTGCCATATAGGCAAAAAAAAAAAAGAAGTCTACAGAAGTGAAGTAGGACATTTTGATCACTTACGTGCTCAATCCCAAATTAAAAAGACTGTTTTCTTTTGCAAAGAGCAAAGAAGTTTCAATGACTATATATATATATATATATATATATCCCTCACACACACACACACACACACACACACACATATATATATATATATATATATATATATATATATTTGGCACGTAGTGTGTATATATATATATATATAATTATATATATATATATACACTACGTGCCAAATTATTATCGAGATAACTTTTTCTAATATTTAAAAAACGGTCCAATCAATTCACACAAAATTTTCACTCAATGTTGGCAACACTGACCTGCGCAATCACTGAAATTTTCGTACTGATCTGCGCAATGTAAACAAACTGGCACCATATTTGTTACCAGCACGGTGATTTGAGCATGCCAAATTATTAGAAAGATTTAGTAAAATTCCCAGAATTGAGCAAACAAAACGTTTATTAATGTTGCACGTGAACTTTTATGATCAAAAGAAGCTAATAAGATAATCAAACAAATAATAACAGATACAAACAAAGGCACAGTTTTAAACAAATTAATAGGAAATGTGCTTTCCCTGTTTTGAAATTACTTGAAGAAGTCGACGATCCATAGAATTTGTTAATTGTAGGATGTCATTTGCTGTAATGCCGCGAGATATGTCAAGAATTTCTTCCCACAACTCAGCATTGCTCCTGAATTGTCGTCCGTTGGCGGACAGTCTTCGCTTCATGATGCTCCAAAGGTTTTCGATTGGGCTCAAATCCGGATAATTTGCTGGCCACTTCATTTTTCGAGGTCCACCAAAGCCTAACTGTTTCAAATATTCAGTAGTCTTGTGAGCAGCATGTGAGGGATCATTATCTTGCATAAAAACAATGGCCCTTCTTTAGACAACTCTTTGCCTTTTTATCCATGGTTCAAGATGCTCCTTCATAAACGCTATGTATGCATCAGCAGTCATTTTGACGCCATCTGGTATTCTCCATGAGCCCACTAATGTTTTTCCAATAATACCACCCCAGATCATTATGCATCCACCACCTTGTTGGTGTCTCAAACGCTGATGGCGATTCTGTCCGTTCATTACGCAGCCTTTGCACCATCTCTCTGGCCCATCAAGTGTTGCTCGAGTTTCGTCTGAGAACAAAACTTTAGAGAAGTCAATCTTCATATTGCCCTCAGCCCATTTCAATCGATTCTGAATGTGATTTCTCGTCTTAGGTTTCTACCATGGTAGAACACACTCTTTTCCACCTTCAAAATACAGCAAATATTTGTTGACAACACCAATATACTTCGCTATGAAAATAATAAACAAAAAATTGAAACTCTCGAAGCCCTCTATCTCAAAGCCAAACTAGTGTATATATGTCTACATATACAGATATAATTAAATTATGTACAAATCGGAAAACTTTGAAAAATAAATGTGTTGCTTGACACTTAAAATGGAACACGAAGGAAGTGAAAGTGGTTCCCTACAATGTGCGTGGTATGGCGGATCCTAGATTAGAATTGGTGGAACTAAGGAGTCTAATTCATCTGAACAGTTTCCATGGAAATAGCGATAGAGCAGAGTATGACTTGCGACGTTTCGTCTGTGAGGAAGGGGCTTTAGGGAGGAAAATAATTCATCACCCACAAAGACGTTGAGATGCTTTTGAATTCTATCGAGAGTAAAAAGTGAAAACTGTGCAGCTGCTGTTCATATATAGCAGCAGTACTCCATTTTCAGCCTGAATTGGCTTTTGTAAATGTAGTGGGTAGCAGGAGGAATCTTCTTACTAAAGTAGTACAAGTAACCAACAAAGTTTCCAGCATCTTCCAGCGATGAATCATATGAACGAACTCCATTTGAGGTCTGGATTTAGTTCCTATACACGCTCAGGGCACATGGTCTCTTGACAGTGACAGAGTCGTCGAGGGTACTCCTTGAGTTTGCCGCCGTCGACCCACACAAAAAATACATATTGCATAATAATTCACTCTTAAAGTTATAAAACTAGTTTGCGTACCATTATAATATTACTTTCAGATACTAATTCAGTGTGCTTCAAATGACCACCAATCATAATTAAAATTCATCAGTAACAGTTAAAGATGAAAAACGACAAATAAGGAAAAATGTGTAAAAAATTAGAACCATCTATATTCCTGAAATGAAAATTACGACTTTTTATAAGTTAATTTTTCTTACTTTTTTGTTAGCAAATTCTTCATGGTCAAAAATATCTTATCTGTTAATTGTTATTCTATAGACAGTAGACAAGCCAATATATATGCCATAGTATAAGTCATTTGAAATCGAAAAGATCCTTCAACTGTGTGGACATTAAAACAACTTTAAAAACTCTTAGACCCTCAATACAGCCTATACAGGCGTATAGCCCACAGCAGACATGTGCTGTCCCCATAAAAGTGCCTCCCGGGGTGCACCGATCTCATTGTTAATAACTTAGCAGGTAAACTATTGAAAATTTAATTAATAATAGCCATGAATATTTAATAACTTAAATAATGTAATAATTTGTTGTGACAGAAAGAAAAATGATACCAGACGTGTTAGTATTTTAAATTATTAATTGTTTTTTTTAAGTACCTACTTAATTAAAAGATGCGTTTTACCACTTGTAGCGTCTTATCATACGGTATATTGTAGAGTACAATATAAATTGTACCATTTAGTTTGAATGCTGAACAATTTTCATAGGCCGGCTTCGACGTTGCTTCAAGAAGAATTCAAAAGTTAAGAGTCGCGGTAATAACAGAATAAACGTTTAAAGCCACTATATAAAACAATTCCCTAAGGAGAAATAGTAAAATATTAACTAAGGTCTAGGATAGAGTTGAACCTCAGAAATATGAAACGAAATAATATAGGTTTCTTGAAAAACGTAACATTATTTCTGCTTGACATAATTTCTATATTCGTATACCAAACATCGAAGCTGTTTCTTGTAATAAGTGTTTAAAAATAGATGTAACGAGCTCATCGCTAGTTCTGTAACGGTATTTGCATTATAGTTTCATAGCAGCTTTGAGTCGTTTGTTGAAGAGAGATCTTTTCTTGTGTTGAAGAGGATACATATTTATATATAATATGAGGTTATAGGGAACCGGACATAGTTTAGTAATAGTATTGTGTTGTGCATAATATGATTCATGATTCATTAGGGACTAAAAGACCTTCATCCTGAGGCTGAAGAACAAAAGAAGAGAGAAATGTACTCTTTCTTTCTATACTGCGTTATACAACACCACCTAGTGAATTTTAGGAGAAGGTAGGGTTAATTCCGCAACTTAAACTCATGTCTTATTAATTCTTCTGAAATGTGAAAGTGAGAATTTTTACTGTGATTAAGGTAGAGTTCAGTCAAAATAATAAAAAGAATTTGAGTGTCAGTAAGAAAAATTAGGTGCAAGTCCATTCTTTAACAAATTACAAAACTTCCATCTTGAGTGAGAACGTGATTGATGATGTTTCTGATAGCATTAGATTACCAAAAGTTGCCAGTTAGTAGAGTTAGAAGTCACCAGTTAGTGTATTGAATATATATATATATATATATATATATATATATATATATATAATTTATTTGTTTGAACATTATTTTTAATCAATACTTGAATTTGAGTAGATATTCTATTTTTAATCAAACAGTATATTTATATATTTGTTTCTACCGGCCTGATTATTTACGATTAATTTTGTTACAAAAAAGTGTCATTCGGCAGAATTCGAACCTGCGACCGCTATTATCAGAGAGGAAGCCCCAATTGATCCGGTGCACCTTAGATCGCTCGACTACGAATGATTCCGCATGCATATGAGATAATGATATATAAATTCTAATATATCAAAAATAGTTTTTGAAAGAAAAGATGTTTGAAAAATTGGAAAGAATGTTTGTGACGCGTTTCATCCGTTGGGACGTCATTGGACGCTGAAGTCCTAACTGATGAAACGCGTCACAAAAGCTTTTTCCAATTTGTGCAGACAGATCTGTTTCGCCGTATCACAGCTCATCAGTACGGTTAAACTCCGATTGCTTTTTAACCCAGGATTGAAACCCGACCGAAATATATATATATATATATATATATATATATATATATATATATATATATATATTAGCTACCTCTAAAACTTTGCTAGAAAAGACCATAGCATGATGAAAAATGTCCAAGACTTGATAAAAATAAAGTTTTACTGTTAAAATATTTGTTAAGAGGAAAGACCAAACTATGTTTTGATAATTTTATTTCATTTTTAATATCCTTTTTTTTAAATCCTTTCCAGCACGTTCAAAATTTTGGTTAAAAACTTAATTTTCTTGCGTCTTGGGTCAAAGATTAGTATGAGGTTGTCATATATGAAATGATGCACTTTATAGGAAATGAATAAAACACTTCTGAAATGTTAAATAATTAATTCATTTACTTGAAATATGCACCATGTTCATGAACGACTGTTCACCAACGTACCTCTATTCTTGACTCCATCTTTTAAAAAATGATCGTCATTTGTTGTGATAAACTGTTCAAATGCTCCAATTACCTCTTCCTTATTCGAGAATGTTTTATTAAATATATAAAGCTCAAAATCCTTAAATAAGTGATAATCGGTAGGAGAGATATCAGGTGAATATGAAGAAATTAGGCTAAATTTCATAATTCAGGCGATGTAGCTTTTGAACATTTGATTGAGAAGTTTGTGGCTGTGCGTTGTCGTGCAGCAAAATTGGTCTATTAAGTATTCACAAGTCTAGGATGTTTATTTTTCAGTTTTTCGTGAATGCACTAAATCTCTCCACAATACGAATTTATTGTTATTGTTTTCCATTGAGGCAAGAATAAATAATGAATAACCACTTTTAATGACCACCACGCAGCAATCATTTACTTTTTAGGGTGCAGTGATATTTTTCGGTATTAATTTTGGTGATTCATTTGCATCTAACCACTGGCCTACTCTATTATTGTTGTCAAGAGTATACATTTCTCAGTGCATCTCTAATGATTCGATGCAAAAATGGTTATTTTTCACAGTTTGTACTGAAACAGTAAGCTTACTCGGCTTTCATTGGGTTTATGAGTAACAATACATTGAAAGAAAAATTATCTGAAAAAAAAAAGATCCAAGAATAAGTGAACATATTTTTTTATATACTAAGGGGGTTACTCCGTTAGACGAGCGAATCAACAACAAACCAAAAATTGCATCATTTCATATGTAACAACCTAATATTAGGAAATGTATCGTCATTTTTTTTTTTTTTTGTGGTAAAATCAAATACATTGTTTTGGAAATTTTTGGAAAAAATTAAATAATTATCGCATTTTAATGAATGAAATTATTTTAGAAAAATATTTTTAAGAAAGTTTTTTTTATGAAAATATTTTTTTTTACATCTGTTACTACTCCCGTTTACTTAATTTTCAAAAATTTCGAGAAATCAGAATTTCAGGAACTTCGTATTTTAAAGCAGGACTCCTTGGAAAATTTAAATTTTGTCAAACAGAAGCATCATTTGCTCTGAATCGTGAAATTAAGAATGCAATAAAATCATGATGTTCTTTAATTTAAAAAGTTTTTAATTACTTTTACAGTGTAAAAGTAATTAAAAAATGAGAAAATGAGAGCGATAACTGCAATAAATTTAAGTGAAAATTAGTAAAATTTAATACAACATTTGATTAGAATATTTTCTTAAATTTTTAAGATTACTGAGTACTTAAAAATTATTAAATTATTTTAAAAAAGGCGTTCACCTCTTTTCTTCATTTATATTTTACAGATAAAGTCTGTCACTACGCCAACACAGCAACTGTCGGTTAAAAAAATGCATTTTAGCAATATTTCAAACTTAAAGTAAATAATAATTGTTTCAAAACTTCATTAATTATACTTTAAATCAGCTAATAAAGTTTCAAATCAGCTAAATCTTTAAAAAAGTATGTTTTTTTTTCTTTCGGATGATTTTTAAATAATGAAATATTTTAGTAAAAACAGAAGAAAAACAACTACATAAAAAAACAACTTCCATTAAATTTGAATTAGATCTTAAGCAATACAGCAAAATATTTTGCTTATTGGAATTATTAAATTTAATCTATTATCTTGAAATTAAAACTAAAATAAAAAATTTCAAGACAGATTTTTCAATTCTAAAATTCCATTTTTAGCCTTAGGTTGGATGTGCGTTGTGGTGCAGTGGATATCGACTCGGAACGAGAAATCGGGGAGCCGAGTTCGAATTCCAGTTGAATTCATTGCATTCACTTACGCACAAATACCTCTTGGGAAAAGTATTAATCCCTTCAGTTATGGGTTAAATAACAGGACAGATTGGGTTCTATAGCTTTAGCTGGCAACCGGTTTACCGCAGAAAGTAATGGCAACCTACTGCGGGATAATCATCTGCCCAGTCTTTCGAGACATAATCGCCAAAGCGTGTATCACGTATGGCACTTGACTGACTGATCGCGTTTTTATGAAAGTTACTATCTCTCTCTCTCTCTCTCTCTCTCTCTCTCTCTCTCTCTCTCTCTCTCTCTCTCTGTATATATATTGACCTTATGAAGGTCGTCCTGATATTATATGGACAACAAATCCTTTGTATTTTCTCCAATAATTCCTTTACATAAGGTAGGCAGACCAAGGCTGTTTCCTGAGTGTTGTTATCCTCATTCCACGTTTGTTGGAGCTGTTGTCATGTATCCCGAGGAGTAGTTACGCTGTAGGATGCTGCTTATACCGATCATTTCTTGTTTATATGTCTCTGGGTCGCCGCTTATAACTTTTGCTCGATGTTCCTAGTAGCGGACGAGCCCTTTCTTTACATTTTATGGGTAGCGCGACTTGAAGTTGAAGTATTTTCCTGTGAAAATTGGTTTGCAATATACGGATGTTTTGAACTCATCCTCTTTTCGAGATATTAGTACATCCAGAAATGCTAGTTTGCTGTTGTTTTCTTGATCTATTGTGAACTGTAACAAAGATTTTGTTATGGCTTATAAAATGGTGAGTGTTCTAAAAATAGAAAAAGATAGACACACTGACGCCAAGAATTCAAAATTGGGCAGCAAAATAAGGAACCGTTTCTTTTGGTAGGAATAGGAGTAAGAGTAGGAGTAAGAAGTAGGAGTTAAGGACAGTAGTTTTGTGTAGATTTGAAAAGAGGAAGACGCTAGTGAGTTGACCACTAGAGTCCAGAAGGGATAGGCTCGTTTACTACTAGCATCCCACAGTGAAGAGAATTTAGCTAGTCTGCTCCTGTATCCACACAAAATTTAAAGGTTGTAACTTTATGTAAAAACCTCAAGTTTTATACCAAAAATAAACATCATTAATTCAAGTTTGTGTTATCTTCTAATTATACCAAAACGAAGCAACACAACAATTTTATTGGGTTCACATGGTCTAGTCGTAACTGGACCTCTTCCTGGTGTGGCCAGGAAATGTCATCTACGTATCTCAACAATAAAGTTGGTTTTAGTGATGTGGATTCTAATGCCATCTCTTCGAAGTATTCCACTGATGATGATAATGGCGAGCTCATTGTTAAGGCTTCATCCTGTCAATATATGTCTGATCCAATGTTGTTTGTGCGCGGAAAGTCAGCATCTCCATCAGGTTATCCATTAGGATACTGAGACGTTCTCCTAGGGATGAGTTCGAGGCAGTTTCTTTCTGACTACCGATAGTGCCTTCCCCGTGGGTACCTTGGTGTACAAACTCATCACACCCAGGCTCACCATCTGGTTGCATTGGATGGGAGCATCTTTGATTAGTTCAACGAAGTGAACAGAGTTTCGGACACATGATGGTGACTTTCTTATCAATGGGTCAATTATATCCACAAGGAAGCGACTTAGAGGATGGCACACAGAGCCTTGACAGCTAACAACTGGCCTGAGCGGAATACCGTCTTTGTGAATCTTGAGGAGAACATTATATAAGGTAGATTGCTGTAACGTTGACAACTGCCTGTATATCTTAGTCTAGAAGTGATGTTTGTTGTCGTTTTATTTGTAACGTTGGATCTTTCTTTACTTTCCTCTAGCTTCCACTTCTAATGAGGTCTTCCAGTTTCTCGGTGTATCCTGTTTTGTCCAGCACTACAGTCACATTGTCTTTGTCGGCAGTAAAGATGAGGAAAACAGTCCGAACAATGTAAATAATGTAAATACTACTTCATTTCAGAAGTATAGAGAAATAGTAAAATAATAGTATTGCGTTGTATACAATGCAGCAGGTAATTCGTTGGATAGTAAGAAACCACTCGGAGGGGAAATTAGATACTTATTGTGGTGCAGTGGATATCGGCTTAGAACGAGAAATCGGATTCCAGTTGAATTCCTTGCATTCACTTAGGCGCAAATACCACTGAGAAATGTATTAATCCGTCTCTTCCCTCCAGTTATGGATTAAATAGCAAGACAAATTGGGTTCTATAGCCTTGGCTGGCAACCAGCCTACCGCAGAAAGTAATGGCAACCTACTGCAGGATAATCTTCTGCCCAGTGATCGCCAAAGCGTGTATCCCGTTTGGCACTTAACTGATTGTCTCCAGGGTATCATATGGTTCAAGAGAAAAAGAAGTTAAATGGTTTTTGTTCTTTCCTTTTATACTGCACTAGCAGTATAGCCCGGCGTTGCTCGGGTGTAATGAAAGCTTTAAAATTAATCCATGGTCCTGGAGCTCAGACTCTTTGGACGTTGGCACGAAAGACTAAAAAGCAATAGTTGTTTCCAGTTAAGGTGGAACCGTAGACTGTAAGAAAAATGAATGGATGTAAGTCAAATTTGGATTTCCTGGTATCGATATCAAATAAGTTTTTTCGTCGTAAACTGAATTTTGAAGGCTAAATAAGTCCTGAGTAAATGGTATCATGGCTGAGACTAAGAACTACAATTATACCTACTTAGAGTCAAGCCCGAAGCAAAAACTACAATAAAAGGGCTGAAAAAATACAGACATACAGACAGATAAACAGACACACATACAAACATCTTGCCTTATATATATATATATATATATATATATATTATCGATTTTCTGCACTATTTTAAGAACTGCAACCTTGAAACTTCTGAATATCGTTTCTTATGTCTTTGTCTATGAGTGTATCAAATTTGATTAAAATCGGACCATTCCTTCTATAACCCGATTTTTTTGATTATCGACTTTCGATATTTATCGGGAGTATCTCGACACAAGACCTAGCTAAGAACACTCGCAGATGCTTATAGTAGAACTGTGTAAATTTTCAAGAAAATCGGTTCAGCCGTTTCGGAGTCTATAGGTAACGGACACACGCACACACACAGACAAAGTTCCATTTCTAAATAAGTTTAGTTTAGATATGTGACACCATCTTGTGGATGTTAGGAGAATTTCTATGTAAAACAAGGTGGAGTAATCCCATATAGGTCATTTAAAATATATATTCAACGTTCTAATTTTTTTCTGAAAAAAAATTTAACTCTATTTTTGCTGTCTTGATGTTGTTGCATCGAAATACCAACATCAGCAGTTTTGCTAACATTCCTCATAGTTCTTTTTTCCCTATAGATTACATTTCCGTAACAATGCTGAAAAATGAATCGACCAAACGTTACGGTAACACTATCGAGTACACAAAGTACTTTGATTGTCCAAATGAAATTTGGAATGTTAATGTCCCTTCTCAGAATTATAGACAATATCTGCTTAACGGCTGAGTATTGTTTTATTCAGACTTTTGTTTTATTTATACTTTTTCTTTGTCTGCCACAAAATAAAAATGATTATGAAATATTTTAAGCATTTCAACAAGGAGACAACAAACTGCTGTAAGTATTATGAGACGGCAAATTGAAATATTTCAACTGACAAATTGAGAAAAGAAAAAGAAGGTCGTAAAAACGTTGAACTCAATTCAACTTGAAGCAAATGTGCCACTGCAGATTGACAGGTCTGATATCTGATTTCAAAAATGGTCTCATATTTCTAACAGAAATTGCTTAAAGTGACGAATGTCTTGTAACAAACCTTCCAACTGAGGCATATTTCTCTCCAGAGAGAAGGATTGGTGCTTGAGCCCATGTAAAACAACGCAATAATGCACACTTGTTTTCTCTACATGAAATAAAGGTAAAATATTTTGACGACTGAATAATCATGCTATGAATTTATAATAATAATAAATTTTGTAAAAAAAAAAAAGAAAGAAAAAGAAACTGAAAAACAAAACAATTGAACATATACATGAGAGGTGGCGAAAAGTTCTTGTCCTGACCTACTTCTCAAAATCTGACAGAATGAACCATCATCTAGAGGAAATTTTATTTCAGTCAGGCCAAGAGATTTTCAGCACCTGCTCATATATATATATATATATATATATATATATATATATATATTTCTCATGGCAGCACAGCTCTGAGTTTCATGCACACCGTAAATATGAAACTCAGTTGTGCTACCGCTGAGGAAAAAAATTGTGTATTTATTATTAATATTTAATTTATAGCTCTTTTATTTTACATGCAACACTATTTTATTAACACCAACACTGAAAGTGGAAATCAGAAATTAAATTAGATTACCTTAGCAATGTTCACACTTCAGAGAGTGTCTGCCGGTTTGTTTGTTTGTTTGTTTGTTTGTTTGTTTGTTTGTTTGTTTGTTTTATCTTTATCTGTAGAGCTGTTTGGTATTGTTGGATTTTAAATCAGGAATTTTTTTTATATAAGTTATTTTAGATATTAAAATAAATATTATTTTGGGAAGAGAAGAGAAACTGTCATATCTCATATTCCGGGTATTTTGAAACGCGCAAATGAAAACGGAACAAAACTCCTATTTTGATCTGAAATGGAGAAAGAAATTTACATTTATTTAATGTCACAAAGAACAAAGAGACAGAATGTAAATTTACAATACAAGTTTGCACAAAAGGTTTTCTTTATAAGCCTTACAATAAGGCAAGATAACAAGTTCTAATATTACATTTCTTATCTTTTCTTTGACATGTCCTGTATCTTTTTTTCTCTCACTGCAAGCCCCTGTGCACCAGTGGCATTTCTGTCTTGCTTGAAAATATCTCAGGCTTATAAAAAGTAAAAAACATTTTTTTAAGAAAATGTTCTCTTACTTTTATACATTCAATAGTCAAACATCTTTGAAAATGATGACAAATCCACAAGCAATTAAGCAATAGTTCGGTTTTTAAACTGAAATTCACTGTTGAGATAAATCTCATTTTATTTATAAAATTTAAAATCAGGGTTAATACTTCTAACTTTGTGGGTCTGCTTTCTTTCAGCTTTCTTTTCGTTGTCATTGGCGGCGTGGCTGTCTTTTGGTTTTTCTTGGTTCTTCTTCCTTTTCAGGATGTGCGTTGTGGTGCAGTAGATATCGGCTCGGAACGAGAAATCGGGGAGCCGAGTTCAAATTCCAGTTGAATTCATTGCATTCACTTACGCCCAAATACCTTTGGGAAATGTATTAATCCGTCTCTTCCTTCCAGTTATGGAATAAATAGCAGGACAGATTGGGTTCTATAGCCTTGGCTGGCAACCAATCTACCGCAGAAAACAATGGCAACCTACTGCGGGTAATCTTCTGCCCAGTCAGTCATGTTTCTTTCGAGACATGATTGCCAAAGCGTGTTTCGCATATGGCACTTAACTGATTTCCTTTTCATCGTCCTTGTAAATGCCGAAATTCTTTAATTGTTTGCTTGCTTAGCTTTCGTAGCGGCTGCTAGCGACTTTCGCCTGTGAGATCAATACCCTTCTGCTTTTTGCTTCCCAGTATATGAAAGGTGAAATACGGCTGGAGAGCGAGAAAATTGAAAGAAGTGACGTATATTAGACGATCGGAAAATGTATATAAAATAATATACTCCAACCTGGGCAAGTATTCCGTGTTATAAAAGTCAACCTCTTGATAAAACTAATAAACTTTGGTACCATCATTCATGATTGACTTTGTCACTTCTGCAAACCTCCCACAGTTTTGCTTTTTTCCAATTTGGGCAATAAGGTTTTTTTTTTATCAGCTCCATCTTGATGAATTATTTTCTATCATACAACCCCTTCCCAACAAATAAAACGTTGCAAGTATCTCTCTACTCTGTCGCTATTTCCATGGAAAGTGTTCAAACGAACTACATTCCTTAGTTTCACCAGTTCGAAGCTTTACGGCTAAGACCCGCTAGGCCACACACATTGTAGCGAACTACCCTTATTCTCTTCGTATTCTATTTGTGAGAATAAGTTTCACTCAAACAATTTCTTTTCACAAACTACTGCTTTGAGGAACTGACTCCTAAGAGGATACTTCCCTGATTATTATAATCTTAACCTGTTTAAGTTTGGGCTTAACCGTTATCTTCCCCACATATCATCAGAAATTGTGCTTCTTACTCTGTAATTTCTACCTCGAGTCGCTCTTGAACCTTGTACAGAGGGAACATCATTGTGAAAAAATTCAAATCTCTATCTTCCCTCAATCATTGTAGCTCGTAAGCAAAGAAACCTTAAGGTTAACCGTTATCGTCCCCAAATTTTCACATAAACTGTGCCTCTAACCTCTTCTTGTGTAACCCCCTATCTCGAGTGGCTCTTGGGTCTTGTACAAGGCGAATATTATTTTAAAAAAGAAAAACAAGCCGAGAAAATCCTTCATAAATAAGAAATGATAGTAGTTCACATCATCGCATTCAAAATTGTAGCCATAAGTACAAACTTGGTTCAACAATGTTAATAATAATAATAATAATAATAATAATAATAATAATAATAATAATTAATCACTAAAGTCTTGCCGAGTCTCCAAACCCAGCTAGTTTCCAAAGCCCAGTAGTACAAGGCGGTTAAGATAGTGTCTGGTATCCAACCAATCAGGGAATTCTTGAATTCAAAGTTCACAACAAATGCCGGAAAACGTGTCGCACAACCAATCAACAAGAGAGCAGACTGCAGCCAATCAGCAGTTGGTGAAATCTACAATTAATGGTTGACCTGCGTAGCAGGACAAAAATCAGTCAGTCAGTTAAATGCCATACGTGATAAACGCTTGGGCGATCATATCTCTTTCAACCAATGACTGACTAGGCAAATTATCCCGAAGCAGGTTGCTATTTCTTTCTGCGGTAGACTGGTTACCAACCAAGACTATAGAACCCAATCTATCCTGCTATTTAATTCATGGCTGGAGGTAGAAGAGACGGGTTCATATCTTACCTAATGGTATATGGGCGCAAGTGAATGCAACGAATTCAACTGGAATTCGAACTCGGCTCGACCAATTTCTCATTCCGTATCGAATGGACCAAAATAGCGTTCTCAAATTATTTTGGAAAAACCAGGGACATACGGGTAATGAACGTTATTAGAGACAACAGCTATAGGCTAAAAATGTTGTCCTTTGAAGCCGTAAACAGAGATGTATCAGAAGGAATGACATCAAAGTCTAGATTGTTACATACGTAAGGTCAACACGCGAATGGGTGGACCCTCTCGACAATTTCATCTATGCTGGACTTTCTGTAGTATTTTTGATAGCTGTTTGCTGGAGAAACTGATGCGTGTGCGAGTGGTATTTTGTGACTTTCTGGCAATAAAATAGCATCATTCGAAGCTGAAATGAGCCGATTGAGGAGGGCTGGGTCTTTGAGGCACTGTGACTAGTCAATAGAAGTAGGTTGCAGAGCTGAATTGTCTGTCCTACAAAATGCTACAAATGTTTGTTTTGTTGTTGATATTGAGTTTAACCACCGGTTTGACCAATGAGGTGAAGAATATTGAGTAAGAAAAATCAGGTATATGGTCATATCGTTGGAAAAGAACAGACTTATTGGGTGCCGAAGAACAGAGTTGAATCATTTGATTCAGATATTGAGAAACTGATTGAAGTTTGTCGGTGGTTTAGATCTTAGGAAGTTTTAGACGAAGCTAGCTCAAAAGTCTGTTGAACCTGACAAATCCGATTACAAGAAAAAGAAATTGGTTTGCGGTGCATACGAAAAACGCTTGTTTATAATAACAAAAAACAATGGCAATATTTTGATAAGGCTTATAAGTTTCGACATTAACTACTTCCGATTCGACTGCAGCTTTCCTAGTTTGGCAAAACTTCACTGGTTCGGTAATTAATACAATCAGGGAACTGTGGTATCATCCCTGCAACAAAGCGTACTTAATTCTTGCTTGATTGGGTGTGCGGATGATGTAATGGATATAAACTCGGAATGAGAAATCAAAGCACCGAATTTGTAGGGGTCTTGGTGATGCTTCGTTAATTGGCCTTGTGTCAAACACGTCCGAAGTCCCCACAATTTAAATATCAGAATGTTGAAATGTGAAAGGATAAAATACCTCGTGTGTATATTAAAGCAAAGATTTATTTACAGAATGCAAAAAGTGTAAGAAGAAAAATATAAGTGAAATTCCTTAACTGAACACGATAATATATTTGTGGAAAGATAATGTTCTTTGAGAAAATGCATGCTGTTTTGTAGTAAAAATTGTTCGTAAGGAAATGTGGGTATTAAAATGTCCACAGAAATTTAGAGTTTATGTTTGTGTAGCAGCGGATTGTAAAAACTTTGTTCCTTCCACTTTTTAGTAGGTCGCGACAGGTTGAGAGAAGAAGGCAAAACAAATAAAGGAGCGGTCTTTAACACGTGTCCATTTGGTTGCTGTGTTGTCCTAATTTAGCGGCGTGGTGTGAAAATTAAGAAGATTACCAGTGACCACAATACGGGCGGAATATCCTTGATAGTTCGCATTCGGCTAATAAAGTCGTTGGTGAAAATTGTACTTTTTCATGTCAGCATTATCTATATTACATAATACGACCGTAATAAAATCCTCACATCGGCATTTTCTTTCGTACCCCACGAGCCAGAATTACTGAAAAACAGTAATCAATCATGCATTCATAATAAATCCTCTGTCTCGTTTTTTCCTGCTTTATTTTTGTACGTAACAGAGATATTTTCATTTCTTAATGACTTGCTTTTCTTTTTTTCTTTTTTCTTAAGTTCAAATGCCCTTTACAGATGCGGTGCATTTTTCCTCCAGATTCGTAGATTTATAGCGGGTTATCCATTCTTTTCCAGTTTATAGTGGAGGGTAGTTGTATGTTGTTGCAGATTAACGGAATTTGGCCTCGTTGTAGATAGCCCACTATAAGTCATAAAATGATTACAAATCAAGAAAAGCAAATTGAGTTGAAAAATAACGTTTTATATATATACATATCAATTAAGGTTTTACAATTAAAGTAATCCTTTGAATATGAGTACAACGGACGTCAAAATGTTCATGGCAATAAAATGCTGAAAAGAGAATTAATACTTAGGAATGTGGGAGCGCTGTAAGTAAGGAATGTCTTTGATGTATTCGCTCCTTAGGTCAGTAAGTAGTTTTGAGACAGCGAAAGATGAGAGGAGAGGGAAGGGAGGCTAGGATAGTAAGCCACTTGACGTCGGTCAAGGGGGCTACTAATTACACTCGTCTCTCTCAGTCGGTCTGTCTTTCTGCCGATGCTTTCTGTGTCGGCTTTTTATATCTTCTTTTTGGATCGCAGCAGATCATTTGGGGATTCACACTTGTATTTGATTCTGGGCTTCCCATTAGCCGATAAATAAAATTCGCGTAGGCCCGCGAACTGGAAATTTAATATTTAATTAATTTTTATTTTTCAACCGGAACATCTGCGCGAAGCCAGCTGCGCACCGTCGAGTTTTGGTCATTTTCTTTTTGGTTGTGAGGGTGTAAACATTCGGTGCCTGGCTTTTGCTCAGTTGGTATCACCACAGATTCAATAGATACATACATCTGTCGAAGAAAATGTCTTTATACAAGGCCGCTGCGTATTACACCGGCCACCACCCCGGACCTCGAGGGTGGGATCAAACCTGATTGGGGTCCCCGGTAATGTTCTATGAATCTCGCTCTAATCAACATGTGATTTTTCTACTTACATTTATTCGTTACAAATTAAATTAAGCACAACTAATCAACTATTCGTATTAAAAGCATGAAAGATTTTCGCGGATTTTGACATATTGTTTTGTTTATTTGTTGTTTTTTATTTATTTATTTTCACTTTTTCTAGATGAATTGTTCAGATATATTGCATATAATCCATTATTGTACATAATTAGGTTACGATAAAATTTGTATTTTATATGAATCCTACCTTATGAAAATTGAGATCTGGTAGAGTTGGGGGTGGCAATACTATAGATTCGGTGGAGGCTTACGAGACACCTGCATTGGTCCGGTATCCATTATCAAGAGATGTCCACTCGCTCTCGGCCTAGCACTCGCAAGATATATAAATTCATCAAATATTATCTTCTGATTTATATCAGCTAGTCAGCTTCTTTTTTTTTCTTAAGAAAAACAAAAAAAAATTTGAAATTCTTTTACGCTATTTCTGAATTTTCTTCTAAAATTTAAATTTCTTTCAAAACTTAATTAAAATAAAGGATTTGGTTTTCTATATACCAGATAACCTCGAGATATTCCTAGTATTTTACGGCCGTATAAATGGAAATATTTGTTCTCGTCCGATTATCGCAGCAACGGTGAGCCTGGCCAGTACCTAGATGAATAATCACTTCGGAATATCAGATACTCTAAGCTTGGATGTGCTGGTAGTGTGATAGAATAAGAACGAAAGAATGTACAGTCCTGTGTTCAAATTCTAGTCAAGCTCGTTATATTCACTAACCATTGGGAATGGTATGAATCCCTCAGTTATGGGTTAAATAACAGGACAGACTGGGTCCTATGGCATTGTTTGGCAGACGGTCTATCGCAGAAAATAACAGCTTACCGTAGGAATTCTTCTGCCAAGTCAATCATGAATCGAAAAGAGACATGATCATCCAGGTGTTCCTCACGCATATTGCATAAAAAAGGAATTGTTTCTGGTATATTTTAAAGTTCAAATCACCTAAGATCTTCCAGGTCACTCACATAAAATATGTGCACCTTGGCGTTGTGTAATGGTTAGAATAATTACGACTGAGTAGTGAGTTTGATCTTCAGTTGGTGCCCCCATAATTTCGGTCTTGTGACACATCTAAGCTATGCATAGAAAATCATTAAGGGCACCTCGACGTGTTGTAATGGTTAGCAAGCTTGTCTTGCCAGAAACATTACAACTGAGTAGCGAATTCGGTCCTCACTGGGTACTCCATATTTTCGGCCTTATGCCACATCTAAGCGGCATAATTCTCACATGAAATCTGAACGGTAAACACTTTTGACTGTTTATCAATTGTAGATTTGATTTGCTTGTAAAATACACATTAACAATTTCGTCACAGCATTCTTCCTATTTACTGTTTGTAAATGATTTGGGGTGTAGAGGAAGTCTGGAGAGAGGCAACACTCTTGTAACCTAGCTGCTGTTTACTGAGTGTTGGAAGGATAGGCACATTAGTCCACCTCCATCCTTTAAATATCTCCAATATATATATATCACACAATGGTTCCAAGTGCCACACCCAGTGAGCGTACTAAACGACGGAAGTGGGTGATGTTGGCACGTCACAAATGGGCGTCGGATCTTGCCACAAAGGCATCGGCCAGGGTGCGGTGTCCCCAGAAGGATAATCGCAGTCACGTGCCTGAGGTCAAGGCGATCCTCCAAATATAGAACTGGAGAGGAATGGGCGCCGCCAGGCCAACGGCTAGAACAAATTTAGTTATAGAACAAGGTGATGAGAAAGACGATTGCTTGAAACTTTTAAAAGCGATCGAATTTCTTGTCGCCAGTACTAAGTCCATGTTTCATCCATTACACCAGTAGTTCTCATATGGACCATGTGGTCTATGTAACATTACTGTGGGTTCACACACACACACACACACACACACACACACACACTACTCGACGACATAATTATTAGAAAAAATAATAATAAGCCTCAGTTAAAGAGCGAACATACTGCAAGAGCCTTCATAACTAGTAGTAAAGCTTAATAACTGGTAGTAAAGAGAATGAACTGAGCCGGCGCTGTCTCTCTATTGTTTCTCTCACTCCATGAGCGTGACCGGTGTGGATATATATGTGACGTAACAGAAATAAATTTAAATTGCAATAATTATCTTTTTCTTCCATTTAGTCACAATAGAATTTTTTTAAAAATTTGGCTAAGCAGTAATCTTTTCTCGCCTACCTACCACTACTAACCCAATGGTCAAGCCACATGCCTCTCACTACCATAGAACAACTTACTACTAAGATTCTGCAAGCTTAACCCTATAATAGCCAATATTCCCCCACCCCTTCCTTTACTAGCCCATGCCTCCGGCATTAGAATTTTTCCTCATTCTTTGTTTAAACGGGGTTGACAATGCATGTCTTAAATTGACATGTTGAAAATGGCTATTTCCTCTCTAAATTTTATCTGGATATATATATATATATATATATATAGACAGAAAACCTATGCAAGAGCCAACAAACCTACGTTTTTTTTTGGGGGGGGGGGTCTACGAGTATTTGACTTTTTTTTATTTCCCCTCCTTGAATAACCCTCCGAGTTCGTCCTCGGTGGGTTATTCAAGACGATCTAAATTATAGTATAACTATTACTAGTATTAGCCGAATTATTTCTGTTACTATTAATATTGTTAAAATTACTATATATATATATATATATATATATATATATATATATATATATATAACGGTCTTTATTATAATAGAGGGAATTATAATTCATTATATAATTTAATTTAATATATTAATAATAAATAATAATATTCATTTTAAATATTAGTAAAATATAATATTAATATAAATTAATTGACATAAAATGTTTTAAAAATTACATATTATTAATAAAATTAGTTTAATATATAAATTACATATATATATATATGCGTGACTCTTCAGAAATTAATTGAGTTCTCTCGGTGACTGGCGTGTGTAAACACCGCTGATATACAACACGTTAACATTTCCCTTCTCTGATATCATGCCAGTGGGTAGCGACTCCGACTGACACCAAATCGGTCGAATTTCGATCCTGGCCAGAGGCGAGTGGATGCGTCTAGCCGCGCTAAACCTATGATGCAGCGAAACGGGCTTGTATGTGGATGACTGTATATATATATATATATATATAATGGAAGGATTAACAGTATTAACCTCTTCAGTAGCATCAACCCCAGAGATTTCATTAAACAAATCTACACTTTTTTAATTTATTAATTAATTACATATTTTAAAATGATTTATTATGAGTTATATTTCTTCTTCTTCATGAGCTGTCTCCTACAGGCTATCATGGACTTCCGTTTTTCTCTTGTCACTCACAATATTTTTCCTCTTGGTACCTCTCCCAAACCCCGTTCCGCCATCTATTTGCTCAAGCCTATCAAGTATGTTCCGCTCCGCTTTCCCCTGTCTCTCTTTCCTTCTATCTGTCCTATGAGTATTAAATTCTCCTGGTCCGCCTTCCTCATTACATGACCTAGGAACCTCATCTGCTTCTTCCTTATGTGACGTATGAGTTTTCTTCTCGTTTGCATCTTCTCTAACGCTTAATCGTTGCTCACGTGCTCAGTTCATGATATCCTCAAGATCCTTTTGTAAAACTACATTTCTGCTGCCTCAAGCCTCTCCTTCATCCTTGATGAAACTGTCTAACATTCACTTCCATACAGAAGGGCAAATATCTCATAGCAGTCCGGCACTCTTTTCATTGTTTTCAATGAAATGTTCCTGTCTCTCAGTACTCTGGTTAGCTTTTGAAATGCGTCCTTAGCTATGCCAATGCGTTTTCGGATCATCAATGTCACACTTTTGAGACAGGGAGAAGGAAAAAGGTCAGCATAGTAGCCGCTCGACTAAAGTCAAGAGGAGGCACTGGTAACTCTATCCTATCGGTCCTTCTGTCTTTCTGTCTATCTGTCTGACGACGATTTATGTCTCCGCTTTTTATATCTGCCTTTTGGATCAAAAGCTCGTTTTGAATTTCACGCTTGTATTTGAATCCGCGCTTCCCATTGGCTGGTAAATAAAATTCGAGTAGGCTCGCGAAATGGAAATTTGATATTTGATTAATTTTTATTTTTCAACCGGAACATCTGCGCGAATACCTGCGCAGAGATGATTTTTATTCATTCGCTTTCTGGTTACTATAGAGCAAACTTCCGGTCAGCTCGCTTTTGCTCGGGCGGTATCACCACACTATAACAGATATATAACAGATAAGCGACTTTTTCTTATTAAACCATTGATAAAATATCATTAACATTTTATTTAATACATAATAGTGTGTGTGTGTGTGTGCGTGTGTGTGTGTGTGTGTGTGTGTGTGTGTGTGTGTGTGTAAAAAAGTAACGTTGTTACAATACAGCTCTTGTTCATTTTGCGTCGCGCCAAGAGTACCTTTTTTGCCATAACGATTGGGGTCGCCTTAAATAAATGTATGCACGCTCGTACCACCAAGTAGACGTTAATGAAAGTTCCTGGTAGTTCTTTTAATTGAAATAAAGCCAAGCTGTTCTCTCTAAATAACATTTCTTCAGGCCGTTTTCATACAGTTTTGTAAATACCCACTGGTGCAAGATTTATCGTTTGTTTGTTAAAAAAGTTGCAGTTGTTATTTACTATGTTTACAGTTTCGTTTTCTAGGTCACCAGAACCTTCTAATACGCAGATATCTGAAATTCTCCAATCTATATGCATAGGATTCTTTTGAAGACATTGGAATCTAATTTCTGTTATTGACAAACAAAATACCGTTTTTTAATTTTCGTCTTAATTTATTTTTGGACACATATTACTTGTAGTTCACAACAGCTGATCTCTCCTCTGACCGAGCTCTAACAGGAATCTGGTTAGTTACATTCGATACCTCGAAAACTGAACTAATGACGTTCCATCATCACCAAGCGGAGTCTGAATTTTCGCATATTGCAATGAAAGGATGTCATCTCGAGGAGACCCGCGCTTTGATCGCCTATTGTGTCTTAATTTCAACCCGAATCTCTAACAGAACTAGTACATACGATCCATCGCTAAAGACGTTGGATAAATAGTCGGCTCCCAGTACTGCTGGTAAGTATCTGACTCCTGATATTCTTTACATTTACAAAAGCCAGATCAGGTTGAAAATAGAGTACTGCTGTCAGATATTAGGATCTGCGCAGTTTTCACTTTCCAGTCCGGATAGAGTTTAAAAGCGTTTCCGCGCCCTTGTAGGTGATGGATTATTTTCCACCATACAATCACTCTCCCACAGATGATATGTGACAAAGCTCTTGCTCTCTATTGCGATTTCCATGTAAAATATTCAGACGAACTACATTCTTTAGTTCCACTAGTTCTAAACTCCACGGTTAAGGCCCGTCATGCACATTAAAGCAAACTATCCCCATTCCCTTCTTATTCAGATACTCCCCGTTTCGGAAAATCGACTCCCAATAGATGCTTTCTAACATATCTCCATCAACTGCGGCTTTTACTTCTTACTTACTCTATAACCCTCTACTTCGAGTGACTCTTGAACCATTTGCAGGCTGAAGAATATTGAAAAAAGAAAAATAATTTGTGATTTTTTTACTCGCATTGTATTTAATGTAAACATTTATACCATTCTTAACTAATATTAAGATATTTACCAAAAATTATATTGTAAAAATGTCCAAATAAACACTACAGAAGTATATTTAAAAAGTATATTTAATTTTCATTGCGAGTTGCTACAAGATATTTTACGACAGTTTTTAAGATATTTATTATTTTTAAAATATTAAGATATTTACCAAAAATTCTATTGTAAACATGTCCAAATAAACACTACAGAAGTATATTTAAGAAGTATATTTAATTTTCATTGCGTGTTGCTGCAAGATATTTTACGACAGTTTTTAAGATATTTATTATTTTTAAAATATTAAGATATTTACCAAAAATTCTATTGTAAACATGTCCAAATAAACACTACAGAAGTATATTTAAGAAGTATATTTAATTTTCATTGCGAGTTGCTGCAAGATATTTTACGACAGTTTTTATCACTATTAATTTAAGCTGATTAGCGCTGAAAAACGCTAGTCTGACTTTGTCGAACTCTCAGCCTTCGAGCAGAGAGGAATCCAGACGAGGCTCCGCCGAAGAGCAAGGTCTCGTCTGGGGAAAAATAGATAATAATTTTTTTCCCGAGCTTGAGGGCTCAGATTTCCCACTTTAAAAAGACCTTCTGCCACATTCCGCCTCGGTAGTGAGGCAGCTAAATATCATTAATTTAAGACGACATCGCGTTTAAAATATTTACTATCATACTCAGCCAATAAATACAGATCGTATAATGAACGAATGTAATGCAGGTTTAATAAAGGGAAAAAAAAACTGTATTTTTTTAATTAAATCAAGTTTTAAATTAAATGAAAAACTTCCACTAAAAGATTTAAATAATCTTCTTTAAGCTTCATGCCCGCAAAAAAAAAAAAAAAAAAAAAAGAAATGGCGTATTGATACCGCACTTATTTTAACTACCTTCACTCCTCGGCAATCTTTCTTAATTTCAAAAGCGATTATTAGAATTGTTATAAAACTTTTTGAAACCTAAACATAATGACATTTTTGTTCTTGAAAATTTACAACAAAAATAATAAACACTATTTATTTATTATATTGTTTATTGGAATGATTAGCAAAACATCGGCTAAAAATGCCAATCGATTCAAACTTAAAATCAATTAAAAGCCTTTTTATAACGTCTTAGTGCTATTGTACTTTTTTTATCTTATTTTACCGTTCAGATGAGATGTTTAGTAACTGGGGGGGGGATACTTTATAAAAAAAATGATGGATCGAATTCTCCAATGACTTCTGCTTATAAATAATAAAAACATTCAGTGGTACAAAAATTAATTTCTCGAAATTTCATAAAATTAAATAAGTGCGGAGTAAAAGATGCAAAAAATATTTTTGTTACCAAGATTTTCTAAAAAAGAAGCGTTTCTAAATTTAATTCATTTGTGAATAAGACTTAAACGCTTTATTAAAATTCGACAATTCTTTGATTTTTGCAAGAATTTTCAAATCAATATGTATTTTACACAGTAAAAAGACATTAAAATTTCCTCTACCAGTCGTTGGTCTCTCTGCTGACGCAAGATGAACAAAATTTTTAACCAACATTTCAAACGTTCTGAAAAGATATAATTTAATAATCGAAAAATCATTTGGTCTTTCCTCTTAATAACAATATAATGATTTTGGCGATGAAACTTTGTTTTTATTAAGTTCGAGCAATTTTTCATAATGGTATACTTATTTTTAGCGCATCTGCGGAGGTACTTACAAAGGTACCGCCATACATTCGCTGAAAAAACAGAATAGCATGGTGTTAAAAAAACTCAAACTCAATAAAAACAAAGTTTTATCGTCAAATCGTTTATGTCATTATTAAGAGGAAAGATCAAAGTATTTTTAATTATTTTTTCAAATTTTTAATCCTTTCTAACTCGTTCAAAACTTTTGAAAAAGTTTAATTTTTTTTTTTCGTCAGCAAGTGACCAGATTTTTGCCAGAGTTTACTATGGCAAATGTAATATTACAAAGCTCATTTTTTTATTTTGCTAAACTAATGAAAAACACATTAATTAGATAATTCTTGCAAAAATCAAACAATGGTCGGATTTTGATGAAACATTCGGGACTACTTAAAAAATGAGTGAAATTATTTTTGAAATCATTATTTTTATAAACCCTTACTAAAAATATTTTTTTTATATCAGTTACCTCCCCACCAACTCCAATTAATTTCTAGAAATTGACTAATGTCCGCAAATTTTGTTTTATTAATTAAATGCAGGATCCTTTTGGGAATGAAAAATACTTCTTTTTTTTTTAAACAGTTGCTACTTTTCCGAAAATCAGCTCCGAATAGTGAAATGAAAACTGCAATAAAACTATGCTATTTTTCATTTAGATAAGCTTTTAATTGCTTTTATAAACAATATACATTAAAGATATTACAGTCGCAAGAGAAAAATTGTTTTCGATGAATAATGAATTTTTAAAAGGAGTAATTTTATTTTCGTAGGCACGAAGGTGAAATACTACCAAATGATCGTTCTATATAACGAAAAATGTGAATATTCTCTTTCTTTGCTTCTTTGTCCGTAACAATAACCATCGGGTAATATCTATTAACCTGGTCATATTTTATTGAGCAATAAGAAAATCCATTGTTATGAGAACACGAAGGGATGCTCAGTGGCCGAACAAATGTGTTTCCAGAACAATGCAATTTAAAACATGAAATAATTTTTTTAATGAAAAATATAACGATGTTATGTTAACACAAACCACACGACACAAAGCGTGTAAGCTCTGTGTTAGTGTATGGGATACATATTTTTTTTTCTATTAAAATAACCAACAGGAAATCACAATAAAACATTCTAGAAAAATTGGATCAAAACGGCAGTAGAATTTAGATTACATTTTTATATTTCTCAACCAATCAGCTAAAAACTTAGAATAAGAACATTCTAGAAAAATAGGATCGGAAGTAAATTAACACAAACATATTTAGGCCCCAAAACAAAATAGTAAAATAATAAAGCTGATTTTGTCAATAAATGTTTTCACATCCTAATGTTAGGAAGATTCGTTGATCCCCTATTAATGTATATAATACACACAGTTAGAGAAAAAAAGGTCAGTCACCAAGCTAGCCATTAAGTCTGCATGCCACCGATACTTTGTCCGGCCAAGTCATTTCTTCCACGCAAAAGTTCATGACCTAGCTCCGAGGACCTTGAAAAGAAAAAACCGACGAACTTTCTTTCAGCAACGCGACACGCTGTCGCCAACTGAAATGAACTAAATGTAAGTAGGAAAGACTTATTTACGGACTCTGCTAATGTAAACTTATACACATCTTTGAACAAATTTAACTTCTTGACAAGTTTTATTTCCCAAAAGGCAATTTTCGCATCATGTATTTTGTTTGTTTCCACGTACCATTTTATTTTTCACATAATAAATTGTTTGTTGTTTAATGTCCGTTGTGAATTATTCCTTTCACTTTGCGCGATTGTAAAACAGAGTGTTGTATTTGTGGGGGAAATAATCTAGAGAGCCAGACCCGTAAGATACGGAAGCACATACAACCCAGCAAATACCAAATCCCCCACAAAATTGGTGACCTTCCGACTGGTGAAAGCACGTAACAAAAAATGCTCTCATATTAGAAAACAACACAAAAATTACCACAACGCGTAAAAGATGGAAAACAACGACATTGAACCCACAACAGCAACAATATCAGCCAGCATTCCCAGCTACAACCCAACTAACATACCAGTATGGTTTTCTCAGCTAAATGCACTTTTTAGCGCTAAAAAAATTACATCGCAAACCTCAAAGTATGCATACGTCGTGGAAAAACTTCCCACCGACGTGGCGGCAGAAGTGGTCGATTTGCTAGACCATATGCCTGAGGACAAACCATATGATACACTAAAGAACGCCATTATAAGACGTATGGGTACATCGGATGGAAAAAAGTTACATGATTTATTTAACAATTTAACATTAGATGGACATATGACACCCTCACAACTCTTGAGGAAAATGAAATCTTTGTTGGGAAGCAGCACCATGTCCGAAACGGTGTTAAAAAAACTATGGACAGACAAACTCCACACTCATACAACACAGATACTCGCATCACTCCCTGAGGATTTAGACTTGGATAGATTATCGGAAATAGCTGATAAAATACACGACAATAACCAAAACCAGAACGTTTACGCCACATCTTACAACCCAACAAATGACGCAACACAAAGGAATGCACCAACACCAAGAAACACAACATCACAAACAACCACGCCAGACAGGTATACTGAACTGCTGCAGGGCATGGCAAATCTAACTCTGCAGGTTCAAAGTTTGGTGAAGTTTCAAGCATCCGAACGTTCCCGTCCTTACAGAACCTCCTCACGACGCAGAAGTCGAAGTAGATCGAGCTCATTTTCTAGAGAGCGACGCACCTATGATACCTGTTGGTATCATTTCAAATTTGGATGTGAAGCAAGGAAGTGCATAAAACCATGCAACTTCAATTCGACCTCACACACTTCAACACAAAACCAGGGAAACGGTTACACCGGCAGCAAGTAAAGACGACATTAGTTGCTGGTATAAAACAAGGAAGTCGTCTATTTTACATCCGAGACAAAAATACCGGATATTTATTTTTAGTCGACACCGGCGCACAAATCAGCGTTATTCCACCGGATCCCAGAAAAAAACACCAACTATCTTCATTCACACTGCAAGCAGCAAATGGATCAAGAATTGACACCTACGGAGAGATAGCACTGACGCTCAATTTGGGTTTACGCCGACCTTTTCCGTGGATCTTCACAATAGCCCAAGTAAAAACACCGATTCTTGGAGCTGATTTTTTGTCCCATTTCAACGTTTCAGTGAACATGGCTAGGCAATCTCTCGTCGATTGCAACACAGACCTAACAGCAAAGGGAATCACCTCAATCTACAAGTCAACAGGAATCTGTGCGGCACTACCAGATGCGAATGGACTACAAGAGTTGATTACAAAATTTCCAACTCTTACTACGCCCTTTAAACATTCTGATGAAGTTCGTCACACAGCCAAACATTATATCACAACCTCTGGACCACCCACACATGCATCACCACGCAGATTGCATCCAGAGAAATATAAAGTAGCAAAAGACGAATTTCAGCACATGTTACAATTAGGCATTATACGTCCTTCTAGTAGTCCATACTCCTCACCGCTACATATGGTCCAGAAGCCAGAAACAGGCGCATGGCGACCTTGTGGGGATTTCAGGAACCTCAACGCAAAAACAGTTCCTGATAGGTATCCATTCCCACATCTACACGATTTCGCCATGGGCTTGCAAGGAACCAGAATCTTCACAAAACTAGATTTGGTTAAAGCTTACTACCAAATTCCAGTAGCCGAAGAAGACATAGAAAAAACAGCAATTACAACTCCTTTTGGACTTTTCGAATTCACCAGAATGCCATTTGGACTACGTAATGCTGCCCAAACTTTCCAGAGACTCATTGACGAGGTGTTATATATCGACAAACAACAAACACGCATATATATAAAAATATATCAAGTGATATTTTTATTAATGAACGATGGACCGTGTAGCCTAGTGAACAGAGAGTGAGAGCGCGCTTCCAAGGGTTGACGGGGGGGGGGGGTCGTATCTGTTCCTCCTCTCTGCCTCTCTGCCCAGACTCGTCTGTCGTGAAATCCGTGCCCGAGGTCTTTTTATCTC
Organism: Ascarosepion bandense; assembly: GCA_037127315.1. Taxonomy (NCBI): domain Eukaryota; kingdom Metazoa; phylum Mollusca; class Cephalopoda; order Sepiida; family Sepiidae; genus Ascarosepion; species Ascarosepion bandense. The sequence goes on along the minus strand of JBBBDQ010028384.1, from coordinate 80,781 downwards.
CAAACCGGTACTTCCGATTTTTTGCCTCGCCTACGCACGCCCACGTAATTCTCAGAGACACCTGTTCTGTTTGCCTCTTGTAGCCATTTCCGCTACTGCCGGAAATAAGGTCAAACAAACATCCGTTCCTTTCAACGGCCGGAAAACGCCCCCGCTTCCTCACTTCCTCGGGTGGGCCTAGATTGTTATATTACATTCCTCGCCCACCCATTTTCCAAAATGTTCACCTAAGAACATTTTAAGTGCAACATCCTCACTCTCCTCCCCATGCCACACAAGCCCTACAATTGTATAAAACATGTGTCGAAACAAACAAAACAACAACAAAAACAAAACAAAAAAATAGGGGAGCCTACATCAGCAACCCAACAATGTTCGTGTCCCTCTTGAAAATTGTTCTACCAACTCGATGTTTCATTGTTCTTTTTTCTTTTTTCTTTCTTTCTTTTTTTCTCCTCTTTTTTTTTTTTTTTTTTTTTTAAATATCCATTTTCACAGAATTGGGCAAAGTTCTTAAAAAATGTTCATTTTCTTTCTCGACTCTGTCCATAAGCGTAGACACTTCGATGCATAATCCACATGATTATAGGCGGTAATCGCGCCCCAGTTTCTAAACTAACATCGAGTAAATGACCTTTGACCAACACCATGTGTGCCTCTGCTCGAGTTTATTGTTACACATGTAACCTCATTTAATTTAATTTAACTTCAAACATACTATGTTTGAACACAGAAAAATGGCCATTATCTGCCGTACATATCATTCATAGTCTGACCGAGAAATGTTCAATAGAAAATGAAGAAAATTACCCCGATTCCAACGTTAATCCGCATGCAATTTACTTGTGGAGGATATTAATTTAGTCTAAAAAAAATGGACCCGTGACTCGTAGTTCCTTAGTTTGTACAATGCTTTCCATTCCCTGAACTACTTCCTCTGGATTCGAAACCAAGCATATCTGATTTGTTGACATCTCTCTGTTTAACGCAGAGACATTTTTGAGTGTCGAACACCCGTTGACCCCGGAGTACTATTCACAACGGATAACTCAATTTCCTTTTCCGAAGCACTGTTGCTTCTTTTACACTTAAAAATCCGCTTCCTGGCTATTATTCCCAGGATTATTATTACGCCGACCACGCCAGCAATGACTCCTATCGTCAACTTCTTCGGGAGTTGTTCATATCCTTCACTAAATCTTTCCATATCTACCTGTTCCAAGGTATTTACTAGTTTTCAGAAATTAATATATCTTCAAAAGATATTTCCCAAGTCACACTTTTACGTAAATAAAAATAAGTTTTAGATTTTAATTTAATTTTCCCAAATCTCCCCAAATAATCCGATTCCACCATATTGATAACAAAATATCTTTTCAATATCTGACTCATATCGCGAAACACTGAGACGCGGGTGAATGTTTTAAGAATATATATAATCGGTGTATTCACAAAGAAATAACCAAACAATGCAGTTGTTTTCAAGCAACGATGTTGAGATATATTTATAATTGGCGATTTTGTTGGCTGTTGTTAACTGCATAATTAAAAATACACTTTAAAACTCTCGATAACATTGAAGTCATTTCTATGCTTGTAGAAATGTCCGCAAAACAAAATTATTTCATTAAATATTTATTCTACGAAACATTAACTCAGATGTTTTGTACTTACAGATAGGTAAATATCTCGACTCCTTCCTCCCGTCAACTTTAACACCCGTTAACTTTAACACCCCACTCAATTTTAACACCCTCGTCAACTTTAACACTCCTCCCGCCAACTTTAACACCCCCCGTCAACCCCAACCCTACGCGCTCTCCCTACATATATTCCTGACCCCCTATCTCTCTACCGAACAATCCATTTTTCTCATTTCTACGGTCAGATCGGCAAAAGTATGCTGTTCCATTTTTTTTTTTTTTAACGAGACCTACTATAAACACGAGCAGAACACACACACTATCAATCAAAGAGACACCTACCTTGGCTGACTGTCTATATATTTTCGTCTTCTTTTTTTCTTTTTCTTCCTTCCTCGCTGTCGTCCGGTTGTTTACTATTTTCGTCTTCTATCCGGTAGTTTTAATTCCGGAAATTTCAAGTCTGTTGAATTTTCAATTGTTGCCGTGGTACTAGCTCGTATCAATCTGTTTTGTTGTTTCAAAACAGCAGGTCACTTAGGCACCAAATAAACGTGTGTTATATATCGACAAACAACAAACACGCATATATATAAAAATATATCAAGTGATATTTTTATTAATGAACGATGGACCGTGTAGCCTAGTGAACAGAGAGTGAGAGCGCGCTTCCAAGGGTTGACGGGGGGGGGGTCGTATCTGTTCCTCCTCTCTGCCTCTCTGCCCAGACTCGTCTGTCGTGAAATCCGTGCCCGAGGTCTTTTTATCTCCAAACCAGTACTTCCGATTTTTTGCCTCGCCTACGCACGCCCACGTAATTCTCAGAGACACCTGTTCTGTTTGCCTCTTGTAGCCATTTCCGCTACTGCCGGAAATAAGGTCAAACAACCATCCGTTCCTTTCAACGGCCGGAAAACGCCCCCGCTTCCTCACTTCCTCGGGTGGGCCTAGATTGTTATATTACAGAGGTATTGAGAGGGTTACCATTTGCTTTTGCTTATATCGACGATGTCCTCATTGCTAGCAATGACATCAAGGAACATAAAGACCATTTATTACAAGTTTTCGAGAGACTAGCACATTTCGGCTTGAAAATCAACATAAGCAAATGTGATTTTGCTGTCTCGAAATTGAACTTTTTAGGCCACATGATAGACGAACAGGGAATCACACCTATCCCAGAAAAAGTCACAGCCATACAAAATTTCCCACAACCAACATCACTGCGACAACTTCGAAGATTTCTCGGTTTGATAAATTACTACCGTAGATTTATTCCGCGTTGTTCCAGAATATTAACCCCGCTAACAAACATGTTGCAGCAACAAAAAAATAAAAATGCAAAAATTCAAATTGAAGGAGAAGCTTTAACTGCTTTTCACAATGCTAAAAAAGCATTAGCAGATTTTACCAAGCTCTCCTACATTTCTAATGACAACACTACAACACTTTCACTAACAACAGACGCGTCAGGAGACTCAATTGGAGCAGTCCTACAACAAAAACAAAATGGCTTGGAAAAACCAATATCCTTTTTCTCAGTGAAATTGAACACTGCACAACGAAAATACAGCACCTTCTCAAGGGAGTTACTGGCAATTTACTTGTCCATAAGGCACTTTCGTCACTTACTCGAAGGACGAGATTTCACCGTTTTCACTGACCACAAACCACTTACTTACGCCTTACATGTAAATACCGAGAAATATACGCCCAGAGATACTCGACAACTGGACTATATATCACAATTTACCTCGGATATCCGATACATAAAAGGTTCAGACAACATTGTGGCAGATACACTTTCACGCTCTACAATACAATCTATTGAGTCGGTAGATCTCACCTTCGAGCTCATTGCAGATGAACAAAAAAAAGATGCCACATTAGACAAACTAAACGACACTTCCCTACAGCTGAAGGAACAGCCTGTTCCATTTGGAACAAAAACAATACTTTGCGATGTCAAAACTGGTCACTCTAGACCGTATATACCACCATCACTAAGAAAAAGGTTATTTACACATTTCCACAACCTTTCACACCCTGGACGCCGAGCAACCGCAAAATTAATCAGCAGCCGTTTTGTTTGGCCTAATATGCACACTGACATAAAAAACTGGACTCAAACATGCTTGAATTGTCAGAAGAGCAAAACAAACAGACACACAAAGTCTCCTCCAGGACAATTAAAAAAACCAGACGGTAGGTTCACAAACCTACACATCGATATTGTCGGACCATTGCCAATAGCAAATGACTGTCAATATATACTTACTATCATTGACAGATTTACAAGATGGCCTGTGGCCGTCCCACTTAGAGATATATCAGCAGAGACTATCTCTAAAACCATATTACGAGATTGGATCGCAGTCTTTGGTTGTCCTTCAGTAATAACAACAGACAGAGGCTCCCAATTTCAATCAACGCTTTTCGATGAATTTACAAAGTTATTGGGAGTCAAACATATAAAAACAACAGCATATCACCCCTGCGCAAATGGATTAATCGAAAGATTCCATAGACAACTTAAAACAGCTTTAACAGCTAACAACAACTCCAGAACATGGTTTGAAAATTTGCCTCTTGTTTTATTGTCAATAAGGAATGTTATCAAAGAAGACTTGGGATGTACAGCTTCCGAAATGGTTTTTGGAACATCTTTAACACTTCCAGGTCAATTTTGTGAAAAAAAACACTTCCTTACAACCAACTACAACTTTTGTAAAAGATTTTAAACACAAAATGAACGATTTAGTTTACACACCCACAAGAACACAAACTAAAGAACTTTACACACCAAAAGACCTTCACGACTGCAAATACGTTTTTATTCGAAATGATGCAGTCAAAAAACCTTCGTGTCCTACCTACTCCGGACCTTTCCAGGTAGTTGAAAGACACCACAAATATTTTAAACTCGCCATAAAAGGCAAATTTGATACTGTCTCCATAGACAGACTAAAACCAGCGTACTTAGACTTACCAATAAAGGAAAGTACGACTGAACACTCTACAAGTACACAAAATACCACATTGTCCAAACCAACCTCCACGCCGACAAATACACCGACAAACACCACCACAAAAGCTGGAAGAAAGGTACATTGGCCGAAACATCTTAAAACTTATATTACATGTTAATAAATACTTCCATATTTATCAATCTGCGGGGGGGGGGGGTATATGGGATACATTTTTTTTTCTATTAAAATAAGCAACAGGAAGTCACAATAAAACATTCTAGAAAAATTGGATCAAAACGGCAGTAGAATTTAGATTACATTTTTATATTTCTCAACCAATCAGCTAAAAACTTAGAATAAGAACATTCTAGAAAAATAGGATCGGAAGTAAATTAACACAAAAATATTTAGGCCCCAAAACAAAATAGTAAAATAATAAAGCTGATTTTGTCAATAAATGTTTTCACACCCTAATGTTAGGAAGATTCGTTGATCCCCTATTAATGTATATAATACACACAGTTAGAGAAAAAAAGGTCAGTCACCAAGCTAGCCATTAAGTCCGCATGCCACCGATACTTTGTCCGGCCAAGTCATTTCTTCCACGCAAAAGTTCATGACCTAGCTCCGAGGACCTTGAAAAGAAAAAACCGACGAACTTTCTTTCAGCAACGCGACACGCTGTCGCCAACTGAAATGAACTAAATGTAAGTAGGAAAGACTTATTTACGGACTCTGCTAATGTAAACTTATACACATCTTTGAACAAATTTAACTTCTTGACAAGTTTTATTTCCCAAAAGGCAATTTTCGCATCATGTATTTTGTTTGTTTCCACGTACCATTTTATTTTTCACATAATAAATTGTTTGTTGTTTAATGTCCGTTGTGAATTATTCCTTTCACTTTGCGCGATTGTAAAACAGAGTGTTGTATTTGTGGGGGAAATAATCTAGAGAGCCAGACCCGTAAGATACGGAAGCACATACAACCCAGCAAATACCAAATCCCCCACAAGTGCAACAACATTATTTATTGTCATGGTGCCCTCCTAAGAGGAATGAACTTTTCCTCTTGTTATATATAGTTACTTGCGTAACTTCTGGAAAGCAGGTTGACCGCAGTTAGGTAGTACGCAGTTAAAGCCAGTTACTAGTCAGGCAATAAGCATCGTAACTGTACCGTTCGGACTTACTTATTTCTATATTAGTTAATTACTAACACTTACGTTGTACTTATTTCTTGTTATACTAATACACTGTTTTGAACCTACCTCCTGTGTTCCGTGTCATACTTCCGACCAAACCGGTCACTACAACTTTTCAGCGAAGTTTCGCCACAACAACTCCACAACAAATTGGCGACGAAGATCCACAACACTTATGAAATTTGCATATACTGTTGGGACTTCGAAAATAAAAAATAGATAAATAATATTTTCACATTCTTTCTACAACTACAATTTCACCAGTCTAAAATAAACACGTAAAGGCAGACTTAGTGTCGCCTCACGTGGGCATGAGAATGTGGTGAATACGAAATAAAAAATGACTCTCTTCTCTGTTTTCAAATTCACGAGCCAGTACGAAAATCTATTTTGACCAAGAGAGAAAGGGATTGGCTCCGGGCTGAAGAAACGAGCATATGGGAAAATGGACTCTGTCAATGAAAGGGAGAGCGGCTTACAAACTGAGAAAAAGTGACGAGTCCCTGTCAAATCGCTTTTTGATATAAATAGATGAAGAAAGTTGAATCAAAGAGACGAGAGCAGAGAAGAGAGACAGCAACCAGTCACAATGTAGTAGAAGATTCTCAAACCACTGATCGGACACAAATGTTTGGGCGACCACCATTCACTACTTTCTCAATTTATCCTTTGTGTTGCTTTCTTTATTTCTACTTCTTCCTCTTCACCTACGTTAACAAAAAGACAGGCAGAGTCCCATGCGTCTGAATAACCCCGGTGTCAAATTACGATTATCAGCCTCAAATGAGAGCAGCGGAATTTCAAAGAACTCTATTCAACTCCTAAAGCTAAATACCTTAAAATATATCTTTTTATTCATGTTAAATACAACCGTATAACTTTTATGTGAAAAATGAACTCTCTCAAATTGTTTTAAACATTTTAGAATTTACTTCGTGTCCGATGATTTAATATAAACATTTTCGCTTCTTGACAATTCATAGAAACTACGAACGTTTAATGTTTGATTACTTGTCCTGAAACAAGCTACTGAAACTTCAAATGTGTAAATTTGTAAATAAATTCCTAGCCTTGTTTTGTTAAAAATAACACGTGTATTTCCTCGTCAGTATCTCTACATACCTCAATATTAAGTACGATCACCTGACTTTCTCAACACGACAAAAATATCAAATGTTAGCATTCCTTTCAATCTCCGACGTATACAAGAATGTACCAAAAGCCACTTAGAGGGTATTCACAGCAAACACATACAAGAATAATCACAGGGAGTACACGTAAGAGAACTCAATGCAAGCATACACGGAAACAAACATGACTCATTCATTTAAATTACGTCGAAGAAAACCCTCTCGTTCGGGCACTCACGCCATACTGAGATATCAATACAAACGAGATAAAACACTTTCTCGAACACTCAACTATGTTGACTACAGATAAGAAACTTCCTAAGTGAGTTACTTTCATCCACACACACACACACACACACACACACACACACACACACACACACACACACACACACATGTATAAATTCACATCTACGTATATCACACACACTCACGGATCCGAACATACACGGTCATTTGTTTTTGCAAAATTTATTTCTCTAGACTTTTTGCAACGTCCAACACTTTTAAGAACACCTTTTCACTTTTATTTAATTGTTACCATTGATGCTATTAAATTGTATTCAAATTTGCTTGACGGTGCTGTTTTTTATTAATTTGTAAGCATTTATCAATTTATCTCATTTATAGCCAGCCGAGACATCAACTTCCCTTTCTTCTACAGGGGATTAGCACTAAACACAACCATTCGATCGTTAAGACAAGGCCAGCAACAATCACCAGTAGCTCTATGCAACCATATATATACATACATATATATATATATATATATATATATATATATATATATATATATATATCCAAAACGAAAATGGCATGTAGGTAAAATCCCAAAACGGATTCTATTAATATTACTCTCATTAATATTAAAAACGATCCTGGTTGAGGGATCGATATAAATAGTATTATCAATTTACAAATCCAAATATGTATATTTTCAAATAAAACTCCGAAAATTACAAATGTCGTATGGCCATTTCAGCGAGGAAAGACCTCGCTTCTTCAGCGATAATTTTTTTTATTATACAAATACAGGGCAAAATTCATATACGGGAAGTTTACTCAAAAACAAATTCATACACCGGAAGTTTACATGAAAGAAGGAAAAAATAAGATAAAATAAGAAAGAATAATAGGAGGGGTGTTAAAAGAGAGAGTAGATTTTGTTAGAAGGTTGTCGTCTAGACATTGATACAGAGGGTAGGGAAGAAAGGGAAAAGAAAAGAGAGCCAGCAAAAAGGATTCAAGATTCGATCATTGAAAAGGACATTTAGATAACATTTGTGTTAAGAAATCAAAATTAAACGTGTTACAGGAAAGTAAGTGGGGGAAAGGGAAACCGGCAAGAAAGGGGAAAAAAGAAAACAACGGGGTAGGCAGGGGAAAAGTTAAGGGAGAGATGAGGGAAGAAACAAAAAAGAAAAGATCACGCCAGACAGCCGTCGTAAGAAATACCAGCTAAAGGAGAGTGGAAAGTAAGGGATAGATACAACAAATGGAAATAGAAAAAGAAAAGAAGAAAGAAAAAGGAGGAAAAGGAAAATAGAGAAAAAAAGATAACATGATGTAACAATCGGCTCTACCAAACATTTTTTTAAAAAAAATTCCGTTTAAAATAATATCGTCTTACTATTGTAGGGATAAAATTACTTAAAATTCTACAGAAGAGGAGGAACAAAAAAGGAAATATTGTATTGGAGGGGGTCTAAACTGAGAATTTTTATAAATAATATGTATACATTTATACACATACATACACACACACACATATATATATATAGATATATATATAGATATGCATGTGTGTGAGTATATATATATATATATATATATATATATATATATAAAGAAAATATATGAATACACAAAATAGAAGGGAAAATATCTAAGATAGAAAGATTGTTATAAGAAATTCTAAAGATATAGATAATTGTTGTGTAGATCATAGATTTCCTTAAGTTATTTCATTATATCAATAAAATGATTATTGATATGAATGAAGCACTAAAAGGATAGATGAAAACATTTTCAAAAATTATACAACTATATACTTACAGACGCATACGATCATCCATATATATGAGCACATAAATCCAACTGCACCTAAGACATGGATATATATACACTCATATAGACACATACTCACACTTACATATCTAATCTAAATTTATTTATAAATGGAACTGTGTGTGTGTGTGTGTCCGTTACCTATAGACTCTGAAACGGCTGAACCGATTTTCTTGAAAATTTACACAGTTCTACTATGAGCGTCTGCGAATGTTCTTAGCTAGGTTTTGTGTCGAGGTACCCCCCGATAAATATCCAAAATCGATAATCGAAACAAATCGAGTTATAGAAGGAGTGGTCCGATTTTAATCATATTTGATATACTCATAGACAAATACATAAGAAACGATATTCAGAAGTTTCAAGGTTGCAGTTCTTACAATAGTGCAGAAAATCGATAATATATATATATATAAAAGGTAAGATGTTTGTGTGTGTGTATGTTTATCTACCTGTATGTCTGTATTTTTTTCAGCCCTTTTATTTTAGTTTTTGCTTCGGGTTTGGCTCTAAGTAGGTATAATTGTAGTTCTTAGTCTCAGCCATGATACCATTTACTCAGAGGACTTATTTAGCCTTCAAAATTCAGTTTACAAAGAAAAAACGTATTTGATATCGATACCAGGAAATCAAAATTTGACTTACATCCATTCATTTTTCTTTCAGTCTACCGTTTCACTTTAAATGGAAACAACTATTGCTTTTTAGTCTTTTGTGCCAACGTCCAAAGAGTCTGAGCTCCAGGAACATGGATTAGTTTTAAAGCTTTCATCATACCCGAGCAACGCCGGGCTATACTGCTAGTATATATATATATAAACAGACACACACACACACACACACACACACATATATATATACATTTTCACATTTTATATATATATATACATTTTCACATTTTCACCCAATTTTCAAAATTAGAAGAAATTATAACGTTTTCATCCAGGGTTGTACTGCCATACACTTAGTCATAATTTCTGTTCTTTCATTCAGTAATTCATTTTAGTTTGGGAATAAAATAATAGCTAACTTTATGGCAGAAAACTAGGTCGCGTAATAACTCGTTTACAAATGAAAAATATTCAAAAGTTCTACAATATAATTGTATCGAAAACCTTTTATTACAAATGTGTAATGGTCTAATTTTATTATAACCAAAAACTAAGTAATTAAATAATATATATATATATATATATATATATATATATATATATATATATATATATATATATATATATATTAAAATGAAACTTAGAAAAGTACATGTGTCGAATGAACATTTCTTCGGAGTACATTCGCTTCAAAAAGTTTTTAAACAAATATATGGTCTGTCCAATGTTTTATTCAATTTTTCTAACTTCTGACTAGATTGTTTAAAGTCAGAATTAACTTTCCAAACTTCATTTAGTGTATCCATTCAAATTCTTTCGACTGTCGTTGCGTAGCAGGGCTGCCGTAGTCAACAATATGTACAGATCCGTGAGTTTGTGTGATGTAGATGCGAAAATATATATGTGTGTGTGTTTATGGACAAAGCAAGCCAGTGAAACTTTAAATGCGTATCTTGCAAATAAATTCCTTACCTTGTTTCGTTAAATGTGCGTTTTTTAACACACTTCAATTCAGTACACGATCTAGAAGGAGAAAGATACCCTATTTAATATTGGCCATTGTATAACAATAGTTTTCTTTGCTTTGAGTCATATATAATATTTTGGTGTTATCTATTATCAATACATGTTATTTAGTTTCTTTTCGAAAGAAAATATTCAAATAAACCAGTGATGCTTTTTTTCATGGGTAATAACTCGTAACACTCAATTTCAAAATCTAAGGAACGTAACTCAGATCTTTTAAATAATGCAACATTTTGTTTCATTAACTTAAATAACTGAATCATTTAAAAATAATTTAAGCAGCATAGTCAACAGTATAGTCATTGTTTATATAAAAAAAAACAATTATTATTTTTTAAAATAAAATCCGTTTTCTTTGAAATGGTTCGATAATTTACATATGATAATAATAGCAAAAATTAACAGACTTGGTTATTCAAATAAAGTTACGCCCCTTTGACATTTTTAGCGTAATTTCTCATGACAGAATGCATTTAAAGTTTAAATGCATTTTTTTTTAGAAATTATGCTAAGACTAAAAACATTTCTATTCTATTTTAATTTCGTTCAATGTAGATTGTGATGTTGATCTTAAATGTACGAATTTATTTATTTAGTTATTGTGATTTATTTATAAAAGCTGACAAATTTTGCCAAATATTTAATCAGAGTGATATTCTATAAAAAATTAAATACTTAGGTTAGGTAGATGAATAATTTCTTTCTTCATAACTGTGCTTAAGGGATACTAACAACACGACCGAGACAGAACGCCTGTTCGATAAGCGGGACTTATGTGCTGACGTCACTAAATGTAGGATAAACTAGGAGAAATATTTTCATTTAGTTTCTTGACTCGGCTTGCATTTGTTTTGTAAATATTTTGTAAATTTTTTCAGTGAAATAATTTGCAAAACATTATATATGGCTGTACTGTCCTAAAAGATAAAGAAAATTATAAAAAATTATCCAAAAGACAAGGTTTTATAACATCAGATGCATGGATACGTGCTGTCAAAAGGGGGGAAAAAATTTAGTAATGAGTAATTATTTGTAAAAAAAACATTAAAACTTTATGGTTAAATTAATTTAAAGACTTAATAATTCACGATCTATTGAAACAAAGTAATGAGATGGCCTACACTGTTATTGAATACTGTGGATGGCATTTCAACTCATCATTTTTAATGACATTTTCGATACAAATACTTAATGGACATTTTTATAAAAAATTCTAATAAACATTTAAAAATAAGCTGATCAAATATTGCACAGAAGAACTAAAAATTATATATGTATTACCTGGTAAGTTTCAAACTGATCACCTTGATAAATTTGGCCAGTTCCTGCAACTTGGCAGAGATCAATATAATATATATCAAGTGTTTGAGTGTAAAAAAAATTCAGATTGATATTAGTTTTAAAATTGAGACAGCCTACCACTTATTAACCAAAATATTTATTTCAAGAATTTACGGCTATTTTTAGGTGATTCATAGGGCTCTCTACTAATGATACTATGACAAATGCTGTTCTCTAATTATGTAGTTATTGGTAAATTGACAAAAAATGCTGTGTTCATTAAATAAGATAACTAGAAACACTATTTACATTATTCGGACTATTGTCTTCATCTTCGTTGCCATCTTCTCCGACCTTCTTCAAGTGCTAGGAATTTCAAACCGAACCCTTTATTACGATCACAGGAGTATATCATACTCATTCCTTGATGCGAAGCCGCTTCTGGTAGCGATGAGTTATCTCGCTTTAACCTGACGTTCGTAAGTTATTTGTTCGCAACTACTGGTATTGAACTCACAACTCAAAATCACTGGAACTAACCAACGTCTATATCCACTGGGCCATGTGTCTTTGATTTAAATTCTGGGACTTAAAAACCTTTTTTTTTTTTTTTTACCAGAGTTCGTATTGCTATTTTTTTTTATGTTAATGGTTTTATCTAGTATTTTTCTGAAGTTCATATTGCAATTTTTGATGTTGATGGTTTTGTCGCGGGATAAGAAATTAAGAATTAAAATCAATCTTCTTCTTCACTTTTACAAAAATTCACAATGACGTGTGAAATCCTGGTTTTTCCCAAATAGAAAAAAGACTATGTGATTAAAGAAAAAGTCGAAATCAGATTTCGCAAATAAGTGTTAATTTGATTTTTGACCAATGAGAGCGACTTACAAGACTTGAAGACTTAGCTATCCAGTGCTAACTTCAAAAGGACTATATAAATGACCTCCATCAGCGTCAACCTGTCAGTCAGATGAAAGCGGCGAGGAAAACAAAACTAAAATGTAACTTCAACTTCAAATCGACCCGGAGATAAGGTCAGGTAGCACCTTGTTCTCTTTCTCATTCTTTCTCGTGTACTGATTCCTTTTACTTCTTCTTCTCCATCCAAAGACATTCCGACTGAATACATACGTACGTACGCATATACTCTTTCAACAATTACTACTGCGAACATTTTCTACAAATCTTGATACCTTTAACTTTCTCACTGAACATTGATTTCTACGAATTCTTATTATTCTTTCCTTTAATCAATTCCTATTTTAACATGAAAAATGTATATTTTTATTCTTACATTATTCAACACACTAATCCACACATTCCAACCTGCTACCAACCTTCTGATGAAAACCTTCTGATGATGATAATTCTGGATAAAACTTGTAAGCTGTAGGGAGTTCGGTTATGTATGACACAAGGCCGAATCAAAGAAACATTAACCATCTCCCCAAATCTTCAGTGGTAACCCCCAACGTACAAGAAACATGCATCCAATGGCTACATTTTTCTCTAGTATTTGTGAAAATTTTATTCTTCTTTCGTTTCTTTGGTTTTTCTTTCTCGCTTTTTCTCCCTGAGGCCGTTGAGAAGTTGAAATGCCTATGCTGTACCATGTGTGGCATATCTCGCCTCTGATTGGTTGGCCCTCTTTGACAGTATTTGAAAGAGCAGGAACCATCATTTTTTAAATTTTCGCCGACTATAGCAGTCCAGAAAAGTTTAGCTCCGTCAGACAAAAGATGTAAAATGAAGTTTGAATTTGCGGGCTTGAGTAGCTCGCTAGAGAAGGAAAAAAAAGGGGGGGATCCCTTCGGACGTACAGAGAAGAAACAACATTGGATACAACTTCTTCCAGAGGAAGAAGGAAAGTTTTATTTCTACTAAAGAAGAACAAAGTTTCCCAGGTCAGCCAATAACCCACGAGGGTTGGAAAAAGGAACTTTGGAACATCGGACATTGAAAGAAAAAATAAAAAAAGGAAAAGAGAGTCCTAATTCAGCGGCTAGAGGGAAGCAATTCTCCCCTAAGTTCTCTCCCTTTGCAGAAATGGCAGGAAGGGAGAAGATTTCTTAAAAAAGGAAAAAGGAAAGAAAGAAGATAGGCCTCAGGACTAGCAAGGTAATTGTGAATGGCTTTTAATCTTTTTTTGTGGTACTTTGAAAAAACGAACCAGTTTTACAGTCAGTACACAATTCCTCCCAGTTGTTAATAAAGCGTGTTTTTTTCTTTAATTTAAGCCTTTTGTTTTATTATTTTTTTTTCCTTTCACTTTGTTCACAGCAGGAATTTTTTTACGAAACAAAAATTCCTGCATATTTTTTATCAAAGCCTATATTGCAATTTTTGATGATTTTCTCTAGTACTCCGTATTACTGGTTTCCATATTGTATTCATCTTAGTGCTTGGTCGGCTTAGGAGATCTTTGTAGCCTAGCATATGCGCTGATTTCTTAAATTTACGTAGTTTCCAGTAGTGTTCTCTGTCTATTATTTCAACTTAATCCCATAGGGGGCAGTGATCCCCTTTCCCCTTCCATAGACAAATACTAGAAACAAGTTAACCCCCCACCCCCCCAAAAAAAGAAAGCTTTAAACCTTTCCCTTATGTAACTTTTTTTTTCTACAATTATTTAAAATTGTTTTTTTTTTTTACTTATGGTGTAAGAAAAATGCGAGATGGTAATACTGAGTTTAAATTGTGAGTTTGAAGTCAAAGGAAATTAGCCATGTACGTAACTTTGAATGTTTTGGCAGATAATAATCATTGTTTTCATGTGAACTCTTTGTGCGTTAACGAGAAATCGAAGATCCGAGTACGAATTCCAGCTGAATTCGTCGCATTCACCTACATGCAAATATCCTTTGGTAAAGGATCTGTTGCTTTTCTCTCCAGCTATGGGTTAAGTAGTAGGACAGACTGGGTTCTATAGCCTTTGTTCGCAACCAGTCTACCACAGAAAGTAATAGCAACCTACTGTGGAAAAATCTTCTGTTCTTTCGAGACATGATCGCCCAAGCATGTATCAAGTATGGCACTTAACTGACTGACTTGTTGTGATGATCACGATATTGAAAATTTTAAAAAATTGTTGTCTAGAGATTTTCAAGTTCTTTTGAATAATTTTTGTGTTAGGAAAAATAATAAAGACAAATTAACCAAAAAATAGAAAACTTCAAACTTTCAGCTAGATTTCCCATTATTATATCATATATCTATATAACATTTTTTCTACAATTATTCAAAATTTGTCTTTTATTTTCTACTTACGGTGTTGAAGAAATTCGTGACGATAATACTGAGTTTAAATTGTGAGTTTCAGGTCAAATGTAGACTAAACATGGATCAGAATCCGAGAAAAGGATAAGATAAAGAATAAGCAAAGTGTATGCTATATTACGAGGATGATTTTTTTTTAATTTATAGATGTGTATGATGAGCGTCCAGATAATTTAATTAAAAAAAATACAAGTACTGTTCGAGGTTTTCTTAGCTCAAATTTTTCTTGCTAAAAAGATAAACGTTACTTTTATGACCTGAAAAGGAAAAGGAGATTAAATTCTCATTGACGCACATATTAACAACGTGTCTGAGTGAACTGTTGTTCGATAGTGAGAATGTTACAAGTTTCTGTGTGTAGAAGAGAAAAGTGGGGTCGATTCTCATTGGTTTAGAATGACTGAATTAATGATAATTATAATTGTTATAAATATTTTTGATACTACAATTAATTTTTTATTTTTTACAGACACGAAACCATGGCAGTATAACTGATTTTTTTTATCTCTGTATTTCTTCATGGACACGACACTATCATAAAATATTATGTTCAGTCAGTATATTTATTATAAATCTACTTGCTTCCATTAACATCTTCAATTTGGTAATTTAAAAAATGTTTAGTAGATTTCATGCTTCAACATTTATTTTATTGAACTTAGCTAATTTTGCTACAAAGATAAAATAGCTTGGTTGATTGTTTGATTGGTTGATTCATTTTCTACAGCTTATCAACATGCTTCTGTGTGTAGAGGAGAAAAGTGATGAAAATCTTCTGCCTGCTAAGTCATGATCTCTTTCAAGACATGATCGCCCAAGCATGTATCACGTATGGCACTTTTTCTAAAGAGGTTTTTTGAAGCCAGGTTTTTCTTTTTCTTTTTTTTTTTTTTTTTTGTTTGCATTGTAAGAATTTGTTTTTTAGTGATACAAGTCTTACTAATTAATGAATCCATAGCCGTGGGAAGAAGAGGCAGATTCACACCTTTCCCAAGTGTATTTGTGTGTAAGTGAATATAACGAACCACATGGGAATTTAAAATATTTATAAACTTAATAAGATTTGTGGTTCCGTTTTGTTAGAATCGTAGGTAAGGGAGAGGAAAAAAAATTCTTCGTTTCACTGTTTTTCATGCTTTGTTTTCAATATTTGTACTTTTTAATTTTTTTTTCAGAATAATTTAATTTAATGTTTTTTTCTTTTCCTGTTTTTTTTCATATTAAGTTTATAAATATTTTATGTTTAATTTAAAAATGATTTTCGTATTGTAAGATATTGAATAGCATTATAGTTCGTCTGTGTGTTTCCCCTGCTCCTCCTTGGGCCGCATGGTATCGCAAAATGAAAATGCATTGCTGTAAATATCCAAATAAAAACGGAAATTCTCTTTGAAGAAGGACGAAATTTCAAAGAAAATAGCTTCTGTTTAGTGGATATGAAATGCTTTGTCTTTTGCTAGTTACTCCTAACTAGGGGAATGGATTTTTTTTTTACAAGACTACTTCTCTGAACTTATACTAAGTATATTCTTAACATTTTAATATTTGTTCTTTCTTTCTTCCACTCCTCATTTTTATTTCTTTATATATATATATATATATATATATATACGGGATGTTACCAACCCGGTAGAATAAAGAAGAAAAAAACTACAAAGGGCGGAGGAATTCTTAATGAATCAATGGCCAGCTAACTAGAGTTGGTGTCTCAATAAACACCGTGGAGAAGGCAAGAGGATACCACTCCACTATTTCTATCCTGCGTAAAATCATGGCTATACAACAAATACATATTAAACCTAACGGCGTGAAGGGGGTTGCTCCCAAAGAAAGCAATTCCTCGCCCGGTAAGGACCAACATGGGCAACAGGTGTCACCTAACCGTCATCCGGCGACTATTAGCAACAACGGCGTAAAGGGGACAGTTTTTCCCAAAATATGTCCCTCGCCCGGGAAGGAACGACATGAGCAACAGATGTCTCTGGACCGTTACCCTGCGACTGAGCGTAACAAAGAAAGGATTACCTTGGGGACATGGAACGTCAGGACGTTAAACAGCTGTTGACAACTAGAGTATGTCAAGCAGGAAATGAACAGACTAAAAATCAATATTCTGCGAATATGCGAAACCAGATGGTCAAATAATGGCGACTTCAACAGCGACAACCATAGGGTAATATACGCCGGAAGCAAAAATAATGAAAAAGGAGTCGGCTTAACACTGGACAAAGAAATGAAGAAATGTGTTTTGGGATACTGCCAGTTCTCCGAAAGAGTTCTCCTGGTCAAACTGAAAGGGAGACCGTTCAACATAGCAATTGTAGTCATCTATGCACCAACAACACAAAGCACCGAAGAAGAAATAGAAACCTTTTACTCCACTCTATAGAGGGCCAAGGCTCAATGTAAAAGCAAAGAAATCAGGATCATCATGGGAGATTTGAATGCCAAAGTAGGCAAGGAGGGGGAAGGTGTGACAACTGGAAACTTTGGGTTAGGATCCGCAACGAACGAGGAGAAAAATGAGTGCAATGGTGCATGGCAAATGACCAGGTAATAACTAACACCTGGTTTCAAGAACATCCACAACGTCTATGGACATGGAGAAGCCCAGGAGGCGACACAAAAACCAGATAGACTACATAACCATTAACAGCAGATTCAGAAATACAGTGGTTCAAAGCAAAACCTATCCAGGTACTGACTGTGGAAGCGACCACGTCCCAGTCAACTGCAAATTAAAAGTGAAACTCCGGAGATTGAAGAAGCCTAATGCAGCACCAAAACTGATGTACAACACACTCGTAAATGACCTCAAACTGCAGAAAGAATACACTAACAGCGTAAAAACCAAATACGAAGAACAAACTAGGAAAGGATACTCAAAATGGGACTCGCCAAAGGAAGGAATACTGACATCAGCAAATAACATTGCCCCAAAGGAAAATAGGCACAGAAAGTAAAACGAGTGGATGACAGAAGAGATTCTGGACATGATGCAAAGGAGGCAGAAAATTATATCAAGACATGGAACGGAGTACAGAGAACTACACAAGGAAATAAGAAGAAAATGTAGACAGGCTAAAGAGAAATGGCTCAATGACAAATGTGCAGAAGTAGGGAGATTGAGCAGGAATAATAAAGCAGACATGCATAAGGAAATAAAAGAACTGACAGGACAAAAAACCTGTTCTATAACAGGATGTATAAAATCCAAGGATGGAACAATCATTTTGTAGAAAGAGGAAATACTCCAACGATGGGGAGAATATATAAAAGATCTTTTCCACGACAAGAGAGAGCAACCAATATTACGCAAAGATGAGGACGGACCGGAAATATTAAAGTCTGAAGTGGAATCTGCAGTAGCCAAACTGAATAGAAACAAAGTAGCGGAACCAGACGGCATGGTCATAGAGCTGCTGATAGCCCTGGAAGAATTTGGTATAGAAAAAATTACTGAAATAATAAATGAAATATATAACAATCGGGTTATACCAGATAATCTCAGCAAGTCTATCTTCATTGCACTGTCTAAGAAGCCAGGAGCAAACGAGTGCGAACTCCACAGAACCATCATTTTAATGAGCCATATAACAAAACTGATCGTCCGAATCCTGATGAGTGAGAAGCGGAATCAGGCCAGAGATAGGACAAGAACAGTGTGGTTTCGTTAAAGACATGGGAACAAGGAATGCCATATTTATGATTAGGATGCTCTCTGAAAGAGCAATACAAATGAAGAAGGACTTATACCTGTGCTTTATTGATTATGCGAAGGCATTTGACAAAATACGCCACAAAGAACTGATGGAGATTCTCGGCAGCCTGGACATATTTGGAAAAGACTTGAGAGTAATAAAGAATCTTTACTGGCAGCAAACCGCTTTCATACGGACAGGTAATGAATTGAGTACATATACAAAGATAGAAAGGGGCGTAAGACAAGGATGTGTCTTTTCACCGGATCTGTTCAACTTGTACGGCGAGAATATTTTGAGGACCCTAGAAGTTAAGCCTGGATTCGTAATCAGAGGCCATAATTTAAGCAACCTAATGTACAGTGCTGATAGCAGACACAGAAAGGAAACTACAAGACTCTTACAGAAGGTAGCAGAAGAAAGTAACAAGAAAGAACTAGAAATAAACTGCACGAAAACTGAATGCATGGACATCAGTAAAAATAGCAGCCCAAAATACCAAATACAGGTCGGGGATACCAGAATCATGCCGGTACAAAAATTTAAATACCTGGGAAGCGTTATAACAGAAGACGGAAAGTGCGACACAGAGATCCGAAGGCGAATTGGCATAGCGAAGGAAGCATTCCAGAAGTTGAGTATGGTATTAAGAAACAGGACAATTTCCCTAGAAACTAGGAAGAAATTACAGGAATGCTACGTGATGTCCGTCCTTCAATATGGCAGTGAATGCTGGACAATATCATCAAAGATGAAGGAAAAACTTGAAGCAACTGAAATGTGGTTCTACAGAAGGATGCTGCGAATCTCATAGATCGAGCATGTAGCAATGATGAGGTCTTCGAAATGATGGAAACAAAAAGGAAATTAATACTGAGCATCAGGAAGAGACAGCTGAAGTTTTTGGGACACGCAATGAGGAAAGAGGGCCTGGAGAACCTGATACTAACAGGCCAATAGAGGGAAAAAGAGACAGGGGAAAGCAACGGATAACATACTTGAAGGATCTAATCAGGTGGATGACAGAACGAGGATTGCACGGTGTAACAAGAAATGGCGTGCTCAGAGCCACCAGTGATAGGGAAATGTGGAAAGCCATGATCGCCTACGTCCTGAAGGGACAGGGCACATAGAAGACGAAAACTAGATTGGTGGCAATCTATCATCATTTTACAGTTGAAATAGCTAGATGCAACAGTAAGTTTTATGTTAGCAATTTCTTCTATTTCTTGCTTGTGGAATTCTCTTTTGGTTTTCCAGTCAAGTCTGTTCTTCAAAAAAACTACAAAAAGCTCTAGTAAACGTTGGAGTATTTTTTAAAAAAGGCCAAGACTTACAACACTAGAAATATTATGAACACATTGTGTCATGAAGAAAAGCTGGCAATTATGTTGTATCCAGACCAAAGCAGCTTGTTAAATGAGAGGTCTGGATATTTACCCAAAGTCTCGCCACTGAGATGGGATGTGACACAAGGTCGAGTTTAACGTGGGAAATCCGAGCATGTACACTCGGGTAAAGGGTCAAAATTTACCCAGCGCCTGCAACCGCAAGATTGGGCACTTTAGATTGTCTATTCTTTCCAGCCTAATTTCCGTCCGTAAACGGAGCCCCGACTCAGTCGAATTCTGCCCGAAGCCAGAGAGCTTGTCAGACAGCTTTTAGTTCGTGTGGAACTCTGGATATTTACCCTGAGACGGGATGTGGTACAAAGCCAGGCTTTACGTGGGGAAGCCAAGCGTAGACACTCGGGCCAAGGGTCAAAGTTTGCCCAGCCTTTTTAATAATTTTTCAATGTCTTGACCCATTTTGGTTCAGTATATATAACTTCTCATAAGAGATTTCATATTTGAAGTTCATTAATATCTGCTTTTATAACATGATAGGTATTACTACTCTTTGGGCAAACATTAGTACTCAGTCACATAGCGATAAGCGTTCAAGTCTTACATCCTTTTAATCGTTATTTTTTATTTTCGAAATAAACAAGTCTTGTTCTGCTTTTATTTTCATTTCACCCAGAGTAACTGGTAGTTCGTTGACTATATTGCATATTATATTTTTAATTTCTATTACACTTTTAATGCTGCAATAACAGTATCCTCAGACGGTTTAGTATCTTTTTTGTATCAATCCTGATCAACCTTCTGCATCATGTCCTAATTTTTTGGACGGTTGGTATTCTATTCTAAAATCGTAATTTAATAAAATTGTACCCAGTGTTGTAATATGTTCGCTGTATGCATAGGGATTGCTTCTTTTTTTTTTTTTTTTTGTCGAACCAAAAATTGATAACAGAACTGTGGTCTGTCTGTAAACGAAAACTTCTTCCATGTATAGATTTGTATGATTTTTCATTGCAAATACTATTGTTAACACCTCTTTCTCGATTTGGCTGTAGTTTTATGTTTCTGTCGGTAGCATGTACAACAGATTTCATGTTACCATAATCATCTTTATGTAGAATTACCGCTCGTATACCATAGTCACTAGCATCTGAAGCCAATACGATTTCTGTTTTCAGGTCATCGTGCGCTAATGGTAAGTCTAACGTTAGTATTTTACTGGTTACTTCAAACGCCTTTTGTCACTCATCAGTCCAGTTCCACTTTACGCATTTTGAAGCAAATTGTTCGGTGGAGCTCTCAAATTCTGCATATTAGGTATGTAAATTTGATTGCTAGTTCTAGAAATGCTTGTAGACTAGTAACGTTTGTTGGAGAAGGCATATTCTTAACTGTACTTGCTCTTGACGGATGTAGTTGACGATCATTTTTGTCAATCATTTTTGTTCCAGGTACTTGATTTTGGGCAAAAATGTTCGCACTTTTCCTCACTAAGTTTGTACTCGTACTTTCGTATTTTTCAAAAATTATTTTTATATGATCGATATGTTGTTCCTTTGATACACTTTTAATCAACATATCATTCAGATAATCAACTGCGAATCAATCTGCAAGCATAGTGTTCATAATTTGTTGTCACTTTTTATCCCAAAAGGAAATCGGTTGAAATTATAGAATACCTTGTGCGCATTTATCAATATTAACTCTGAACATCCTACTTTATTTTGTATGTGCAAATATTCCTCAGAAAGATACAAAATTTTCAAACGTTTAATTTTGTAAAAAGTTCCTCTTGACTTGGTAAAGGGTAGTTATGTGATTCTAAACATTTGTTTATCTCAGTCGAAAAATCAGCACAAACACGAATTCTCTCTCTCTCTCTCTCTCTCTCTCTCTATATATATATATATGTTTTTTTGTTTTTTTTACATACACTGCTAGTAATGGTCAATTTTTCAGTTACCCTCATTTTTTCAGGTATAATTTTTTGTTGACTTGATCCACGGTTGCGTTTCGGTTTAAATACTGGCATCAAATCTTTTTTTACTTGAAATTTTGCTTTGACTTTAGAACACCGACCCAACTCATCTGACAGAACACTGTGGGGGATTTGGTATTTGCTGGGTTGTATGTTGATTATTTCCCCCACAAATACAACACTCTTTTTTGCAATCGCGCAAAGTGAAGGAATAATTTACAACGGACATTCAACAACAAATAATTTATTATGTGACAAAATAAAATGGTATGTAGAAACCAACAAAATACATGATTCTAAAATTGCCTTTTCGAGAAATATAAACTTGGCAAAAAGTTAATTTTTGTCCAAAAACGTGTATATGTTTGCATTATCAGAGTCTGTAAATAAGCCTTTCCTACTTACATTCAGTTGGCGGCAACGTGTCGCGTTGCTCAAAGAAAATTCGTCGGCTTTTCTTTTTAAGGTCCTTGGAGCGAGGTCACGAACTTTTGGCATGGAAGAAATGACATGGCCGGCAAAGTATACGGTGGCATGCGGACTTAATGGCCTGCCTGGTGACTGCTTGGTGACTGCTTGGTGACTATATTCACTAGCCTCCCCACAAAAGGCCGGATGTGACACATGGTCATTTTAAAGTGGGAGTTCCCGGCCATATAGCCGGGCCAAAAATATGTCTGTCTATTTTTACCGAGTCGTGGTTCTGCTCTCCGGCGGAACCACGACTGGGTTTGTGCTCTCTGCTCGGAAGCAGAGAGCGCCCTCTACCGAAGGCAGAGTGCTGACAGTGTCAACAGTAGCAGAGGCAAGTCTGCTACGCAGTGCTGACCTTTCTTTCTAACTGTGTGTATTATATACATTAATAGGGGATCAACTAATCTTCCTAACGTTAGGGTGTGAAAACATTTACTGACCAATCAGATTTATTATTTTACTATTTTGTTTGGGGCCTAAATATTTTTGTGTTAATTTACTTCCAAGCCTATTTTTCTAGAATGTTCTTATTCTAAGTTTTTAGCTGATTGGTTGAGAAATATAATCTAAATTCTACTGCTGTTTTGATCCAATTTTTCTAGATTGTTCTATTGTGTTTCTGTTGCTTATTTTAATAAAAAAAATATGTATCCCATAACACCCAGAAAATATTTTATCAATTCTTCCTTTAAATTTTCACATTGTTTTTTAAACTAGTCACTTGTCCATATATATTTTTGTAATAAATATTATAGTTAATCACATAACTCGAATAATTCCATCCAATCACTATAGAATAAATTTGTAATATCTTTTAATACATAAGCATTAGCTTTTACACGCTTGTTACGAAATAAAACGTTGCAAGTCATCAATAACAGATAACTTCTAACCCGATATGCCACGTGCGATTTTCTAAGTTCTTTTTAATTTGGTTTTGCATTTGCTTTCCATGTAGCTTCATTGATTATCATGACATCACTACCGGTGTTTAGTTACATTTTGCATCCACCTTATTAATTTTCACATACACAATTTTTTGGGGGGGTTTTCTGTAATTAATTTCTTCATTTCAACGCTGTCTACAACTTTTTTGTGTGAAAATTTCCTTGATTCAGTTTTACGGTGTTACATTTATGACCTACTTTTCCACACTTGTAGCACTTAAAGGGACAGTTGATTTCTGATAATCTTCCACAAATGAAATATAGTCTAATTTTTATTTTTCCACATTTGGGGGGGGGGGGGGGGGCTTGTATTTATGCGCATTCTTTATCTTCAACTGTCTCCGTATCGCGTCTCAGATTTAGAATTCTCTGACATTCGTCCGATATTTATTGTAGTGTTATTTTTTTATTCTGTTTCAGTTTCGTTAAGATTCTAGCATGTATTCTTAAGATTCTTTTTGTCCATTAACCTTGAACGAAAATGAATCCCTTAAACATATCCAGAGTCCGCTCATTTAATTTGAATCTTTCACTCTATGTGACAAAATCTTCGTCTTATTTTTTCGTCAGATTGATACACTTCCGAGTATTGCATAACAAACTTTGCTCGCAAAGATTTTAGTCAGTTTTTCACTTCAAAGCAAACTTCTCCTGTTTTTTTTCGGTAGTACAAAATTACACTATTTTTTATGGTCGAGTGGTGCTAACTTTCGCAACAAAATTTAAAATTTTTCTCGTCTTCCCTGTCGCTGCAGTCTTTGTAAAGTGGCTCGTATCGGTAATTTCATCATCTGAATTGTATGTGAATTTTGCTATAGCATTTGTCACCGTCTCAAGAGGGAAAGAAATTGGAGAATTTTTAGTTTTCTTCTGAATTATTTCAATTAACTTCTGTTGTTGTTTCTGGAAGTCCAGGGACTGATATTGTTGTTGTTGAGTTTTTACTACTTGTGCTAATAATACTTTCATATTTTAAAGAATATCTTTTTTTTTCTTTGCGCACAGCAAAGACAAAACTTACACCAACGTGGTTCTAAGTTCTCATCCTCACCGTTATTATATGCACCGCTGCAAAAAAGGGGGGTTTCCTACAACGTATAGGTTTCGCTTCCTCGTCGCCACTGTTATAACTCGCTACTAACGGTTATAATTTTATGTCTCGACTGACTTCAACGGTAATATAATGAAGATTCTATCAGAAATCTACCTGAGCTCTAGATATTTAACCGAGTCCGTAAACCGACCGCCGACTGAGTCGTTCTCTATCCAGAGACAGAGAGCTTGAATGACAATTTCGTGTTCTTGTTGAACACTGAATATTTATCCAAAGTCTCCCCTCTGAGACGGGTTGTGGCACAAGGTCGGGTTTAACATCAGAACCCGTGCTGGGACATCTCGGCCACGGATCAAAATTTACCAGCCCCCACCTATGCGGGATCGGGCACTAAGCTTGTCTATATTTCTCGGTCGAGTCTCAGTCCATAGACCGAGTCCTGAGTGGAGCTCTGCTCGAAGACAGAGAGCTTATTTTTCTCACTCGAGTCTCTCTCCGTCCACAGAATCCCGACTTAGTCATTCTCCGCCCGAAGACAGAGAGCTTAACTGATAATTTCGAGTTCTCAAGAAACTTTTGGATTTTACCCAAGTCCTTTACACTGAAGCAAGATGTGACACAAGCTCATTTTTTAAGGTAGGGTTCCGAGCGATCAAAAATTCTCCAAACTCTTGCATACGCGGGATCGGGTTTGTCTATTTTTCTCAGCCGAGTCTCTACCCGTTTAGGTACCTCTACTCATTTTCAATAACTAACTTTTAAATTTTTTTTTTTTTAATAAAAAAAAAAGATTTCTTGAAACTTTTATTTTAGTTTTAATTGAAAGCTAAATGATTAATTTTACTATTTCCAGTAAGCAATATTCTGGTATATTTCAAACAGAAATTGTATTGATTGGAATCTAAAATTTTGAAATATTTTTTTATTTTTCAATTTTTCGGTCATTTTTGAGCGATCAACACATTTGTAAACAAAAGTTAATTCTCAATTCTAAAAATCTTGCAAAAATAAAATATACATCTGTGACACATTATTTTTTTAAAATTAGTAAATTTAATGTTAAATTAATCTGATTTACACAAGTATTACTTATTTATAGCATGGAATTTAGAATAAAACTATTTCTTAAACACAGAGTTGAACTTACTGACCTTTCTCCCGTATTTGAAATATGATGACAGCTCGACAGATGCGAGATAAGATAAGTTTGTGGCGATCACAAGTTACATCATTTTTTCCTGTTAGGAGAAGAAACCGTAAAACACATGACCTTTAATGCATACATAGAAATTACCATGCAAAAATAAACTTCAAATACTCCCACAAAAAGTTTTAAATTATTTTAAAAATATGATGGCTAGATGATTATTAAACGTTTCAATTTTCGATTAGTAAATATAGTCTTCACAAAATAAATTACCAACCTAACGTCTACAAGTTTTTGAAATAAGTTAAAATATTTGAAAGCTTTCTAAATTATTATAATTAAAAAATCAAAACATTTTTTTTTAAATTTCATTATTAATCGAAAAAAAAAATTTTCTTCAGACAATAATGTTCTTAATTTATATTATTTATCAAAACAATTAAAAGCTTAGCTAATCAAATAATGTCATAATTTTATTGCTTTTTTATTTTTATTTTCGGAGCAAATTTCGGTAAAAAGGGCGAAGTGGTTAAAAATAATAATATACCATTTACATTTCCCAATGAGTTCTGCATTTAACTAATAAAACCAATTTTGCCTACAGAATTTATTTTCTTGAAATTTCGTGAATTTACGTGGAGTGTGGGTAACAAATATAAAAAAATATTTTTACCAAGATTTTAAAAAAATAATGATTTCAAAAATAATTTTATTCATTTTTGAATTGGTCCTGAAAGTTTAATTAAAATCCGAGAATTATTTGATTTTCGCAAGAACTTCCAAATCAGTGTGTTTGTCACCGGAAAAAAAGTGAGTTATGTAATATTACGTTTTCCATTGTAAACTCTCATAACGATTTGGCGTCCCGCTAACTAAAATCGAAACAAGATATTTTACCAGAATTTCGAACGTGTTAGTAAGGATTAAAAAAATTTCAAATGTAATTAAAAAATACTTTGATTTTTCTTCTTAATAATAACATAAACATTTTGATGGAAAAAATTCGTTTTTATTAACTTTAGGGTCTTTTTTCTACACACTATGCTATTTTCTCAGCGATTTAGTGGAGGTACCTACTGCAGACATAGCCCCGAGTCGCTCTCTGCCTGAGAACAGAGATCATGACAAGTGCAAACTCTTAAGGAACTTTAAGTATTTATCCAAATTCTCCCCACTGAGACGGAATGTGACACAAGGTCGGACTTTACCTTGGAAATCCAAGGGTCAAAATTTACCCAGTCCCGGTATACACGAGCCATATTCTGTAGACCAATCCCCGACTGAGTAGTTCTCTGCCCGAATAAAAGAGAAATTGACTGACAGTTTCATGTCTGGATGGAACATTGAGTATTTACAATAATGCCTCCCGAGTGAAACGAATTGTGGCACAAGGTAGGATTTTACATGGAGAACCCGATCGCAGACACTCGGACCAAGGGTCAAAACTTGCACAGCCCCTATTGAGTCCTTTTCTGCCCGAAGTCAGAGAACTCGACCGACAGTTTCGTGTTCGTGTGGAACACTGGCGCTAAACTCTCTTTGGGCACTTTAAGGCGTCTTTCATAGTTCATTTGTGTTACCGTTTTTTTTTTGTTTTTTTTAATATTTTTATTTATTTTAGTACGCAACAGATTATGTGCTTATAATATTTTATAGCTCTCGGGATTCCTCAAATACTCAGATTATTTCATGTACTATGCCAAACGCAAACCTTACAAAACTCACAGAAAAGATACAAAAATTACAAAAATCCACAAATAATAATAACCCCGTCAAGTATAACAATATAATGTCTTCTTCCAATATCGAGTCATGAATCCCTGTCTCTGCCCATTTTTTTAATGTCTGGACGACAAATTTTAAATAATTTTTTTTCTTTCTTAATCCCCCACTTTTTTTTAACTTCCTGTGTATAAATATATTTTTGGGCTCCTTCCGGTTTGTGAATTTCTGTAAGATATTTGGATCGTTGCTGATCAAGCGAGAGTTTTCTCGCTGAAATAGCTATTCAACGAAATGTAATTTTCGAAATTTATTGATATATATATGTACAACATTCTTGTCTGACCCTGAACATATGTATGATAAAATATAGTTTTAAAATATGCTATGGTTATGGGTTAAAGTGCTCAATATTAGAGATAGAGCATATGTCAATATAAAGTAGACATTGTATTCAACACCCAAAAGCGACAGTCCGCACTGACAATTGCATTCAAGCATGAAACAGACTGTTGTCTCTAGGCGTTGACTTCAATGTCCACTTATATATATATATATATATATAATTATGGACTCTCCCATCGATTTCGATGTATGAGGGTCTAACCTTAGTAAGACATCCACACAGAGATTTGTTTATAGTGGTGAAGGCATTGTGTAGTACCATCCACACTTTTTGGAACTGCTGATAACAAACAATCGGTGCAGAAATCCGCCACAGATCGCATGAACAGCAGACCTCAATTATTTAACCCATAATTGGAGGGAACGGACGGATTAATACCTTTCCCAAGGTTACTAGTGCGCAAGTGAATGCAGTGTACTCGACTGAAATTGGAACTCGGCTTACCGATTTCCCCCTCCAAGCCGACATCCACTGCACCACAACGCACATCGTGAACGCTAACACGTATTATTCAGAAATAAATTGAACATTCTTGGTTACTGGCGTGTATATACCCTCTGTAAATAACACGTTAAAATATGCCTTTCTCCACCATGCGCTGATAGCTTGGTGGGACCTTGATGACAATCTAGTAGTAGAATCTAATAGTAGAATCACTGACTGATGTCAAATCGGTTTGGTTTCGATCCTGGCTGGAAGCAATCAGATATCTAACTGTACAGATAAGTTGTGATACAGCGAAACAGGACTGTCTGCGGATGAATATATATATATATATATGTGTGTGTGTGTGTGTGTGTGTGTGTGTGTGTGTGTGTGTGTATAAAATATTGAGAAGAAAACTCAACACATAGACGGTCATAAATCGAGATTTATTTCGACGACGTAAATTTAGATAATCTCATCCAGACCGTTGGAAAATAAATAAATTTACTCAGAATATTTGAAAACTGTTTTAACAGAGGAAGTGAAGCTTATATTATTTTAACCGGAATAATATGAGAATTAGATCACGCAATTATATATATATATATATATATATATATATTGTTGAACTGTATTTTATAGATGAGTATGATTGCTCAACATCATGGATATAGCCCCTGTACATATAAACTGAGTGAAGATCAAAATCAGCTCTGCATGGTCACTGGTAGTTTTATAGTGGTTATCCGTTCTAGTGAAACTTAGTTGTGTGTTGAAGCAGATTAACTGAATTTGGCCTCGTTAGTAGATAGCCCACTATAAGGCGGGTGGGGGTATAAACAAGAAAATCAAATTGAGTATAGAAACAAAATTTATATATACACAGATATTAATTAGGGTTTTTTTTACAAATAAAAGTAATGTCTTTAGGATGGGTTCAAAGGACGTTAAAATGTTTATAGCAATAAATGCCGAAAAGAGAGTTTCTGCGTATGTAAGTAGGAGCGTTTGTCAGTTAGGAATGTCTTTGATGTCTCCGCTCCGTTGGTCGGATAAATAGCTCAGGGGACAGCAAAGAAGAAGGTGAAAGGGAAAGGCGAGACGAGCATGGTGGGATCGCTTGACGAGGTCAAGAGACGTGCTAATAATGCTCGTACTTTCTCAACTGGCGATGCTTTCTGTGTCTGCTTTTTAGTTCGTCTTTGTGGGTCATTTGGGAATTCACACCCGTATTTAATTCTGGGCTTCCCGTTGGACGATAAATAACATTCGCGTGGGCTCGCGAAAAGGAATTTGATATTTATTAATTTTTGTTTTTCTGCCGAAACAAATGCCTGGAGCCGGGTGCGCAAAGACCAGTTTTGGCCATTTGTTTTCTGGATCTCTGAGGACAAACATCCGGTCCCTCGCTTTGCTCGGTATCACCACAGTTTCAGGCCATACGCAGTTTTATCACTCATCAGACTATTAAACTGCTAGTTACTATGCAGTCTTGATTTATATAACCAAACTCTTTCTGTCTTTGTCTCTGTTCCTCTCTCTCTCTCTCCCCCCTCTCTTTCTAGGACTGTGTCGGACCAGAAAATTGTTCGCGTCAGAATCCATCCCGCACATTTAAATCTGCCATTTGTCCGTACATCGAATACTTGCCATATCTGGTCGGTTGCTCTTGCTATTCACTTCGAGGTTCTCGACAAAATCCAAAAAAGGATCTGCAATGTAATCAATCCTGACTTGGCATCTCGACTTCAGTCGTGATGTGGCTTCCCTCTGTCTTTTCTACAAATAATTTTATGGTAACTTCTCTGACGAGTTTCTTTCACTGGTGCCCGACCAAATGAATTTAAGTGTGCTGCTAGATTGGCATCAAGGTCCTACCTTTTTAGCGTTGAAATCGTTAAATGTAATCAACACTTCTACTCTGATAGTTTCTTCTCTCGCACTTCCCGGCTATGGAAATCCCTTCTGTTTTACTTACTTCTCTATAACTACAATCTAGAAATTTTTAAATGCAACGTCAGTTGCCATCTTTTATCTCCTTGAATCCAATTCTTCTCTTTATCCTTTCTTCGACATCCCCCTGTACCTAGTTTTTCCTCTCACTGTAACCCTCTGCGCACCAGTGGCGGTCCTGTCTTGCTTGGGGTGAAATGATTATTAAAAAAAAAAAAGAAAAGGGTGCAAGCACGTTTTTCGTAAAAGTATTTTTTAAAAATGCACACAAAAAATTTTTAATAAATAAACCAAGATATTTCTTTTGTAATCCGTGTAACTTTAACTATCAATGTATTCGTTTCTTCCAAAATATAACTTTTAAGTAACAAATTAAGTCTGAAAAAATTAAATGCATCGTATCATTAAAACAGACGATACATTTTTTTGTGGGTTGGTGACTTCGCTTTTTCAGCAGCTGAATTATCTGTCAGATAAAAAGATTAAAATGAGACAAGAAAAACCAACTACATGCGTGTTAAAGTATTATTAAGGAAATAAATTAGGTAGAACATGTAGCAATGGCAGCTTTGTAAAAAAAAAAGTGGATGTAGAGACTGTAAGTGTGGAGGGATAGTGTGTGAGATTTACGTCTGAAAAAATTTCCCTACCATTAACCCACCTCCCGTTGTGACAAGGGAAGGAAGCAAGCAGCATTAAACAGCAAGAGAGAGGGAGAGAGACACGACAGCGACATCAGTTACCTCAAGGGAGTAACTTAGCAACAAAACTTGACGTTGCTTGACGCCAACGAAGACGTGCGCGTGAGTTTGCGTTTTTTTTTACTTGTATCGTTTGATTTTTTTCTCATTATTTCTATACTACTCTCTTACGCTCACACACACACACACACACACACACACACACACACACACACACACACTAGTGTATATGTATGCCTGCATATAGTGATTTTAAGGATTTCTTTATTATTTGTACTTATGCGTGTGCACATTTCACAGGCAAAGAAAATAATATACCTTAAATTAAAAAAAAAAAGACTTATAAAATATTCTTTGGACGTCATATTTAACAAAACATGCATAAAAGAAGGATTGCTATATATATTGTATATATATGATAAAACATAGGTTAACACTGAGTAGCGATAGTCTTTCATGTTTGAATACAATCTTCAGGCCATATAATTATATATATACATATATATATATATATATATATATAGTCATCCGCAGACAGATCTGTTTCACTGTATCACAGCTCATCAATATGGTTAGACTCCGATTGCTTTTAACCCAGGATTGAAACCTGACTGGTGGCGTCAGTCGCCGATTCTACCTCTGGGCTATGGACGCTCGGTAGAAGAAGGCAGACGTTTTAGCATGTATATTATCATTATACATGCCCAATAACCAGAGTGCTTTAATTCATTAGTGAATGAGCGATACGTACATGCCAGGGTAGCTACTGTTTTTCAAAGTCTACCATTCTTCCAGAGTGCTCAATCAGATATATATATATATATATATATATATATATATATATATATATAATGTATTTTTTTTTTTCCATTTTTAAACGAGTTATTTCGCTACCCAGGTTTCTACCATTAGTGGTGTCTTCAGGCGATTACATGAAATCTGCTTGCCTTAAATGCTTTTCAGTCCTGGGTATGATGAAAAACTTCATCTACCCGGGAGATAAAGAGGTTTTGCATAGGGTCAGCACCCCTATGTAAAAAAATGAGAGAAACATTGATACTTAGAACAATGAGCTTTAAGGATGTATTTTTTGTCGATTAATGATTTATATTAATCTATGTAAGATTTTTTTTATTGGTTTTTCATCTTTTTTGTAATTGTGATGCATTTGATTTTGGTAGTATATTTTGGTAGGATATCTTTTTATTTATTATGTTTATTATTGTAGTCTTTATTATTAAAATTGTTGCTTAAATGAATTTAGATTTGTTTGTTGACTAGGGTACCTACACCCTTGTGCAAGTCAATTGAAACAACTGCTTTGATTTTCTTTCTCTCAGCATACTGTCACTTTTTAGACCCACTGAAGTTACAAGGTGTAATCGATTTTTATTTTTTTCCCCTCAAATTAGCTCATTTGCAGTGGTGTACAGTTATATGAACATATTTGGGGGATGTATGATGAAATTTGTTAGGCCTTGGAAAATATTTGGTCATCCAAGATTGCATCAAATTTTTATCACACCCAGACACTATTGTCTCGACTGTCAATTAGTTGTCCTTTGATCCTATGGCCATTGTCTGTGATGGATGTTATTCCAAGGAAACGTATGAAAATTGTAACACTGCACAAACACACTGGCAAGCCTTACAAAGAGATTGCAACTAAGACATATCGAATTGGCATGGTTCAGGGAATGAGAACAATCTACTCCAGGGTTCAGTTTGAAATTCCAATTACCTGAAGAAGGCCAGAGCATACAATAGCTGAAATGTTGCGAATATGACAATAAAAATCAGGACAACAGTTTGAACAATGTAAATAGTGTTGTCGGGCAGGGTTTTTCCAATTGATAATAAAGTAACAGAATCTGTGGAGAGCCATAATTGTTTTTGTTTTAAATGACATGACATTAAGATAAAATGATTGATTTTTCACTGCTTTTAAAAAGTTAATATTGCACTCAATATGAAAGATGGGGTTTAATAAGGTGAGTTGTGACACCAAAAATTAGACATAATGCTTTTATCAATTTTTGAGCATTTAATTTTGAAGATAGTCTAAGATGTACAGAAATATCTCATTTCCACATGTTTTTGCTTACAAATTGGCTTCAGAATTTTACTATTTCAAGAATGAATAAAAAATAAAGTTGATATTCTTTGTATTAGTTGCATTGAATGAAAAATACATTAAAACCTGGATTCTAAATATGAATCAGTACAAGCAAAATATGCAACGTTTTATGATACTCGATAAGTAAAAATTGTAAAAAAATATTGTAAAAGACTACAAAAAAAAGCTACTTAATGAATAAGATTTGTTAGATTATTTGTCAGATCATAATTAATAAAGAGCAAAAAATAGGTAAAAGCATATATAACGCCATAATACTGCTGAGCTGAAGACAAAATGTTTCAAATTTGCATTTTTTTAAAAAAATAGCATTATATATATATATATATACTATAGTCATCCGCAGACAGATCTGTTTCGCTGTATTACAGCTCATCAGTACGGCTTAGACTCTGGTCGCTTCCTATATCCCTCCTGTCATGCTCATGGAGAAAGAAACAATAGTGAGGCAGTGTCAGCTCAGTTCATCCTCTTTATTACCAGTTATTAAACTTTACTCCCAGTTATCAAAGCTCTTGGCATATTTTTGCTCTTTAACAGTGCTTTATTTTATTTTTTTGCAATAATTATGTTGCCGAGTAGTGAAGAATATATATATATATATATATCCTCTCTATTATAACAAAGACTGTTATATATATATATATATATATATATATAGTCATCCACAGACAGATCTGTTTTGCAGTATCACAGCTCATCAGTACGGTTAGACTCCGATTGTTTTAACCCAGGATTGAAATCCGACCAAATTGGCATCAGTTGGCAATTCTACCTCTGGGCTATGGGCGTTCAGTAGAAGAAGGCAGACTTTTTAACGTGTATATTGTCATTATACCCGCCCAATAGCCAGAGTGCTCTAATCCATTACTGAATGAGCGATGCATATATATATATATATATATATATATATATATATATTTATATGCATTACTCTTCAGTGATGAATTGAGTTCTCTCGGCTGTTGGTATGTGTATACACTGCATATAAGACGTTTAAATCTACTCCTCTCTCAGCCGTGCACTGATAGCTTAAAAGTAGGCTAATCCATGGTCCTGAAGCTCAGACTGTTTAGATGTTGGCACGAAAGACTAAAAAGCAATAGTTGTTTCCAGTTAAACCAAAACCATAGACTGAAAGAAAAATGAATGGATGTAAGTCAAATTTTGATTTCCTGGTATCGATATCAAATAAGTTTTTTTGTCGTAAACTGAATTTTGAAGGCTAAATAAGTCCTCTGAGTAAATGGTATCTTGGCTGAGAACTACAATTATACCTACTTAGAGCAAAACCCGAAGCAAAAACTAAAATAAAAGGGTTGAAAAGAATACAGCCATACAGGCAGATAAACAGACACACACACAAACATCTTTATATATATATATATATATATATATATATATTATCGATTTTCTGCACTATTATAAGAACTGCAACCTTGAAACCTCTGAATATCATTTCTTATGTCTTTGTCTATGAGTGTATAAAATTTGATTAAAATCAAACCACTTCTTCTATAACCCAATTTTTTGATTATCGATTTTTGATATTTATCGGGGGTACCTTTACACAAAACCAAGCTAAGAACACTCGCAGACACTTATAGTACAACTGTGTAAATTTTCAAGTAAATAGGTTCAGCTGTTTTGGAGTTTATAGGTAACGGACACACACAGACACACATACACACAGACACACATACACACAGACACACAGACAATGTTCCATTTATAAATAAGTTTAGATTAGATTTAGATGTAAGATACTTGATAATAGATACATCAATATATATGTTGCTGTCATTTTAGATGGCATATTGACAGCATAATTTGTTGTCCTTTTTGTCAGCACAGATCCACTCATAGAATTATAATTCTGCAACAACTGTTGATCTTGTAAAATATTTCACACACAGTTCAGGAAAGAAGTGTATCAGAAAATTGGCATTTATACAATTTACACTGGTAGTTATTAGTTGAAATTCAAATAACTTAAGGTGAATAAACACAATCTATGAAAGCAGCTACAGAAATAAGTAAAGAAGAGAATACTGGCCACAAGTAATACAGTTATTTAAACATTAAGTACATTTATTCAAAATATAAATACTTTTGCTCAGTTAACTTTCCTTCCTCTTTTCATAATTCATCCTTTGCCCAACCAATGGTTGGTTGGAAATCCATTGACAATCTCAACCCACACAACACAGCATTGCTGTACGCAGACCCTGGTACTGTCAATGGATGTTATTGACTTCTTTCGATGGCTAATACAGACATGGATTGCTGGCCCTCTATCCAAGTGTTTTTATATACAAGCCACTATCTAAAGAAAGATTGTTAACAAGGTTTAAGACATCTTCCAAATGGTCTCATCTATCCAATTTCACTCACAAGGCTTGGGACAATCAGTGGTATGGTTTACAGGCACTTTCTAAAGGTGCTACATGCTGGGATTGCCTCCTCAGAACCAATAACATCAAGAAGTCACCTGACAAATCGACCATGGGTAGATTCAACCCAGGCCTCATGGTCAGAAAGCATATATTGTAACCACTCATCCATGCAACCACCCTCTAATTCCCTAATTAGTATGTGCTGTGCTTGGCCAATCATATAACCTTCAGCAGCCAGTCAGTGAAAGCTGGTCTGTACAATAGATAGTTTTTTGGGGGTAGATTCTTTGAAGAGAAAATGTTTTAACTGACACATGGGTAAGACACATTCTCTTTGTAACATGATGTGCTGAACTTATGAATGACCCTCCAGGGCACAAAGATAAACGGCATATGGCAGCAAGGCTTCTGATTGGAAGGTTTTGAGGAGCCTGGAACCGTCTCTTAATTCTTGTTGTTCCCAGGCCCATCCTGGATGGTAGCACCTGTTAGTGGTAAAGGTTAACCCTCAACCTGAGGTCAAAACACTATGAAAGTATAAAAATACCAACAATATATTTTCATAGTAAAAAAAATTACCAGCAATGCATTTTTTGTTAACAGAATTACTAATACTCCCAAGAAATTAAATTTCAGCATTAAATGATCTGTGAGGACTTGATATGCTACTAAACAAACAAGCAAACTTGTAAATAAACTTTTTAACATGCACCTACTTTCCTTTCAAATGGTTGAGGTAAAGGCTTGTAACACATTTGTGAACTTTATTAGTGTATTCTCTTTCTGAAAAACAAAACTTCATTCATGTTCTTCCTATCTGTCTTTATTTTTTTGATAATAGATATTTGGATAAATATCTGTATGTATAGAGGGTACTACAGCCAACCTAACATATTTTGTAAACCCAACACTTTCATTAAAATTCATAAGTTCTTTTCTTTAGCATAATCATTTTTGAAAAATTATTAAATTTTTATTTTTATTTCATATCAAGTTCTTGATACAGGGTGTGATAGATGAATTGTTGTCTAAATTATGCAAAAAGGAAAATAACACTGACATCTCATTTTAACAAGTATATTTGCCAAATTATCTAGAGCATTCCGGAATTTCCTGCATCTCTTCTGGACAGTCTTCTTGTTTAAGTTGGTGAATGCTGTCATAATCCTTGCTTTCAGTTCATCTTTGGTGTTACAAGGAGATTTGTTGGTCTCTTGCATCCCACACATAATAACCAAGGAGCTTGCAGTCTGGGGAGTTACATGGCCAGAATTAAGGGATGATGTTGTTGCAGAAATTGTCTGACAGCCATGAGTGGGTTCTCCTGCTTGTGTGGCATGGTGCAGAGTCCTGTTGCCAGACATAGAGTCTTCCAGTAGGCACTTTCTTGACCCAGGGCAGCACTACCTTCTCAAGGCACTTGATGTAGGCCTCCATATTGAGACCGAGGCTCTGTGGGAAGATGAATGGAGGCATAATGTTGCCATCACTAGTGATCACTCAAAACACCATGATGTTGACTGGATATATCATCCAACTATTTCCAAATCCTCTGCACTTTCCTCAGATTGACATCTAAGCACTCTGAAATGTTTGTATTAGGGCTTCCAGTATGAATGCTAAGCAGTATAGCATGCTATTTCCAAATTTCTGGTGGAATGAATTGTGTTATGGTGTTTTCACAGACAGTGCCCACCTAACTCTACTCCACTATACTCTGCAGTTAACAAAATCAAAAATGAAAAACAAATATACATGAAATTAAAAATATAAAATGGCCACAATTTACCCATCGCACACTGTATAAAAGGCAATGTTTAACATTTGCTCCTGAAAAAAAAAATAACAGTGTGTTAAAAGGATGAGATTATTCCATTTATATTGCTATTATTACTATATACACTTTTAACACTGTCATCAATATTCACTTGAAGATAGGGTGTGGTAGGGTATAATGAGGAGGAAACATTTTAACAACGCAAGATAAGGAATTTATTTACACAGTTGTAATTGTCAGTAACTTATTTCAAGACAAGTAATCACACATTAAAGTTCGTAGATTTGATAAACAGCCAAAAGAAAAAATGCTAATATTAAATTATCAGACACTAAGTAAACTTTTAAATTCCTTTTTAATACAAAAGTGTTACAGTTGAATTCAATATAAACAAAAGTTTCTAAAATGATTAAAACAAATTGAAAGAGTTCCTTTTTCAAATAACAGTATTAAAATTGAATTCAATATAAAAGATGTATTTTTAGGTACTTAGCTTCAATCATTAAAAAGAGTTCCTGATCAGTTGTCATTCGAGGCTGAAAATGTATCAGCGTGAAATTTGACATCAGCAATATTCAGACGCGTGATCTCTGTTTTTCCCTCTGTCTCCTGTACCGACCAGGCACGTTAATAAATAAGCCAGTCAGGTCATGTGATCGGATCAAACTCATATAGTGGTTGGCATGTTTTTCTTACTCACATTTGGTCCATGTCATTTACTCGTCTGCGATTGGGTAATAAATCACTACTGTTCTTGTATAGGACAATTTACCAATCGCAGTCGCCGTTGAATCTTTCGGCTCTGAAGCAGCTCTTTCATATGTGTGTGGTGATTGGTTAATTTTTAGCCAATCACATATTTTTTTGATGCAAAACTAGTTTTTCCCCCGCGCTTTGTTTTTGAACCATCTTTCCTGGTTATATGCGGCTACTTTCCACAAGCTAGCCAGTAGCCGAACAGGCTGCCAAATGACTCTATGTAAGTTCTACTCAAACATTTCTTAATGCACACACAGACACAGGACTTTGTTTTCTGTTTAAACATTTTTGCCAACAACTTCCTTTGAACTTTTGAACTTTTGAACTCTTGACCAAAATTTGTGTTACTTACAATTACATTAAAAAATAATTGTATTCTTCATGTTATTCATTCTTACATGAAAACCTTTCAAAAAATTATAAGTAATTTTTTCAGCACAAGAAAAAACTTTCTTCATTTAATTGACTTTGGTCAATAAGCAGTTAAAGGGGAACAACTTTTACCTCTTACTCTAAGTATACTACTGTTATAGTCTTTGTTTGTTAAATGCTGTATTTTGTTTATTGAATATACTTTAATTTATTAGTTACAAATTGGAGTTGTTGTCTTTATTTTTCTAGAATCGTATGTTGGAGGAATCATAATATAAATCATAATGGACTCTAAATCCTCTACACACACACACACACACACACACACACACACACACACACTCCTTTTTGGGCAGGAAGAAACATGACATGGGTCATTAAAAGTTCAATTTGTTATTTTTTGAAATCACTCGTTTCATTGGTTAGAAAATTTATTCACACCTGCAATCTTTCTTTTTATTGGTCAAAATAGATTTTCACACTTAGTGAGTTTGAAAGATAAGAAAGTTATTTTTATTTCATATTCACCACACATTTACAAGATAAAATTATGTGAACCAAAAATATGTGAACCAAGTACAATGTGATATATATATTTTTTTACCTTTTATAAAGCTTCAAAAAATATTTTAAAAAATTTTCTTTTGATCTTTTGGCTCTAATATTATGTTTCTTTAGGACTAAATTTTTTCACAGATTTATCTCCTTACTCTGTAATTTTTCTGACCATGCAGATTATAGTGTGACAATCTGTTGTATTTTTTTGATTTTGTCCTTTTTTTTCTTTGATCAACCATTAAAGGTTAGATAAAGTAATAAATATGTAAACAATTTTTTACTTATAAATTTATAAACACTAGGAATACCCACCAAAATTTCACAGCTTTCCTATTTGAATTTTCTGATGTTTCTTAATTCTTAAAATAATGATTGAATAAGCTCATGATGAGTTCTACAACAGTAAGATATCTGTAGAAATTCTCCTATCACATCATTATATATTTGAGGTTGTAGGGGCCTCAGCAATGTTTGTCAAATTGGCCTTGCACTAAACATAGACTGAAATCCCCATAATTTAAAATATCAGAAGATTGAAGGTTGTATGTTGAAATGTGAAAGAATAAAATATTTCATTTTGTATCTTAAAGTAACATTTTTATTAACTAAACAGAATAACAAATTTTTAAGAAGAAAATCTTTAAAGAGAAAAATGTACATAGTTAAATGTTCCAGAGAAATAGTAGTAAGGAGTTAAATGAATCCAGAGCTTATAGTTGATATTAGCAGGGTGTGTGTATGTAGAAATACTAGCAGGTTACTAATAAAGTCTGTGTTCTGTTCCTTTTTTCATGGCCAACAAGAAAGTGAAAAGGAAGGTGAAGCAATAAAGGAAATTGTACTATTCAGAGTTAATATTTAAAAGTCAGTTGAAGTATTTTATTGTTGTTGTCATTGTTTTCTTTGTTGACCACGAGAATGATGAGGATGGAGAAAAAGAGGTAAAAGAAATTAGCATGAGTGAAGAAGGAGAACGAATGTGTGATGCGACGTTACGTCCTGTCAGACTTGAAATTTCCTTTGTTAAATTTTAGTGTGTCGTCTCTGTCTGTTCCCATTTGACTCATTTTGGATGGTCAAGAGACGTGGTTAAGTAGTGAAATCTAGTCAGTGATTGGATCAAACAGCATACCCATTTTTTTAGGTGTTAAGAAAATTTGATAGGAGTCATAGTTCAATTTACTATTTCCTATTCAATCATAATTCACAATCTTATTTTTCACACCAACTTGTGAAATTTGCCTTGATCTGGGTTTTTCACACCAACTTGTGAAATTTGCCTTGATCTGGGTTTATCCAAAATGTTTTCAGTTATTCTGATCCATTTTTGCAGGTGTACAGTTTTACTATTTGTGTTTTAGTTAATTGCTGGATGATATAGGATTTGTATCCTATCAGGTTCACAATTTCAATAAAATATTGCAATAACAATCATAAATATGAATGCCTGTTGTTATTTTAAGAAGTGGGTACAAATGAAAAGATTTGAAATTGACAAATTTTCCATTTCACTGAAACAGCCATTAAACATTTCTATCATCACTTCATTTTTTATTTTCATTTATTTTCTTACCGAAACCAAGTGAATATTTTCCCTTTTTCTGGTTATATGTTTTGTTTTCTCATACAATCATAAATGGAATAATTCATTATTTAGGAGGTATTGGCAGGCACTGTTAAACACATCTGTCTTCCCCACTTTCTTTCATTTTCTCACTAAGACCAACTAGTGTTTTTCCACTCTCTCCATGAAATCAAAACAGAATAGTCCATTATTTATGAGATATTAGCAAAGTTTTACAGTTGTGTGAACTAGGAGAGGGAGAAGCATAATAACAGGATGTCTAAACTATAAAAAATTTAAATAAACATATACTTTATCTGGACATCATACATTTTCTTCTTGTTTTGTAATTAACACAAGGAAAGATTTGTCTACCCATTGAATAGGGAGAGACCCACTCAAAATATTGAATGTTTGCAGGCTTGCTTAAAATCTAAAATTAAAAGAATATTTTGTTCAGGGGAAGAAATGATTTTAACCTGTTTTTGTGAATTTATATGGTGAGAGCTGATGAAAGTAATGGCCAGAATATGCATTTTTTCTAAATTTAGAAATTAAAGTTACATGTTGTTAATGTGTGTGGTGATACCAACCAAGCCAAAGTGAAGGACCGGATGTTTGCATTCTAACAACCAGAAAGCAAATGACCAAAACTCGTCGGTGCGCATCCGGGCTCACGCAGATGTTCTGGTTGAAAACTAAAAATTAATTAAATATTAAATTTCCAGTTCATGAGCCTATGCAAATTTTATTTATTGGCCAATGGGAAGCCCAGAATCAAATACGGATATGAATTCCCAAATGATCTACTACGATCCAAAAAGAAGATATAAAAAGCCAATACAGAAAGCATCGCCAGACAGACAGACAGACAGACCCACACGGACTGACTCGAGAGAGAGGAATGTAATCTGTATCCCTCTTGACTTATGTCAAGCTGCTTACTATGCTAGCCTCCCTTCCCTCTCTTCTTATCTTTCACTGTCTCAAAACTACTAACTGATCTAAGGAGTGGATACATCAAAGACATTCCTTACTTACAACGCTCCCACATATCTAAGCATTAATTCTCTTTTCAGTATTTTATTGCCATGAACATTTTAACACCCGTTGGACCCATATGTAAAGGATTACTTTAATTGTAAAAACCTTAATTGATATGTGTATATATAAAATGTTATTTTTCAACTCAATTTGCTTTTCTTGATTTATGATCTTTATGACTTATAGTAGGCTACCTACAATGAGGCCAAGTTCCGTTAATCTGCAACAATACACAACTACCCTTCACTAGAACAGACTCTCTACTATAAACTGGAAAAGAATGGATAACCCACTATATGTGTTTATTCAAACTTTCTTGTTCTTTTGTTCACAATCATTTTTATAAATTTACAAAAAAAGAAAAAAAAAACAGAATTGTTTTTATAATTCTTTTTTATAAAATGGTAAACAATAAATGCTGAATTGTAATTGATTCACATGTATTTTATAATTTTGTAAATATTCTTGCAAATAAACACTAAACAGTGTGTAACATTTTTGCTATCAATTCTCAAGAAAAAATGTATAAGCTATAAATCTATTTTCATATGTTTATATTTTATCAAGATTATAAACATAGCTTTTTAAATAAAAAGAGAGTCGCGGAATCAAGAGAAAGACCATTCTTTTGACACAGTATTTTTGCGGGTACATATGTTAATCTTTGCATAAACTTTAATGTATAAAAAAATTTCAATTTTTCCCCTACTCTTTTTCTCTCCCCTTTGGCTGTCGATGTGGACAAGGAAAAGGGGCAGATAACCCTGATAGGAGAGTTCTCTTCCAAAATGGCAGCTGCTACAGACGGAGGCATGGATTCGTTGTCAAAGAAAACTGTTGAACACCTTGAAAATGATTTAGAAAAACAAGATCCCACAATATTGGGTATTTTAATCGCCATAGCCATCGGAATCATTTCAATTTGTGAGTAGATATATATATATTACTATTTCATGTAAATAAACCTAATCCAGTACAATAGTTCTTGTGAAAAAAGCGATTTGACTTGAAATTTTTAAAAATTTAAAGCCGACAATGTGATTTTGATATAAAACTATTATTGATTTTTTTCTTTTTTTTTAATTGATAAATTTTGTTTTCGGTGTTTTTCATCTCGTAGCAATTTTAGATAGTTTAGATATTGTATTCGCTTAACTTATAAATTAATTTTTTTTTTTTAAACATATGTTTTCGTTATTAACTTCAATCAGTTGTAAAAACTAATATCCTTTTCTTTATTATATTCTTCCTTTCTTACAAAAATTAACTAAATTTCCAATTTTACTTTTTTCCTTTAGAAATAATGCTCCGTAAAATCGTTGTCGGAAGAAAATATTTTCATTACGAAGTTTTTTGTTTTGTTTTGTTTAGTTTTTTTTTAGCCGATGCATTCCTTTGCGGTCACCGTTATTTGTTATAATAACAATTTTAGCGTTAAAAAAAAAAATAAATAAAATTAATGATTCATTTCAGGATTTGTCAAAAAATACTTGACGGTACTACCGTATGTGTTGGAATTTTTGTCAAACTCAAAAAAAAAAAAATCATTCGAAGATAAGAAGTTCTCTTCGATTAAGCGTCCGAATTATTTTTCGCATACCAAGTATTATTATTGATTTAAACTTCCTTTTAGATTGCTTCATTTTTCCATAAATTGAATAAAACAATGAATTATCTATAATTTAATTTCTGTGACCAATTCAATAACGAAAAAAAAAATGAAAAAGATCTGATTCCCCTCCTTTGAATAAAATGAAATAGATCACCCTCATCAATCGTTCTTAATATCACAACCTTTCATCCATTGGCCTAGGTAATCTTCAGGGATTTTTTAAATTGAACCCTTTCAGTCTAGGCCATCAATCTAAGGATTGAACTCACATGTCACCAAATTTATTGACGGTGACTATGAGTCAGTCTTTGGCTTGGGGAGTATGAACGTAATTGATTGTTTGTATTCATACTCAATTGAAATAGGACTAGAAATAACTAAAAAAAAACTCAACAGTCAACAATTAACCAGATTGAGATATTCCTAACACTTGCTCCTTTTCAAAAAATCTGCTCCAAATAGTGAAAACAAAAATGTAATAAAACTATGCCATTTTTTATTCAGTTAAACTCTTAATCGCTTTTATAAACAATATATAAGGATATCATAGTCTGAAGAGAAAAATTTTTTGATGAGTAATGAATTTTTATAAGAATTTTCATTTTTATATTTTAATTATAATAATTTATAAAGTTTCAAAAATATTGAAAAAAAAAAATTTCTTCCAATC
This sequence comes from Ascarosepion bandense, assembly GCA_037127315.1. Classification (NCBI taxonomy): domain Eukaryota; kingdom Metazoa; phylum Mollusca; class Cephalopoda; order Sepiida; family Sepiidae; genus Ascarosepion; species Ascarosepion bandense. Next base: position 36,824 of record JBBBDQ010028384.1, on the reverse strand, counting down.
AGGTTATTAAGTTAATAAGTGAAGGCTATATTTACTAATCTAAAATTGAAAAGGTTAATATAAATCTTTACACACTAAGATATTTAAAATAATTAAAACTCATTTTGTGTGTGCAGATATCTTTTTCTTTTTTTTTTTTTTAATTTATTGTCATCCATAACTGCCATATCATTAAAAGGTCACATGTTTCAAGGATTGTTCGCCTTATAAAACATTTATGTAAGTTTTATAACTTTATTTGGTCAACCATGCTTGGCCAAAAAAAGTAAACATGATTGATGATAGGGCTGTCATCGCCTACTTGAAAGGTTACCAAGTCAGACCTCCATGATAAATAATTTTATTCTAAATTTCATGCCATAAACAAGTTATATTTGTTTCAAATTGGATTAATTTAACATTTAATTTGTTAATTTTTCAAAAATAATGTGTCACAGATGTATATTTTTGCAAGATTTTTTAAACTCGAGAATTAACTTTTGTTTACAAATGTGTCAATCACTCAAAAATGGCTGAAAAATTGAAAAAAAAATTTTAAATCTCAAAATTTTAGATTCCAATTAATATAGTTTGTGTTTTAAATACCCCAGAATATTTTGCCTACTGAGAATATTAAATTCAATCAATTAAGCTAAAATTAAAGCTACAAGAAAACTTTTTTATTTTTAAAAATTTCAATTTAATAGAAAATGAGCAGGGATACCTTTTGTAAATTGTGTTTAATCTGCATTATTAATATTACAATCCTTTCCACTGTTTCTCAATTGCAATAGCTTTACTGTTAATTTCACTCAAAGTTATTTTCTGCTGCCATAGCAGAATATGAAATTCAAAGACACTATCGCTTTGGGATCATAGGCACCTTTAAGCAGGATAAACTTTTTGTATATCAAATGAAGTCACATACAGAATGATAAAAGTTAAAGCCAACTATCAGTATATTACAAAGCACTTTAGTAGCCATAACAGAAAAACATTACTGTATATAAAAAAAAAAGCAAGCTAACAATACAACTGAACTGAAAACAAGAAAACACAATGTGTAAATAACATCACCCACTTCAACAGTCATTCTTTGGCCACTTCTTATGATGAACATATTTCTCTGTGGCTGTCATGTTGTGTTTTACTGTTGCTGGTATTTATTTTTATTTACAATTTTTTTTTGTAATTTCTAACTGGTTATGCATCCGACAGCAAGGCCTCTGATTTGGAGGTTGTGAGGAGCATAGAACTACCTATTAATTGCTGTTGTTCCCAGGTCCACCCTGACTCGGAGTGGTAGCACCTGTTAGAGTCCCAGCTATGGGCAAATAGTTAACCCGCAAATCACTATCAAAGTATAAAAATAGACCTTTATAAAAAAGATATGCATAATTTTTTACCATAATAGATTTTTGAAGAAAAAAATTACCAGCAATACATTTTTGAATACAAAACTAGAAGACATCTTCAGTTTTCTAAAATAATAATAAAGTTTTTTAAAATTTTTCATCAAAATTTGACTAAATCGACCTTCTCACTATAACTGAACATAAAAAAAATACCTTAAAACCCCACAGAGGTTGATATGCTGTTAAATGAAACTCAAACTGTAATTGGTTAATGATAGGAGTGTATTAAGGCATATTTAAGTAGTCTCACTTAACTGGTACTTTATAATAATTAGTTAAACATTGTAGACATATTTCTCGACAGCTATAATGTTATGTTTTCCAGGTTAGTGTTTTACCATTACTGGTATTCCCTTTCAATTACATCTTTCTTTTGTAGTTTACAACAATTTATTGAAGCATGTCAGTTGATATGAATATTGCCAGTGCTTTATGAAAATTCCTTGTCCATTACTTGCAATGATGATAATGTTTCACTAAATCATAATGTTTAGTGGACTGTTTGACCTACAATTGTAGCTTATGGTAATAGGTGTTGGGGATAAAACAAGCCTCTGGGTTTCCTCAACTATTAATATTTGGATGCAAGTTGATTTATTCATGTTTGTTCTTCTTTTTGTGTGTAAAAAGGGCATCTGATATTCTGGCAAATATTCTTACAGGGGTGGTGAACCTTGCTTAATGTAAAAGCTGCATGCATCCAGTAATATTCAGATATTGGAGAGCTGAAAGTTTGTATAGATTTTTGTTGCATAAACTTAGGTTTTAATCCATACCCTGTAAATAGTTATAAAGCTTGAAATTTTTCTTATTTTCCCTTTTATATTAGCTTTGATGAAAAAAAAAAGAGCTGAACTAGCAAATTTCCACAAGCTGCATATTTATGGTCAAAGAGCCACATGTGCTTCATTGTCCGCAGTCCCCCCACCCCCACCCCACCTGGTATACTAGATCTAAGGGAGGTAGATCTGACTATTTTTGTTTATTGTAATTTATTTTCATTTACAAATTCTTATTGGTCACAAAAGTTATTTAATTTTTTTTTAGTAAATGTCTATTCAGAATTTTTACTAAAAAAAAAATTAAATAACTTTTGTGACCAATATGTCTATTCAGAATGGATGTGCATTGTGGTGCAGTGGATATTGGCTCAGAATGAGAAATCGGGGATCTGAGTTCGAATTCCAGTTGAATTCATTGCATTCACTTACGTGCAAATACCCTTGGGAAAGGTATTAATTCATCTCTTCCTTCCAGTTATGGGTTAAATAACAGGACAGATTGGGTTCTATAGCCTTGGCTGGCAACCAGTCTACCACAGAAAGCAATGGCAACCTACTGCAGGATAATCTTCTGCCCAGTCAGTCATGTCTCTTTCGAGACATGATCGCCCAAGCGTGTTTCACGTATGGCACTTAATTGACTGACTATTCAGAATATGAGGCATGTTAAAACCTTGTAAGGGAGATAAATCAGTACTTGATAGGTAGGGGGAAAAAAAAAGGTTTTCAGTGCTAAAAATGGAAGATAGCAAAAATCCCTCACACTTATTTAAAATGCTTTATGAAACATTTTTTCTTTCTCAGTATTAATAACAATATTTTCTTTCTGTTAAAGCACTAAACTTTTTTGGTGTTTTTTGCAACCTTATTAACATAATCTCCACTGTTTGAATGAAGATAAAGCTAAGATGGTAAGAAATAAATGAAAGCTTAAATATGTCAACAACACAAGTGCATACAAGATCATTGATAAATTTTGCAAATTTAATCATGCTTCAACATTATCTTCACTCAACTAATAGAAATGAAAATGTTTTAAAAATAATAAAAAACAAATAAAATTATTAATTTCGAGAAAACAGTTTGTGATTTATGATTTAAATGGAAGACAAAATTTAAAAACAAAAGGATTATTTGGTATGATAAAATAACCCAAAAATGTCAGGTAAAATTTGACAAGTATGTTCTTGTCACATGCTTGTCATAGATGTATTTTATTCAGTTTTTTTTTTATCTCAGTGAAACACCTTACTAGATTATTTAAAAAACAAACAGCCAAAACTGTTAAAGAAAACACTGAATCTATTTTTGTAAAGATAAAAGCAATTGTTTTTAATTTGTTTATAATTGTTAAGAATCTTACTGAAAATGTAGATTTTATTTATTTATTAGATGATAAATTTTGTCGATATTTATAACAGAAAAAGTATTTCTATGCTACTCCAAGCATTTTAAGTTTTTAGTTTGGTGGTAGAAAAATATTAACATTCTTTAAATCAAATGTTTTCAAGATTATACTTGTTCAAGTTTAAATCTCTTCATGGTGATCAATCAGTGAGTTCATTGAGCCTTTTTATGTGGATGAGATTTATTTTATCAATACTCTCAGAAACTATTTCTTTTTACAACAGGATTAGTTGAGTTATATTGAAACTTTTAGTACACTTAACTTTTTATACAGCTATTTTCTTTTTTTAATATCTAAGCATTATTAAAATAAATAAAATTTGATTTTCCAGTTGTAATAGTGCAAATAATTTTTGTGTATCAATGGATTTTGTGTAATAATCAGTAGCTTTATATATATATATATATATAAATTGTGTATTTGGGCAACAATCTCTCTTTTATACAGGTTTCATTAAAAATGAGAGACAGTATTTAATTTTTTTATAGAATTTTCATGTGTTTGTATAATTTTTTTCTTTTTGGAAATCAAATTATATGAGAATTGTCCAAAGCTTTTGTACTTTCGAGTGCTTTCGGCTATACTTTTAGCCATTATCAAGAATTATGTTTTACTTGTAAATAAAGATGTGTAAAGTTTATGCATATAGTCTTGTGTATGTTGAGTTCCGAACACGATAAGCACATTGTTCTCTTGGTTCGTGCTTCTCAAACTTTTATATGTACCATATTGAAAACATAGTTTTTTAAAAAAGTTACTAAACCAAAAAATATATGTTCAATATGTTGATGATATTTTCCTTTTAGCTGACAACAAAAATGAAATCTATCATCTTAAAACTACTTTTGGAAAAAATTGCATTCTCAACTTCACATGATCTTAGCCAAAAAAACAAACTCCCATTTCTGGATGTTTTTGTAGATTCTAATAATAATACTTTCACAATTTCAGTGTATAAAAAATCCACAAGCAAAAATTCTTACCACCTTAATTTTAATTAGTCAATGTCTTCTTCGATACAAAATTGGCATTATTAAAAATTTCTTCACGAGAGCCTACAAGAATTCATCTTCCCAACTGCTTTTCTTCAAAGAAATACACAATTTGAAACAAACACTTGTCAACAACAGCTTTCCAAATTATTCACTTGATTACCACATCGAACTTTTTCTTTGAGTGTAACTAATGGCAATCACAAACATGCAGACAAAAATCAAATGCACAATAACTACAGGCAGGCTGAATCTTCACTTTGCAATATTGTCTGAAATTATGTAACACCAACCAATTCAAACAAGAAAATTAAATTCATTATATGTTATAAAAAAATTCAAAACTTCCAACTTCATTATCAATAATAATAATTCACCTGCAAAATCTAAATTGCAGAGAATCCGTGTCGTTTATGAATTTATATATCCTTTGAAGAACTGTGTACCTCAGTTATCCAAATCTGTAAACAATTACATTGTCTATACCATCACAAAATTGACAAGAAGATTGACCTTACACCTTTCCCACAACAGTTCCATCTGATCTCATTTAAACACACATCGAGATGTTCCAGGACCTATCCATGATATCCTTATTGATAATACATACATAATAGCATCATCCACATGCAAAAGAAGATTAAAAATAATGGAGACATTACTAATGAGATGAGAAATCCTACACTTTATAACATCAGTTATGAACACGGTGACAATGTGCTTACCATGTTCGGAACTTAACATACACATGACTCTATATGCATAAACTTCACACATTTATTTACAAGTAAAACAAAATTAATTCTTGATAAAGGTTAAAAGTATAGCCAAAAGCGCTTGAAAGTACAAAACCTTTGGACAATTCTGATATAATTTGAGTTCCGAAAAGAAAAAAAATTATATGAACCCATAAAATATTATATAAAAAACATAACACCTTGTCTGTCATTTTTAATAACACACACACACACACACACACACACACATATATATATATATATGTATATTTTTTTTTTTTTGGTATGCTATAAAGTGGTCAATATCCAGGATAGAGCTTAAAATAGGGATAAATATTTTCCAGTGATTAAATACGTCAAACACAAATATTACCAACTTTCATAAAATCCATACTTAAAGAAGCTAAGATTACCCACAACTGGTGTAACTTAAATTCTTTCACTCCCAAACAAAACATGTCCTGATCAACATATGGATACTACCAGACATAAATAAGATGCCAACTAGACATGTACACACATTATCAACCAAATCCCACATAGACCAAATAGAATTATGATACACAAGCACACAAGAATTATAAGCATAAACACTACCAGACAAAGCAAATACTTATACGGTCTGTTTAATCAATAAAAAACAAAAATAAAAAATACTTTCTTTCCAATATTTCATATCTGATGATGTGAAATATGTTAAATTTATGAATGTTTCCAATTTATTACTAATCCTAACACACCCACATGAGATTGATTGATAAGTAAAGTTTGCTACTCTACTAATAATGGAATTAGAAATATGTTTGAACATGTAGTTGGTAGTATATAAAGTCCTGTTAAAATTTGTTTAATTTTGTTGTGATGGCAATAAATAATATTCTTTAGTCAGAAGTACTATATATGAGTTACATCTAAAGCAGTTATCAGAGATAGAATTTTTTGTCAATGATAAGTTGTGAGTGTCAACTGAAGGTCACAGGCTTAAAAAAAAATGGAATTTAAATAACACACCTAGAGAATAATATGATAGCTCTTCACTTTTGACTATACTTCTAAGATGAGGTAGTATTTACCAAATTGACATTATTCGGACTATTGTCCTCATCTTTGCTGCCATGGTTTGGCTGCTGTACACTCTGACCTTCTTAATTCTTTATTACAATCACTGGGGTATATCATTCTCATTCCTTGTGTGATGCCACTTCAACCTTTACCTTTTCTAAGTTATTTGTTCACCACTGCTATAACCTGGTATTGAACTCACAACTCTTTAGGTCAAAACACTGAAACTAACCAATGTCTATATTCACTTGGCCATGTGTCTTTGAGGACAACAGCGTATGAATTTCTGGGACTAATGTTTCAGTATACGTTTTTTTTTTTACCAAAGTTCATATCGCAATCTTTTGATGCTAATGATTTTCTCTATCATTTTTTACCAGAGCTCATATTGCAATCTTTGACGTTAATGATTCTCTCGAGCACTCTGTATTATTGGTTCCTATATTGTATTTATTTCTATGCTTAGCTGGCTTAGAAGATTTTTGTAGCCTAGCATATGTGCTGATTTCTTAAGTTTGCAGTGACTTGACCCAAAAAATTGTCAGTTCAATACCAAGCTACAGCAAGCTAAATAACTTAACTCTTTTAAGTTAAAAGAAGTGACATCACACATGGAATGAAAACGATATACCCCAGTGATCAAAATAAAGGGTTTGGTTCGAAATTCCTAGCACCTGAAGAAGGCCATAGCATATAACAGCCAAAACATCGTAAATGTGGCAGTAAAGATGAGAACAATAGTCCGAATAATGGAAATAGTGTAACTCTTTTTTCATGCAGTGGGTGGTGGGGGCTTCTCTCTCTGCCAGTTAAACTTCCCATCAACATGGTGTTTAAGTTTCTGATCTGAGGAAATCAGGTGAAATTGGTTGAAAGAGCGAGGTGAGAAAATTACAAAAAAAAGAGAAAGAAGTAATTTTCATAACAAATGACCGACACTTTGCTTGTAGAAACCATAGCATAAATTTTATTTGGGGGTTACAAAATCAGTTTAACCCTTTTTGTTTATTTCAGTCTCTTAGAAAATGACTACAAAATACTTTCTCCTTCCCATTTTATAGGCAGAAGCACACAAATGGATGTTGGGATTTTTTCCTAGCCAATGAAATAGGCTGGTTCTTAGTTTCATCTGACTCAGTCCCTGTCTGTCAAGACAACTTGAAGTCAGAGCACTGCATTTGATTGTCTGAACTTGCAACACCAATTTCTGAACTTTTTGCCATATTATTTTGCTTTGACTTACTACTGTTTGTTTATTAGCCTTGCATATATTGTTTGCTTGCCCTATATATATATATATATATATATATATATGCTCTCATTACAATTGAGCACTCTAGAGAAGAAAATGTGAAAAAAATCAGTTACCACTTTGGCAATATATGCATAATTCTTCAGCAATGAATTGAATTCCTTCGATGACTGGCGTGTGTATATGCCACTTCTATATAACACGCTAAAATTTCCCTTCTCTGATTCTGTGTGTTTGTGGCTTAGCAACTCCAATTGACACAATTGGTCTAGTTTTGATCCTGGCCGGAGGCAAGTAGATGTTTATCCATGCTGATGAACTGTGATACAGCAAAACAGGCTTGTATGTGGATGACGAATAATATATATATATATATTTTTTTTTCCCCCCCTTCAGTTCTTTTCTTTCTCTGTTAATCACAGGCCTGCAAAGTCGAGCTCCAACTCTTTCACTTGATCATCAGTCTGTAAATGAAAACTTCTAAAGTTAGAGGTTTCTTTAACTCTTTGGACTACTGTGGCTGTCTAATATTTCCTGTATCTGTAGTAACATACCTCATTCAATTTGAGTTTCAAGTCTACTTGCATCTGAGCATAGTAACAGGGTTAGGGGAACTGATTTAGCGAATTAATGCTCTGGTCATGTAACAAGTGGGATTAGGCAAATTTTTTTATTTCATATCTCATAAAGTTAGTATTGTATTAAAAGAAATAATGACTGTGTGCATAGAATAATGGTTATTAGTGCAGAAAATAGGACTAGTGTGTTGTGATCAAACCCCAGCTGAGGCCATTGTGTTCATTTAAGCACAAATACCCTTCATTGGAAAGGTATTAATCCAGTTTGGGGTTAATAGCAGGGAAGACTGAGCTTGAGCCCTAGTTGGCAACCAGTCTAGGAAAATTCCAAACTAGTTGGGCTATCAATTCCATCATATAAAAACATACTTGCTGTAAACCCCCCACCCCAGCAGTAATACCTAGTTGGGTGGGTGATGCTGTAGCCTTCTGCATCACAGGGCATAAAAATAATAAAATTCTTTTATTCAATTTTGACTAATACTTTTCTCATCACAACCATCTGGCTTAATTAAATTCTCATTTTTATTGTGAGAGCGAGGTGTGGGGTGCTTCTTTTTTTATCCAATCCTTGTAACTTAAACTAGTTAAAACCCTGCTAAATACAGAATTTAAAATCAGACAATTCCATGTAGTAATTAAATTTATTGTAATTAAATGCTTTTTACATCAACTTATCAAGTTAATTCCCATTATGAGCACTTACCAGGTTCATTTATAAAATTTACACAAGTAACTTTGTTACATTAAAAAGTGAAAGTAATAAATTTTCTTTTTCTTAACACAATACAAATGTGTGATTTTTTTTTTTTTTTTTTTTTTTTTTTTTTTAACGAATTTTATAATATGGAATGCAAGAGATGAATCATTAATTGCATCAAAAAGCCAGACTGTTTCTTTGCTGGTCAAGCATAAATTGTTCTAGTTTGACGGAAGTTTTCATTCACTTCTCTCTTATATCCACCAGATATTGCTCCTTTTTGTTTTACCATTTATTTTAATTTTTAGCCCTTACAAAATTTTCATAATGTAAAAAAAACAAAAATTTCAGTTCCAAGGAAGATTACAAAAGTATTATATATACTAGAGTGTAGTGCAAATTTTTATGATCACTTTTTTTACGTAAAAAAATAAGGGGTTGCACTATACTTGGCTTATTTTTTATTTTTTTAAAGATTAAAAATTATGCATGTTTGTGACGAGTCACACTATGCACAAGTGAATATTTTCTAAAGAGGTTAAAATTCATTCATTTTTTTAGTGACTAACCTACCTGGTAGGTCTACATTCTCATGATACCTTTGACTTTAATGATACAGGTAAACTCTTCAGCCTTGATTTTTTTCTTTTCTTTGTGTTGCTACATGAATAGCAGAACATTTTTTTTACTGTGTGTCACTTAAAATCTACAAATACCTTGAGCTATTAATTCCTCATTTATATAAGATATTTGTTAATTTTAAGTGTCATGCATACTGGATGAAGTTTTTCTCTTCATGTAGCAACAAAAAGGAAGAAACTTACAGGCCCAGGAAAAACAAACAACCATAGTTGGGCATGAATAAAAACAAAAGTACACTATCTAAATCTTCACATCAGATATTTTATGGTAAATGTTTTTTATCATAATTTTGAGAGAGCTTTGTACAAAAAAGAATGGACATCATTTATTTGCTATAAAATATATTTAGCATTAAGCCCAGTACTTCATTATTTCACTATGATAGGCCTGCTAGTATTTCTCAGGAGCAGGAGTTGCATTATACACAAACTATATTAAAAAATCAGGTTTTTCACAATAAGCCAGGGGATGCACTGCTCAGGAAGTGGACTTTTTCTTTACTGAGAAAGATAATTTTCTGGGAGGCTGAAGTTATAAAGTGCAGAAAATGGCAAAAAATAGTGGACACAAAATATATTGGTGAATAATGTTAAAAAATTTTTTTTTACTAAATAAACCAAATGAAGTTTTTGTTTACTTGTAAATGAAACCTATAATAATTACCAGATTTTACAGGTAGATTAATGAATGAATTCCCTGAATGTTGTACAGAGCTAATGCAGAAAGTGGAAAAAAAAGATCTGACAAGAATTGTTTGTATGTTTATTAAGCCATTAATAATGTGAAACTGTTTAATAGTCTTTTCTTAATTTTATACATTTATTTATTATAAAACACTAAAATTTACAAATTAAATATTTTGATATTAAAATTCAATTAACTACCTGGTGGCATAACCTTCTGTTCCTCTCATATATATAGTTTCAAGGTATACTATATTTATGGGTAAAAGTAATCAATATCAGGGATATTGCATATGTAAATATGGAAGTGAGTATGGAGTTCAGCACATTGATGAATCTTTTTCGTATTTGAATTCAATCTTCAAGATGTGGCCTGAAGATTGTGTTCAAGTAGAAAACAGACTCTCCACTCGGCGTTGAACTCTGTCTATTTTCACATACATAACAGAACTAAAAAAGAAATTAGGCTAATAACAAAATGTAACATGACATGCAATAAAATTGAAAATTCGGTACTATGTTAATTATATTGTGAACTGATTTGCTTAATTTTTATTTATTTTTCAGTTCTATTGTGGATTTTCTATGGGAAACAGACCAAAAAGCAAGCAATTCTCTTGACAGGAATTTGTGATGCAGGTAAAACACTGATATTTTCCCAGGTAAGTGGATTATCTTAGTGATGTTTTGACATTTGATATCCATAAGAAAATGAGGGGAAAATGTAAATTGATGTTCAAAATAGAAAAAAATAAGGTTGTGGAAAATTACTCTCTTTTTCTCAGTTAATAAGCAAAATATTTGTTTTTCTTTTTAATGGGAAATTTTTGTTCATCTCTCATTTCAGCTGGTCCAAAAGACATTTAAGGAAACTTATACTTCAATAAAAACTAACTTTGCTTTCTTTGAACTTCCTAAAAAGGTAAGTCTTTTTCTGTCTAGGTGGATTAAAAACTTAAGCTTTGTGTTTGTAATTTTTTTTACTGTATATTCTAGGTTATCTCCCTTCTCTTGACAATGTCAAATTAGATATAGCCGTAAAATTTAACGACATATATTCTATCGATACCATCATTTGTTTTTATAGAATATAAAGAAATGATTAGTGATTGTTGTTGATAAATGGCCCATGGTGATATATGTTTGACTCAGCATGGTCATTTCTGTTTTAATTTAAAGTTTAAAGAAAAAAGATTTTTTGATTACTTTTCATGTTTTCATATAAAATTGATTTTTGCTATATCTTCATAGGCATTTATAAAGTATATTTGTTATGTGTGTCTATTGGTAATATTAACAGAAAAGTTTATATCTGACTATTCTATTGAACTCTGGTACAATTCTGACACAAACCCTATCTCCTAATTGTATTTTAGAATGACAGCATTTTGCAGAACTAGATATGTATCTGAAATTGGCAAAAAAGCTTGACCCTGCAGAAAAAAGAAAAGGGTGACTTAAAATCTACATTAATTTGAAGAGGAATAGTTAGCAAATATGCAGGAAAAAGAAATTGCATTTTGAAAAGATTCTCAGCACAAAAAGTCTATTTTTGAGAAACCATTATTGTATATTTTACAGATCTCTCATTACCCTTCTCCTTCTTCAAGCTGTATTTTTAAAGTGAACAGAGAAAATATTTTCTTGTAGAAATTTGCAGTTATTTTAGAATTTCAACCTATATCAGATTTTACTGTCCATTCATAAAACCTTTGACAATGCCAGGTTCTGTTTGGCATGAGTTTATAAGTTATGTCATTTTTTTCTTATGTTATTTGAACCATCCTTTAAAACTAGAACATTTAGTACTTTTCAAAAGATACAATTATTTATTTTCATTTACCTCATGTATTATGCAACCTGTCTAATTTAAACATAGACAAGGAATCCTTATTTCAAAAACGTCTTTTCACAATTATTTTTTTAAATTGTTAAAGAAAATTACGTAATCAAGATACAAATAGATTGATAATAATCTTCGTTACACTTTATTTCAAATAATCGTATCTATATTTTTTCTAATAAGCTTTTTGGCAAGAAGGTTGTCTAATCTAATTTTCTTATGAAAAATGGTCGACAGCATTATCCTGTGGAGGCCATGGCAGCAAAATGTACTGCGAAACACTTGAGTTCTATTCTTTATGTGAAAGGTAATATATTACGTACTGTTTAACTTCAACACTGAAGACTCGGTGCATCTCTTCATGGCAACTGTTTTCTATATATCTTGTTTACAGGAATATGAAGACTTCATTGTATTTATTCTGGCCACCAAGTTTGCTTTGCAAAATCTCCATTACAAAATTTGAAGGATCCACAGCAGTCTTAAAGTATCTGCTGTTACCCTGTCCCAGAAGAAAGAAACATTTACCAGTCATATTTTTATGCATTAAGTTCATTACACACACTTTTGTTGAGATTAAAAAAATGATAAAATATATTTTTATGCATGAAGTTAAGTTATTTTTTTTTTCTGTTGCTGAGATAAAAAGTGACTTAAGTCTGTCTCTGAATTGTAAATCTATGTTTATATACAATTTACATTATTGGCCATGAAGAATCATTTTAAAAAAGGGAACTTGGTGTTTAGGGTCAAATTGTTAGAATTTTATATTTTACTTTTGATTTGTTTTTCTTTCAAATGTCTTTTTTTTTAAATTTCAGAAGAGATCTTTGAGAGTCATTGACATTCCTGGTCATGAGCGGCTTCGTACGCAAGCCATTGAAGAGAATGCATATTTAGCAAGGTAATTTCTTGAAAAATTTCAAACATTTATTCGGGAATTTGGGTCATTTACTTAAAAGTTTGACACTGAAAGTCCCTTTTGTAACAGCTGTTTAAAATACTCAAGGCATTATTTGCTTTAAAGTTCAACAAGAAAGCTTAGATATTGTTTTTATTTTTATTTTCTGTTGACCTTTAATAAAGTCAGTGTTAAATAGAAGTTTACATTAAAGTTAAATCTTTTTTCTAGGACACCAAATTAGTTATTAGAGCAAATGCTTTTAATAAGTTTGTTCTTATATCTGCACTAAATAACCAGTTCAAACATTTTTTATTTTTCAGAGGGATTATATTTGTAATTGACAGTTCTACTTACCAAAAAGAGATGAAAAATGTTGCCGAGTAAGTTTTTGTTTAGTAAAATTAAGTCACTGTAAAGCTATGTTTTGTAGATTCTAAATAATAAAATGCTTTTTTTTTTTTATTTTTCCTCTTTTCTATACAGGTATCTGTATGTGATTCTCTGTGAGTCGCTATCGTTCAATGTAGTGCCTGTACTGATTGCTTGCAACAAACAAGATCTGACTTTTTCAAAAGGAGCTAAAATCATCAAATCCAGTCTTGAGAAAGAAATGTGAGTAAATTTCGTTTTATTATTACTTTTATTAAAAGCATTTGTATAAAGAATCTGTTTTTGCTCCTAATTCTTCCTCATCTATTACAAAATAAATAAGGATATAGTAATTGAGTTTGGAATTAATTTGATTCAAAGATGTTGTTCATGTGTTACTTAGCATTATTTTCATGTTTTTAAGGACTGATGAAATCTACACAGACATAGCTGATAAACACTTTATTTTTAATTGTAGCAACACTTTGCGGATGACGCGCTCTGCTGCTTTGGAAGGAATTGGTTCAGCCAGTAACAACAACACATTTCTTGGAAAACCCAACAAAGACTTTGATTTTGCTGACATTTCGCCATTAAAGATTGATTTCGCTGAATGTTCAGCTCTGAACAAGGAGGATTCTTTGGGACTGACACAAGTCTATGAATGGCTAGAAAAAATTGCATAAGCTGGACCTTGCTCACTTTAGTTTTTTAATAATGAACAAAACTATTTTTTTTTTTTTTTGGAAGTGAAAGCTTTGTTTAAATTAAATAACCTAATTTGCCTCATTTTGGTACTTTCTTTTTTATATGTTATCTTGATGAAACCATGCCTGCCTCCTCCTTGTCTCTTGCATGACAGCATGAACAGAATCTTTTCATAATATTTCTATAACTTAGAATGCAAAATCATAATTAGATTTGTTCTACTTCATAAATTAAAGGCAATATATAGTGCAAGAGAAGAAAGCAAAAACATTTGACAAGAATAAAAGAAAAACCTTTAAATTTATTAGATGCATTTATATAAAAATCAAAATCTGGCTGTTTTTTTTTTTTTTTGCTCATGTATCTCCAGTCATGATGGAAAGAAATTCTTCTTCATCAACTAGAAAATAAAAATAAAATAATTGAGTCAAGATGTTTGTTTTTATTCTGGAAGGAAAGAAGGGAAAAATTCAATATCAAAATATAATTTACTTACTTTCACCATCACCATTTTTATCAAATTCATCAATCATGGCACGCAACTCATCATCTGTCATGCTCTCACCAAGTTCTCTGTAAAGACATAAACAGAAACATCAATATTTAGAGATTTCTTTGACACTAAAAGAAAAAAAAATCTTTCATTTTAGAGCCCAAATATTCTCATGAATACTCTTTCAAATTGGTTTCAAAGGACTCATTTGAAGCGACTTTCAAAATGAGAGTAGCTGGTAAATAACTATCATCTCACTTGTAAAAGAATTTGTGTATGAGTTGATGGTATTACATACTTTCACTTATTTTTTAAGAACTTTGGATCGGAGTATTCTGTTAAGAACAAACTTACCGTGCAACTCTTCTCAAATTTCTTAAACTAATCTTGCCTGTTGTGTCATCATCAAACAGTTTGAAAGCTTTCAAAAGTTCTGTTTGGGGATCTCGCTCAAGCATCAAATCTGTCACTGAAAAATAACAAACAAGTTTGAAAATTCTTTAAAATGTAGGCCCATGGGATTGAAATGTTATACTAGGAAATTCTTTGCTTTTACTGCCAGCAATAAGAAAATTTCTCAAAATGCAACTTAAATAATTTTTTAGAGGTCTTTTTTATATATATATATATATAAAATATATATTTTTTATATTTATATTGTGTGAGAGGCAATAAAATCTCATGTAAATAATAAAAGTATAGATTAAAAGTTCTGCCTAGAATCTCTGTATTGTCAAAGTTATATATTCTCTCTCAAAAAAATATTCAGGAATTTAGCACCAATTTTAGTAAAACCAAAAAGTGACCCATTGGCTGTTAACATTTAAAATTAACTTTTTGTTTTATTCTTTTTTTACCATTAAGTTTATTTCCTTCTATGAAATTAATCAATTTTACTTAAGAGGAATGTAATTAATTAAACAAACTATAGGATTAAACCTCATTTACATTTCTCTGCTGAATAATTAAAAATTAGTTTTAACTTTATTTACAAAACTTTGAAAGAATTCAACATGGATCTCTACTGACAAGAGAAAAAAAAGATCCTTGCAAGGGAAGGAAAGATGGGACAGAATGTATAGAAAGTAATGTAAGTTATTGGTGCAGATTTTATCAATAAGTGAATCTAAACAGTAGTGACTAGCATTTTTACATCAACTTCTTAAGTCCTAGAGCGCCAAGCTAGTAATTTGGATTTTACTAGCCTACTAGAAGTACTATAGGGGTCTAGTTTTTCTTGTAGACTTTTAGAGAAACAAGAAACATTTAATTACAGCTAATTAAATTAGCACCTGAAATTGTGTGAGTTTGAACTCATGACATGACATGGTTTTAACTAACAGGATTGAATAAAACAAGAAGTGCACACTCTTCACCACTGGAAATGCCATCAATACTTGGCTAAAATCCAGCCATTAAATTTTACTGATTTTAATACTATCCACCATTTTGATTTTGATTGTCTATTGAGGTTAAGAATTCAACTGATCAGTTATATATGACGTTACCAAACCACTTTCCCTAATCCTGTTATTATGCACATGATGAAATCTAACCGTACTTCTCTTCTCTTAATGGTTACTTCCCTACCTCTAGCAAGATACTTTTTGAGAATAATTTTATCAATAGAAGAGGTTTTTGTCTAAGCTGAAGATCAACATTCTGACTGAATTGTTGAATCTGCTAACATTTACTAATCTGGGGCAGTGTTGTTTTTGCAATGTGTTGTGAATAAAACTGACACTTAAATCACAAGCCAGCTGCATGAGATATGCCACAAAATTAGGAAGGGTTAAACTTGATCACTGCAACACTCTACAGATAAACAGCTAATCTTTCTATCAGTGAGATTTGATTGTCTGTTCTAAAAGTGACTTCCTCTGATAAAGCTCTTGCAACTTAACTCCTTTGCTCCTGAGGGCATTTAAACCAGTTTCCTCAGATCAAAAACTTAAACACAACATGAATGGAAATGACTGCCTAGCAGAATAAGATGCACAGGCAGCAGCTGAGAATGGGGTTGTTATAAATGGAACTGTAATTAGAATAGCGACCACCCCTCTCCAATCCAGAACATGAAGAAACCTGCAACCTAAACTAGAACTCATGAAAAAGGGTAACCAGGCATCTTGAAATGGTGTGTGTGTGTTTCTTTTTAAGAATGATTGGTGCTTTGAGACTCAATATGTTGAAGGAGTCTGACTTGAAGTGGCTTTAAGGCAGGAAGATGTTTTTGCTTTTCTCTCTTTACTAATGCTGCTGGGTTGTCATATGGAACAGAATTATTAGTTAAATTATCCAAGAGACAGACAAAATGGCAGCAGAATCAGAAAAGAGATCCACATGTTTAATTACAAAATTAAGTATAAGACTCATGGGAAGGGCAACAGAGTTAAATCCATGGCTAAATTTAAAGTGCTAACCAAAGAGGAATTAATAAAGATGTTGCATTTTTAAGTGGACTGTTTTATATTTAGAACAACAGACTAGTGGGAGGATTAAAAGTAATATTTATTACAAGCTCAACAGGGATCCTAGCAGCGGGAAGAATAAGTTTAGCTAAGTGAAGATGCACATTAAGAAATAGTTTTTTACTAGAAGATATAGTGAAAGCTGAGCTTATGGATAGACCGAGAAGGGAGAAAAATCGGAATAGTTGAAAACTAAAAGGGTGGTAGACTACTGATGTTTTGGCAAATAACTGGACTGTCAAAAAAAAGAATAAAACTGATAATTAGAAAAAAGATCAAAATGAAGTGTTGATAACTAGAAAATAAAGAGACTGATATGTTCACAGAAGTTTGTTTTGTTTTGTTTGTTTTGAGGTTTAATGACCTATTAATCCTTATGGGATCATTTAAGGTCATAACAAATGATTTTGGGTAAGGTTATATTATTTTTACAGAATTTTGGAAGATATCTTGCTTTTTAAACTTTTCCATTGCTTTCAAGTTGCATAACTTTTTAAATTTTTCACCTGGTGAGGGTCGGATCTATTTTTGCTCTTTGGATCTTTACTTAGATTATATTTTGTTGTATAGTTTGATCTTTTTGAGGAAGGTTAAAATAGTATTAGAGTTTATTTTTTCGAAAAGATCTTTCAGATTGTTAACATTGTAGAGGGATTGCCGGATGTATGTAAAGTCACTGCAGTCGAGTAGAACGTTTTACTGTATAGGGTGTTCACAGAAGTAAATAGAAAATTAGATCACTCAGAATCATGGTATTGTGAGAGAGAAGAATTACCACTTGAGAATGAAGCATCGTTGAAATAATTTAGAAATTATAAAACGGGGTATCAGATAACAGGAACTTGTCAGAGACAAACAAAGTAAAGGAGAAGATGTCTGTGCATACTTAAGTAATAGGTGTGATTATGGCACCTAGCTACTTAGAGTGAGGAAAATAAAAAATTTAAACCATGGATTTTTTAGCAGATGTCTCAGCTGGTAGTGTTATATATTTTGTTGAACTTGAAAAGAATTTATTCTCGTCAAAGGTGAAAAAGAACATGCAATGATTTTAATCGAAGCTGGAATGCAAAAACAAAAATAAACTGTAATGTGAAAACAATGCCAGTTTTCAAGGTTATGAAATATAAACAATGAAAATAGTTTAATTAAATTATTCGGTCAGAAGCAAATATAATTTACATTAAACCTGTGAGACCCTAACAAAATAAGACTAAAGATTTTTATTCTGGGTCATATTATTTGAATTCCCCTTTCTTTGAAAATTATTTATTTATTTTTTTGTGGGGATGTTCAGAGGAAATTTAAACCAAACGAAATCGTGATCATGGTGTGAAGAGATGAGCATATTAGCTCGTTGAAATAAATTGTAATTTGTAACCACTTTAAATGATGTGTTGAGCTTTCTTTTATGTATATCATATTGCTCTGGATAATATCCATTGAGCTCTCTATATAGATCTATCTCTTTAATATTCTATATTAAATAGACCTGTTTGGATTATCCTCCCTGTTTATGGATTTGGCATCATTATATATATTTAAAGTTAAAACAACATTCAGGAAGATCAAGCATTGTGTCAGTGGATAAAAAGGTCACTGAAGAGGGAAATCATCAGAAACTGTCCTTAGAGTGTCAAAGATGTTGCCAACAGCATAGATTGTGATGAAAATGTTGGAATTTAGTTTCCTTTTTGATTGGGTGAGATTCTCTTGATATTTGGGATTGGTTCATCAGCGAGATTGTATTAAATTATTAACTAAGCATGAAGCCAAATTAAAATTCTTGGTACATAAGAAATATGAATGCACAATTGAACCAAACGTGAATAATATTGTTAATTTATCATCTTATAAACTGACAGCTTGAATTTTTTGTTCTTGCTCATAGTTTGGATTTCTGTATCCCACCATCTATGTGTGATAAGGAGAAGATCTTTTCTGAGTTTGAGTTCTTGTTCGCTCATTTGACAAGACTATCCCTATTTCTTCTGATGCGGTTGGTGAGCTAAAATCCCAGTTGAATAAGTGTGCACACATATTCACTAGTTTTTCAATGGCTTGAGCTGAACATCAATGTGTTAAGTCCCTGAATAATAATGATGATTTAGAGATCTCCAGACTGGATAAAGGTGCCGGGGTGGTTCTTATGAACCATGCAGAGTATGGAGCTAAGATGTTGTCAATTTTGGAAGACACATCGAAATTTGTAAAGCTCAGCTCTGTTGATACATGTGATGCTACTACCTCAAGTGAAATAAAATTTCAGAAACAATTCATGAGGTGGGTAAAAAGTGGGGTTCTTTCTCGGGAAATTTCAGATGAAATTTGACCATCTTGGTCTATCTAACCCAGTTTATATGGGCTTGGTATATATGGCCAATGATGGGGTACCGTTAAGACCCATTCTGTCAATGTTAGGATCAGACCAACACAAGGTCACCAAATGGTTCTCTTTACTTTTGGAATCTGTGTTGCAGCACTTAAGTATAATGGATTCATTCTCCTTTGTTGACCGTAACTGAAATTGGTCTTCTGGAAAGTTCATGTGTTCTTTTGATGTGTGTTCTCTATTTAGTTGTGTTCCTCTTTTGGAGAAAATTAATATTTGCTGTGACTTTATCACAGTTCTTTGTCTCCCCCTAGCATTTCTGAATCAGTATTTATTGAATTGATGAAATTTACCACATTGTCTGTTGATTTAGTTTTGATAATATCATGTATCGACAGATTGATAGAGTTGCTATGAGCTCTCCTTTGGATTCAGCACTAACTAATATTTTTGTGGGCTTTCATGAAGAGAGAATATGTTATAGTGCATTTCGTCGTCAACCACAATTATATTTATAATTCACAGAATTTACTTGATGAGGAGGGGAGAACATTCTTGTGACCAAAACAAAAAATAGGCCGGGTATGAAACACTACACAAACTGGTAAATCTGAGCTGATTCTTGTTGAGCAGTTGAATAGTCCAAAATACTGTCAAATATTAGAGAAAAGACTACTCCCACTATTTGAAACCAATCAGATTGACAAGAATGTCTACCTTTTTTGAAGACAATAGAATGCCATGTCATACAAGCAAAGTAGCAAAGGCCTGGAAGGAATTGCAAGGAATCAAGTTGCTGCTATGGGTAGCTATAAGTCCTGACATGAATCCAATAGAGCACATTTGGAAGCACCTTGACCAAAGACTTTGAGAGTATGCAACTAAAATCACATCAGTGGCAACTCTTAAAGAAACATTGCTAAAGGAGTGGCAAAATATAGATCAGATGATTGTTGATAACTTGATCAAATCCATAAAAAAATCAATACAAGAACTGAAACTAGCAAATGAAGGATCTACTCCATACTAGTCCCAAATACTATTTATTTATGTTGAGTTAGGATTACATAATTAAATTTTGAGATGTAGTTTATTTCTCCTGCCTAAAAAAACCTTTCTTAGGCCACTGTATATGTTGGGTTTCACATATATGGGGAGACTAGTAAGGAACTCTTACCACATATTTTTAACTGCAAGGCAGCAGAGATTTGAAATTCGAGATTTTCATTCTCCCAAACATACTATTGATAAGGAACTCCATCTACCACATATTTTTCCCTGTGTGATAGAGGAAGTTTGAAATCAGAGTTTTCTTTCTCTCAGATCGACTAACAAGACCCACTACCCAATTTAAGTTTAGTAAACCTGGTATTCCAAAGCACTCTCCTATTTAAGTACAAACCAATGCTACTTAACTTTGGTGATTCAACAAGAACCACTGCATTCAATGTAATATGGCTATAAGCACTAGAAAATATGTTCAACTTTAAATTCAATGATTTGATTTTGCATTTTGGTCCCAAAACTGGCCTTTTGCTCAGAATAAAAATTTCTTTAACTGCCCAGTAAAATCTTTTTGGTTTTCCATTTGCCTTTATCTTTTTTGTAATCGATTTTTTTTTTATGGCTTATCAACACTTTGTGGGTTATTTAAAGCCAATCCATATTTTAGATTGTAGGAGGTCACTTACAGTATCTGATGTTCTCCTCTATGTACTGACCAGGCTTGATGTTGCTTAATTCTGTTGATCCAATTAGAACTGGTGTTTCCAGCATGATTTGAGTGTAGGCTTCACTTAAGCTAGTCTTTTTAAAAAGAGCTTCATTTGAAGAAAACTTGTTACCTTTTAGTACATTTATAATATTAGTCTTTTAATAACACAAGATAGAGTTGACAAAAGAGATTAAAACTATGCCGTTTAATTATCATAACAAAATTAAGCAGCAGCTATAGTTCAACACTTAAAATTGATAGTCTCTCATTAGTGTTATAACTGTCTTTATCTAATCTAAATCTAATCTTATTTATAAATGGAACTTTGTGTGTGTGTCCATTACCTATAGACAAAAACATATGAAATGATATTCAGAAGTTTCAAAGTTGCAGTTCTTACAATAGTGCAAAAAATCGATAATATATATATAAAAGGCAAGATGTTTGTTAGTGTCGGTTTATCTGCCTGTATGTCTGTATTTTTTTCAGCCCTTTTATTTTAGTTTTTGCTTTGGGTTTGGCTCTAAGTAGGTATAATTGTAGTTCTTAGTCTCAGCCATGATACTATTTACTCAGAGGACTTATTTAGCCTTCAAAATTCAGTTTACGATGAAAAAACTTATTTGATATCAATACCAGGAAATCAAAATTTGACTTATATCCATTCATTTTTCTTTCAGTCTATGGTTTCGCTTTAACTGGAAACAACTATTGCTTTTTAGTCTTTTGTACCAATGTCCAAAGAGTCTGAGCTCCAGGACCATGAATTAGTTTTAAAGCTTTCATTACACCCAAGCAACACCAGACTATACTGCTAGTCAAATTATATTTTGATAGTGATTTCTCATTATCAGTAAATTTAAGCTCTGCTATTTCTCTTCTTTTTAAATATGCTTAGTTCAATACTATTTGCACAAAGTGAATTCTAACAATCTTTTAGACAGGCCTGCCTAAAATATAGTGAAAAGGACCCAATTAAATGAAACACATGAAATTTTAAAATGTTTCAGTTCAGCCTAAGTGCTGATTGTAGATTTTATCTGCTTTTGTCTTAACAATTGTTATATTGTCAGTTTTGGTGTTTAGAACTGTAAAATCGAAATTCAATTATTACTTTCTTTTATGAAGGTGAATTGTAGTTTCTGAGAATGAAAAAATAAACATATATACTTACTGACTTCATTGAAATCATCAAAACCAATTTTACCAGTTCCTTCAATATCATAATCATGAAGAATCTTCAAAACATTGGCCTTTTTCACCTCAAATCCAAGTGCTCGCATACATACCTACAATTAAATGTTAAATACATCTCATTCAGACTAGTAGGAGTGTACACTATTATCTGGATGTCTTTTAATTTTTTATGGAATTAGCATTTTACCTTGTCTTAATACTATCTTCTTTCCTAATTAAATGCTAAAATTGAAACTACTGAAAATTACCTTAGAAAATTATAATTTTTTAATGATAATAGATTTACTTTAATTTAGAATAAGACCATAAATGCAAGGTACTCCAGGAAGAGTTTACACATTCTACAAGTGAATTGGCTTGAGAAAAACTTTCTAACCTTCTTGCTATGTTATGTACCCATACTATATATATATATATATATATATATATATATATATATATATGTAAACATGTTATGAAAATTAACGAATTTTAACAAAACTTGGTTATAAGCAACCGACAATTTGTAATGAATAATTTTGAACATTATTTTTACCGATACTCGTATTTAAGTAGATATTCTGTTCTTAATTAAACAGTATTTTTATATTTATATCTACCGGCCTGATTATTTACAATAAATTTTTATTACGAAAATGTGTGCTACCCAGCAGGATTCGAACCTGCGACCCCTATTACATAGGGGAAGCATACCATTTGATCTGGTACCGTCTTGACCACAAGACGTGGTCACAGGTTCAAATCCTGCTGGGTAGCACACATTTTTGTAATAAAAATTTATCGTAATTAAAAACAGAATATCTACTTAAATACGAGTATCGGCAAAAATAATGTTCAAAATAATTCATTACATATATATATATATATATATATATATATATATATATAAATTGATGTGCCTGTGTGTGTGTGTGTGTCTCTCCATTCTAACGAACACTACACTCCCAAAACCCTTGGTCCCAATTTCAACCAAAATTGGGTCAATTGTTGATCATGATATAAACATTTGATGTATGCAAAAATTTTTCAAATCGATTTACAGGGTTTGACAGAAACCACTGAAATGCTTGAACTCTTCTTTTTCGAGATGCCTGATGCAAATTCAACCAAAATCGAGTAACTTGTAGATCAGGGCTTGAACCTTTGAAGTACACAAAAATCTTTTGAATCAGTGTACAGGGTTCATCAAAAATCAATGATAAGCATAATTTTGGGTAGTCTTTTGCATACTTATATGCATTTCTCCAAGACACTTCACTCAAACTCAACCAAAATTGAGTCATTGGTAAATGAAGGTCTGATGCCTTGATATGTGAACAAAAATTTCAATTGACACACAGGGTACAGCAAAAATGAATGGAAAATGTTGCTTTTTGTGATCATCTATTTCTCAGAAATGCTTAATTGTATTCCAGCAAACATTGGGTCTTTTTTGTAACTCCTACCTTATCATATGCCATAACAATTTCATGTTTTCTACAAGGTGCCAACCACTCCCACATTGCAGGGACAATGCATCCACTTCTTCTGCATCACAACATCATCACATCACATTACCATTCACCCCTGTTCTTCCAGTTGTACATACAGCATTCTTGTTTATTGGTAAAATTGACCAAGCATGAATCAACAAAAACTGATATTTACTTGGCATTTTTTTAACATGTGTCATGGCAACCACGCTGGGGTATACAGCTGGTATTGTATAAAAGCAACTTTATCTTCCTTTTTTTCCTATAAAAATCAAGACCACCATGAGAATAACACTTTTTCATCTTTACTTAAAATATAAACACTAACAACAAAAGTAATTAATAATAACAATAATAAAACTTCGATAATTTTTCAAATATTTGAAAAATTTCTCTCTCTCAATCTTTTATGATCGCATCGATACTGCAATGGCCACATCATGATCAAAAGCATTGATCTTCCATTTAAACTGTGTAAGGGTTGCAACTGTAGAAGGGTTTCCTAACCCAACTAGTGAAAGAGGATGGCTTTCTCTAATCCACCTCTGCCAAGAGGCCAACAGACAATCATCATCCTGAGTGTAGGAGCTGCACCTCAGGGGTTAACAGATTTACTAGAGGACAGGGAAACTTCAGTGATGAGAGATGGGGTAACCTCAACATCCCTGGTGAAAAAAAAACTGGCATGTCATTGCACTATTTTGCCTTGAATGTTACCATGAACCCCAACTGTGAGATGAAGGGGAGTGGTGACCACAGCAATGCAAAATGCACTAATGGAAGGAAGGAAAGATGATCTTTTTTTAAAAATAAAATTGAGGTGGCATATTACAAGATTTGTATTTTGATGCATGTAGAACCCATTAAATTTCCATTTTCATATCATATAATTTGGTAGTCTATTAATGAAAATCAAAAATATCTGAGGAGAAAACAATATAATATTTGAAGAGAATAAAATCTAAGTAGGCAAATGATAAAACCTTAAATATAATAATCAGGATAATAAAAATTCAGGTCAGTTTCATTATCATAATCATACCAATCAGATATCTTTTTCTTTTTTTTTTGTCAATATAACTTGCATTCATTCCTAACCAGTGAATATCATTTTTTTCCTCATTTAACAATACACAACATACACAAGGCAGTGCAAAATGAACTTTTAAAATTAAAAACTGCAATTTTTGCTGTTTAATCATTATTCCCCATCACACCAAAAAATTACTTTTCCTGTACTCAGATATAAATTTGATTTTGCTAGTGAAGAAACTAGCCAAAATTAAGTAGGGTTAAGTAGCACAAAAGTCAGTGGCCAATGAGAAAAGCTGAAACCTTCTCTGTACATCAAAGGTTCAAATGCAAAGTTTTACTTCAAATGATGAGAAAATAAATTAATGGATTTTAATGGAAAACTGACTTACTTTCAGTTCATAATAATCAATGAATCCATCCTTGTCTGTATCAAATAATTCAAAAGCTTCTCTGATTTCCTGCTTTTGTTCATCTGCTAATTCCCGTTTTTTCTTTTTCTTGTTTTTTTCTAAGGAAAAATCCGTTCTGTATAAGCAAATAAAACTTATGTGAAATAAAAAATGTGAAAAAAAATATGAAATTAAAAAAAAAAAATAAGAGCAAAAAAATTAGGTTTACAGGAACACATCCATATTCTTATCCAATTATTTTTTATAAAAATTTGAGTGCTTTTGTGACACTTCAAACCTCTGATGAAAACGATATGTTAAAATTAATAAAAGGAAAAAAAATATTATTGCTGCAATGACTTTGCTTTAAATATTCATATTGACATGTATCTCTCCACCCACACATGCAACTATTTAGGTTAAGCTCAAAATCAAGGAAAATTCATCCTTATTTCAAGGAATTTTAAATTTATTACATTTTTTTACTATTTTTTTTCACTGAACTTTTTGTGTGTACATGTTTTGCTTTTTTATTGCGATATTCCAGGCCAAATATCTGCAGCTATTTCATGTTCTAAAAGATTTTCTTTAATTTTCTACAATACCTTTAACAGAGTCAACTATAGAGGCTAATAATTAGGAAGAGGTGAAATCTATTTTGGTGACAGTAGGAATAAATGGTTTATAGATGGTATCATGGAATAAATAACACACCCCTAGCATCACAAATGGACTAGTCTAAAACACTTAAATAAAAAAAACCATGGAGTTTATCTAGTGCATTTCTAACAGATATCACAGCAAATAACTCATGCAAGACTTAATGTTAGAACCACTAGAAAACAAGTAATAACTGGAATTACGAGAATATTGAGTGATAACAAGTAGGAAAAAAAAATACTTGTTGCTTTGGTGCACAGGATACCGGTGATGACGAGAATGTGAACCATGTTGGGTGAATTTTTTTCTCGTTAGTATAAAAAAAACAAAAAAGACATTCTTCAAATATAAATGAAATATTGGCTTAGTTAAAAATTAATAAAATTATTTCATCTAAGAATTCAGATAATGGAAGCTAATTTTAGATTCATGTTATACTAAGTATAATTAAAACATTTTTATTACAACTAGTCATTTTAATTTTTCTCTATGTTTAAGAAATACTCAATTTTAACAAGACACTTTCTACCTAACTCTCTGGATTTCTACATTGACTGCTTGAGTAAAAAGAAAGAAATTAGAAATACTGAAGAGACTTTCAATGAGATTTGAACTCATATACCACCCCCTTGAGAATTCATCATTCATGAATGCTGTCTTGATTCCTTTGACCACAAAAACATCAATGATTAAACAGAGTTTAAGTCTGCAGGGATTGTCACCTCTTTCACTATAATTTTACTGGTTGTTTTACTACACAACAAGAATCTTGGGATATTTTTAGATATTATTTTTGATCAAGCATTTTCACAATTATCATTACTAGTATTTTCCATTATTATTGTTGGGAGAAAAAAAAACAAAAAAAATAAGAACAATAAGACAGAACAAAACTATCATAATGACATATTTAAATACTCTAAAGGGTTACAGAAATAACAGATGTTTTAAAAATAACAGGGAGTTTACATGACCATAAAGGGGTAATATCAAAAAGCAAATAAATCAGATTTATTAAACTCTTCACCCCTTTTTATTATATTTTATATTCATGGACTATATTCACTGTTGATTTAATTTGAAAGTTAAATTTTGTTGCCAAACTTTGTGGTAAGATCTAAACTGTTTGCATAAACAAAGTTTTCCTAAAATCATGTTTGGAGAATCAAATTTATCCAGCTTATATTAGTTACGGGATCACTCAAAGTTAAATAACAATTATACCATTAAACATGTTTTTGTCAGTGAGGAGATTGTAAAATTGTCCAATGTTATTGATAAGTTAAAGAGTTAGGTTCAGTTCTGTTAGAGGCTCTGTTCTGAGGTATTTTTTGTCTAACTTCGACAATATTCTGCATGTTATTTTACTATTATCAATGAGCATGCTTATATCATTTTGTAAGTTAATGACAAAAATATTTTTTTTAATCCTGTCACCTGAAGCAAAGGCAGTAATGCCACTAGGACACAAGGGATTATGGAGAGTAAAAAAGAATGAGAATACTTTTGTGAGGAGAAAGGAAAAGTAAAAGAATAGAATTCAGGAAGACAGAAGATGGCAACTAACATTGCATTTAAATTTTAGAAGATTGTAAGTGGCAAGGAAACAAGAAATCAGAAGGGTGTGTTGCACTTTTTAATATGTAAAAAGTTTGGCAGCTCATTTACTAATAATAAGCATGTAAACATTAATAGTCTACTACTGGTCTATATTTATTGTTGTATGGACATATATTCTGTATTTCACCTTTTTGTGGGATTTGAAGTATATTTTACTCAAATATTGATGAAACTCCAACATCAGTCTTCAAATAAATTCAGTGCAATGAAGGCAAGGCCTATGCATATACCTGTTGATTTTTCCAGATTTAAATGACAGCATAAATACTCATGTTTACACTATTTACATTGCTCAGACAGTTGTCCTGATCTTTATTTTCACATTCTCGTTGTTTTGGCTGTTACACACTCGAGGCTTTTTCATATGATTTTTGTTGGAACTTTGAACCAAACCCTTAATTTAGTCAATAAGGGTAGATTGTTCTAATTCCATGTTCCATGCCTTCTGATGTCTCAGTTGATAAGATTTTGTTTTCTCCACCAAAAATTGAACTCACAACCCGTTTAGAATCAATGAATCAATGCTTTTATACATTGGGTTGTGTGGACACCAGTGAGTGAATTTGGGGGATTTATAAACCTAATGCTTCTGTAACCATTTTTTACAATTTTCTTTTTCCTTTATCTCATTTGTTATTGTTGGTTTTCTCTAGCTGTTTGTATTATTAGTTCCTATATTGTATTCATGTCTACGCTTATTCATCTTGGAAGATTTTTGTACCTTGGATATGTGCCAGTTCCTTCAGTTTTTCAATTTTCCAGTGATGTTTTCTGTTTATTATTTTAACTTCATTTCACAGAGAGCAGTCATCTTCCTTTTCTCTCCATATATGGTCAGCTATGCCTGATTTTTATATTTCTTCTCGTGTTATTTTCATGTTGTTCAATTGTTACATCATAGTAAATCTCTGATTATTACTAAACCTGATAAGGATGTAGAGACAGTGATTTAGGATTATGACGATTAAGTGAACAAAATGATGGCAGTTTGGGTAATTGGAGCCAGATAAAATGCATAAATGAACAAGAACTATTAAAAACCTTTCAAAATAGAGTCCTGGTAAAATCTTATGAAACTTTCAGATCTGTGGATTTCATATGACCTCAACAGTATGACCCAAAACTCATGAAGGTAATGTTACTTTATGATCAATTGTATCTATTGTAGGGTCTGTGTAGCACAAATAAACAAAATAATTGGCAGCTTTGTTGCAACCAGTCTTTGAACAGTACATAGGGTTATCTGTGTTAAGGATTCTTTTAACTTTGCCAGTTTTATACAGGTTGTGGATTCTGGGTGACAAACCACACAAAATAATAAATAACAAATACAGAGATAGAAAATATAAGTTATATTGAACAAAATATACAAACTGGAACACGGGTAACTCAGTTCAGGAATACTATTAGTAGAAATCAATATATACAGTCTTGCTGTGAAATAGTATGTCTGAGTAATGAGTCTATATCCAAACAACTCCAACTAACTCTGCACCAACTTACTGACCAACTAGGCAACTCTACAACTGCCGTTCTCTGTATAGGCAGGATTATATGTACACATCAGGCAAGTTCATTATTCCAATAAAAAAAGGGAGATTCCACAACAATAAAGAAATTTACTTTCAGTCTGATAGTAAATTCACATGCTCATTTGACATTAGAAGTCTGTTTATCTGTAGTCTTTTCCAGGAGACCATCAACATTTGTGCTGATACTTTGCATCATAAGTCATTTGTCCCCACTCTCCTTATTCCTGAATCCATCTTCACTGAACTTATGAAATTTACCACTATGCCTGCAGAATTCAGCTTTGACATGATTATGTATAGACAAATAGAGAAGTAGTCCACTGGACCTAGTGATGACCAATAAATCTGTAGGTTTTTCCAAGCAAGATTCCTTTGTTTATATTAAAAAGCCAACTGTTATTTTTTCTTTGTCAATGACACTTTCTCTGTTTGATAGTGCTTTAGTGTGTTAGCTATTTTGATAATCAACATGTAAAGTTTCTTATGAGAATATTTTACCAAGCATGAAATAATGGGGGTGAAAAGGTATGTGCACAAAATAACAGAGACCAATTGATTTGCAGTGAAAGATAATATTTATTTAACAAAAATAACAAAAGAAAGTTTAAGATTTTTTTTTCCTAGAAATAAATTGTTTACACAACAAAAATTGTAAATGAATGTATTTGAATGTAGCTTGCCAGCATAGGTGTGTTTGAGTGTGAAATGTCCACAGCCCTTTTTGCATTTGTGTGAAAAATTGATGGCACACACTTCAAAAGGAAGAAAAACAGGAAAAGAATTACTTAAGGGTTTACCTGTTCCTTTAAATTGCTGCTAATAATATGTTTAATGAAGTTGAGGTTAGAGTATTTCATAAATGAATTACACCTGGCTTTAAAATTTACATGTGAAAAGGAGATCAAGGTTGTTCTTTCCTTTTGGGATGTCATGATGCACAGGCTGGGTTCATTTCTTACATCTGTATATTGAAAACTAACCTTTATATCTTTTTCTCTAAAACTGTGAAATACAAAAATTATTAAAACCTTCGCCCACTACACCACATTGAATTTAAGAAAATTTTCAGAATTTTCAATACCCACTTGATATTGTAGAGACAAGCATGTGTATTAATAAAAACTTTTGAGAACAAGTGACAACAAACAAGACATTAAAGATTTCCAGTTGTGGGTCTATATTAATGACTGCAATTAAGATTGAGAAGAGTTTGGAATCATCCTTGGCAAGGGACACACTGTCCATCAAAGTAGTGTCAGTTTGCCTATTACTGGATGAAGAGAGACTGTCAAGTATTTCTGATGTCAGCCATTTAGAGTTATCCGACATAATGTGAAAAGGAGTGGTAAGTGAACCAGATCTTTTGCTGGTTGAAGTGAAAAGCTGATATCTTAGTCTAAGATTACAGAAGTTGTCAGCAGATGTCATCAACCTATCTACAAGTGAAGCCCTGAATAAAAAATGAAATGTGGAGATAAGAATCAAGTGTTCATTTCTTACTGTGGTATTTATTTTTATTTTTCATTTCCTTTTAAACATGCAAAACAGGCCTTTTCTAGTTTTTTGGGTATACCAAAACAAAAAAAAATATCCATAATGTAAAGTTTCATTTTCTGATTGGTGAGAAGGAGCTCTATTGTATGGTTACACATTCATCTCTCAGTAAGTAGGAGTGACTTTTAGGCTTTGATGTTTTTAATGTATTCATTATATAATATTTGGTCTCTGGTGTTTTTGATTTTAGATCTTGCATACATTCTTCTTCTATGTGCCCTGTTCCTTCAGGACATAGATAATCATGGCTTTTCACATTTCCCTATCCCTGGTGGCTCTGAGCATGCCTTCTCCTGTTACACCATGCAACCCTCGCTCCATCATCCACCTGATTAGATCCTTCAAATATGTTATCCGTTGCTTTCCCATGTCTCTTTTTCCCTCTATCTGGCCTGTTAGTATCGGGTTCTCCAAACCCTCCTTCCTCATTGCATGTCCCAGGAACTTCAGCTGTCTCTTCCTGATGCTCAGTATTAATTTCCTTTTTGTTTCCATCATTTCTAAGACCTCATCATTGCTCACATGCTTGATCCATGATATTCGCAGCATCCGTCTGTAAAACCACATTTCAGTTGCTTCAAGTTTTTCCTTCATCTTTGAAGATATTGTCCAGCATTCACTGCCATATTGAAGGACAGACAGCACATAGCAATCTAGTACTCTCTTCCTTGTTTCTAGTGAAATTGTCCTGTTTCTTAATACCTTACTCAACTTCTGGAATGCTTCCTTCGCCATGCCTATTCACTTTTGGATCTCTGTGTCGCACTTTCCATCTTCTGTTATAACACTTCACAGGTATTTAAATTTTTGTACCTGCTTGATTCTAGTATCCCCAACCTGTATTTGGCATATTGGGTTGCCCTTTTTACTGATGACCATGCATTCGGTTTTCTTGCAGTTTATTTCTAGTCCTTTCTTGTTATTTTCTTCTGGTACCTTCTGTAGGAGATCTTGTAGTTTCCTTTCTGTGTCTGCTATCAGCACTGTATCATCTTCGTATCTTAGGTTGTTTAAATTGTGGCCTCTGATTACAAATCCAGGCATAATTTCTAGGGTCCTCAAAATATTCTCACTGTACAAGTTGAACAGATCCGGTGAAAAGACACATCCTTGTCTTACACCCCTTTAGCCATCCTCAATTGAGCTCTTTATAACAATAAACCTTTTGTTAATTTCTTTTTTGATAGTACCACTTCATAGTAATAGGAACTTTTGTTATTCTCTCCTGTTGTTCTAATGTCTGTTTTAACTACAATTATAATAAAATAACAACTGTTATTAATACCCACTAGGTGGATTGCATGAAATCTTCAAAATGCTATAAATCAAAATCATCACTGTTTTTACTACTAGAGTTTGTACACCAGATTAGTTGATGTCTAGTTACCAAAAGGTATTGTCTTTGAAATATTTATGAAAAATCAAAGAAAATTGTAAGCTTTTTTTTCTGTTGACTGGTAACATACTAATCTTTGTTTTTGCAGACAATGTTCTGTCTTTTGCCAGTTTAGACTAGTTTAAAAAAAAAAAAACTCTCATTTCACCCATGTTCAATTTTTTAGTTTTGTTTAATATTTCCCTTTCAGATTCTTTTTTTATATATTTTTTTTTTTCAATCGTTTCTAACTGAAATGGATTAATGTGGAATTTAAAATTTAACACTGAGCTTTCAATGTAAAATTTTTGAATAGCCTAGTATTTCTACCCTCCTCTTTGTTGCTGTCTGTTTCTCTCTATCTTTGGGTCCTTCTGTGTGTGCGTGCATATATATTCTTTTTTAATTTAAGATTAGTTGCTGCCCAGTTAAAAGATTGAAAAGGTATTGTCGCTGAAATAGTTCTGAAAAAGCAAAGAAAATTTTAAGCTTTTTTCTGTTGACTGGTAACAAAATACTAATCTGGGGGATTTGCATTATCTTCCTCTATGAGTGGTCATTTGGACTTATCATACTTAATATTTACATTCTTTCATCCCCCACCCCATTCCTAACCATACATTTTTTTTTTTTTTTGCTCAGGATTTTAGCGACCCAACAGGAGAAAAATTAAGCCTACAAAGAGCAAATGAACTCTTAAGAAGTCAACAACCAACTAACTAGAGGTGGTGTCTCGATGGTAGAGAAGGAAATGGGATACCACTCCACTATCATGGCTTTATAAAATATACATATAAAACTCAACGGGTGTGAAGGGGTTACTTCCAAAGAAAATAACTCCTCGCCCAGTCAGGATCGACATGGGAAAACAGGTGTCATCTGACTGTGATCCAGCGACTGTTAGCACCAACGATATAAAGGGGGTATATTTTTCCGAAATTTGTCCTTCACCCAGAAAGGAACGACATGAGCAACAGGTGTCTCTGGACCCTTACCCTGTGACTGTGCACAACAAACAAAATATTACCCTAGAAACATGGAACATCAGGACATTGAAGAAGTGTAGTCAACTTGAGAATGTCAAGCAGCAAATGAGCAGGTTGAACATCAAAATTCTGGGCATATGCAAAACTAGATGGCCAAACAATGGAGACTTCAGAAGCGACAACCACAGGATCATATATGCAGGAGGTAAAAATAAAGAAAAGGGAGTCGGCTTAATACTGAATGAAGAAATGTGTTCTGGGATACTGTCAGTTCTCTGAAAGAGTTCTCCTGGTCAAACTGAAAAGGAAACATTTCAATATAAAAATTATAGTAGCCTATGCACAAACAACACAAAGCACTGAGGGAAAAATAGATTTTTTCTTCTCCACTCTTGACAATGCCAAGGCTCAGTTAAATTAGAGTCATCATAGGAGACTTGAATGCCAAAGTAGGCAAGGAGAGATAGTGGCAAATTTTGATTAGGAATCCGCAACAATTGGGGTGAAAGATGGATCTGGTGGTGTAAGGTGAATGACCATGTGATAACCAACACCTGGTTTCAAGAACACCCAAGACATTTATGGACATGGAGAAGCCTAGAAGGTGACACGAAAAAACAAATTGATTATATAACCATAAACAAAAGATTCAGAAATGCAAAACCTATCCAAGTGTTGACTGTGGAAGTGACTACACTCCAGTTATCTGCAAACTAAGGATGAAACTTTGGTGAATAAAGAAGCCTAGGGCAGCACCCAGACTTTAATACAACATGCTTCTGAATGACCTCAACCTGCAGAAAAAAATACATTGACAGTGTGAAAAACAAATAGAAAATAGAAATTCAAAATGGGACATGTTTAAAGAAGCACTAGTCACATCAGCAAACAACATGGTCCCAGAGGAAATCAGATGCAGAAGAAAAAAACGAGTGGACGACTGAAGAGATTCTTGACATGATGCAAAGGAGACAGAAAATTATGCCAAGACACGGAACTGAATACAAGAAACTACAAAAGGAAAAAAATTGCTAGAAACAAAGAAGAGAGTACTGGATTGTTATGTGATGACTGTTAGTGTTCTTCAACATGGCAGTGAATGCTGTACAATATCATAAAAGATTAAGGAAAAACTTGAAGCAACTGAAATGTGATTCTACAGAAGAATGCTACAAATATCATGGATCAAGCATGTGAGCAGAGATGAGGTTTTAGGAAGGATAGACACGAAAAAGAAATTAATACTGAGCATCAGGAAAAGACAGCTGAAGTTCTTTGGACATGCGATGAGGAACGAAGGCTTGGAGAATCTGATACTCACAGGTCAGACAGAAGGAAAGAGAGACAGGGGAAAGAAGTGGATAAGGTGGATGACAGAGCGGAGTTTGGGTGGGGTAACAGGAGAAAGCAGGCTAAGCGCTACCAGGGATAGGGAGACGTGGAAGGCCATGATTGCCTACGTCCTGAAGGGACATGGCATATAGAAGAATAATATGGCAATAGCCACTTGTGTGGTGTACGTATTTTGACTTTCTGAACTCACGATTTTCAATTTTAAAATTTTAAAATAAAATAAGTATAGTAAAAGAAAACTGGAAATCAAAGTTGATTCAATTAAATTCAAATTGTGTCTAACATTTGTTAAAGAAATAAAACAAAACGTCTTGTAAACATTTTAAACAAAATAATCTTTTTCGTTTTTATTTTTTATTTTTTTTACCTATCAAAAAGAAAGAAGCTGTTATATTTTTGTTTGATTTAATAATTCATTATTTAGGTTTTAAAACAAATGTGCAAAATTAGGTGCCGAAATAGCTTTACTAATGCAAAAATTAAAAAATAAAATATATATTTATTTTTTTAGTGAAGCTTCTATTTCGACGTTAACAAGAGCGAAACTTCATAAAACTAAAATGGTTCAACGAAGTTGATTTATTTTCCTTCTTGCTTTTAACTTAAGGAAAATTTGTGATTTTCTTTGAATTTTACGAGGTTAATTTAATGTCAGTCATAAACAAAGAAGTTTAATAGCTATTATTAGCAATAGTAAAAAGTTAGAAAACTCTACAGATTACGCAATAATAAAACATGATTTATTTATGTTTCTTAAAAAAAAAAAAATAGAAAATATAGGCATACTAACCGTAAAGACAAATTCATGTTTTTGTTGTTCAAATCTGAACTGCTTATGTTTGGTTAGTTAGCAACTAACTAGCTGCCTATTCCTTGGTTGTAGTTTCGTATTCATAACTGAATAAATACGTATTCTTTCGTAGTAGAGATTAAATAAGTTAAAAATAAATATTTTAGGTGGTGTGCTTTATTTTTAGTTTGAGTGTGTTTTTTATGCATAATAATGGTTTGGAACTACAACAGTAAAGAGTCACTAAAAAAACTCCTAGAGTCCTGTCCAATCCAATTTCATAAAAAAAGTTCTGCTCACAAGACTAAAAGAAAATGGATATTTAAAAATAATTCTACACTACTATACACACAGAGACGATAACACAGAGTGTTATTATCGGTATAAAAGCTTAGATTTTTTTTTTTTTAGTTAGTCTGAAGAACACAAGTTTAGAACAGCCTTTTCCGCGCAATTGATTTTTATTTTAATTTCTCTTTGGTCGGGGAAGTAATATCGCGCTTCACAAAATGTTAATTATGATGAAGTAATGGATGTTTCGTTGTGGTGCAGTGCATATCGGCTCGGGAGGAGAAATCGGAGAGACGAGTTCGAATTCCAGTTTAATTCATTGCATTCACTTACGCCCAAATACTCTTGGGAAAGGTAATCCGTCTCTTCTCCTGCCAGCTATGGGTTAAATAGCAGAACAGATTGGGTTCTGTATCCTTGGCTGACAACCAGTCTACCGCATAAAGCAACGACAACCTACTGCGGGAAAAACTTCTGCTCGGTCTTTAGAGACATGATTAATAAATTTAATCATTTAATTGTTTAGGCGATCATGTCTCTTTTGAGACATAATCGCTCATGGGAGTATAATGTATGGCACTTAACTGAATTAATGTTTGTTTGACACTTATTCACGAAACTTTCCTTGAATATGTGCATTTTAGAGTTCAGCTTTAATTTTTTTTTTGTTCAGTCAGTAAGTGAAACGATATGTGTCTCTCTACTTATTTTTTCGTTGCCGACAAGTAAAGAGGAAAGAGGAGAATCAATTAATGCGGTGTGAAAGAGAGAGTGAGAAAATACACGTCGTCTTGGCGACCTGTTAGACGATAGTAACTTTCTTTCTTTATTGTCAGGATATGTGGAAGGAGAATGCAGCGCGAAAGTAAAAGTGAGAAGGTAAGAAAATGTAGGTCGCCCAGACCTAGCGTTCACTGGACGACTCGTGGCCCTCTACAGAGAAAAGCAAAAATCAAGCGTATTTATACGTTTGTAGAAAACATAATTGGATCATCTTTTAAGATTTTTTCTTGCTCCTGATTGATTAATGAATGAGAGATTGTATCTATTTTGTTTTCAAAGACGCCCGCACATGGTAAAATTCAGGGAGTTAATTGTTTTATGAAAACACTTTTCATCAATAAATGTATATCCTCAGACCGGGCTCGCTGGTAAAAAGATCCTGAGATAATCCTGAAAAGCTTCACTTATACCTCCTTTGCAGGTAGTTCAGCGGCTATGTTCGTTACCTCGGAAGACATTCATTTTAACCTAGCCCTAACTACCAGAACCTGATCCTTCTTGATAAGCAAGGAGGCCAGCTTCATTCTAGCTAAGAGTACGTCCCCACTATCACGATTTCATCGTCTGATCAACTTGATCTTCAGATGCCGTTTATGCTGCTAAACTAGCTACTAAAATCAGCAGCAAACGACCTACGTTTTAATTTCAAAGGCGCCCAGCACTTATTTTTAACCACAACACCCGTCAGTTCCCGTTGTAGCATTAGTAACAGGTAGTCTCGAA